>WEKW01007912.1:0-51544 GCA_013389905.1 Sula dactylatra | reverse complement strand
TAGTTAGCCTGTGTAAGTGGTACTGGGTGTTTGTGGCATTTTACGTGTCAACAGATTATTGCTTGAAATGCTTAAAAAACTATTCTGGGACAGTTGAATAAGATCATGTTGAAGAGTTTGCATATTTTCCCATTCATCTGGAACAGAAAAGGTTTCATTTCAAACAGTTCTGCTTGCTTGTAAGTTGAAGACCTTCACCACCAGTGGGACTGANGTTGAAGACCTTCACCACCAGTGGGACTGAGACTGTATCCCTCTGAGGAGGATACCAGAGAAAACTTGTTTCAGCTAACTGATCTTAAGATCTTGTGATGGATCTTAGGATCCATTTCTAATGGTGTCTTCAGAGGAAGGTGCAAAAACCTTCATGAACAACTGCTCGGAGAGGAATTAGTTTTATCACCCTTATCTTGGGGTTCTGTATAGTCCAGTATACTAACCAACTGAGCCATTGAGTACTTTCCCATATACTGTGGAAAGAACCCCTCTTGATGCTCATGCCAGCTCTCTAACCCTACACACAGCTCAAACCTTAAGCTTTTTTTTTAGTAGCAATTAATGAGAACCATGATGTAGAAATTAAAATGGTAATGAACTTTTAGCATAATGAAAAGAGCTTGTAAAGGCAAGAAAAAGCATTTGTGGGTCTCTGAGTCACATTGCTCCCCAAATACAAAAGTAGATGTTAGCCTTGGCTGGAATGAGCCATATTGTCTCATTTCATTTTGCACAAATCTGTTAAAGCACCCGTAACTCTTATGTCATACAGAAAGGTGATGCACTCATGTCTCCAACCTCATAATCTAGTGTTCTTCTTATCAATAGTGTACCAGTACAGTGATGTACAGTCAGTGATTTAGGAGCCCAATAAATAGCTAATGCATTTTAAATCTGTAGAAAAGAATGTCTTTTTTATGTGACTCAAATTATACTTGGAGCAATTTAGGTGAAAGTCAACATAATTTCTCTAAATTAAAAATAAGTACAAATATATTATTTTGATCTTTCCCTCTCTTAATGAGTGCTAACAAAAGTAATACCATTTTAAGGAGAGAATGAAACTCATTTTTTATGAGTAACCAATTGCTTTTTTTGATGATTATGTGAAATTTTGCAAGTCTTGCAAGTATCCAAGTGTAACAATGAAGCTTCTCTTTGTGTCAAAGACACCTAAGAATGTACAACAGTTTGGAAGGCTTTTAAAATTGGCCTGATAAACAATTAATGAATATTGTAGCTAGAATATGTTCCTCACTGTTAGCTGAATTGGTATGTTGAATAGATTTCCAGTTTTATGCATCTGAACTGAAAGTAAACTTCATTTGTGGGGGAAGAGGGAAGAAAGCATCATTCAGAAGAAGAGACTTTATTTTTGAAATAATTTTCTTTCATTTAACATATACAGAACATTCATCTATTTGAAGTCTGGCTCCCAAATATAACAGGTTTTATCTCAGAGGCAAGAAAAAACATGGTAATTTAAAAAAACAAAACAAACAAACAAACAAAAAAAAACAACAAAAAAACAACATAAAAACTGAACACCCAAAAGAAAATATATTTTAAACTATTTCCAAGTGTTTTCAGTTGTTTGGGCATAGGCGGTACCTACATTTGGGGTCTAATGGAGAGTCAGGGATATTTACAGTATATCTTTTCTTTTTCTCTGTTTATGTTTTATGAGCATAATTTGTACCTTCTTCATTAAACAAACATATATTCTCACAAACATGTTCCTTTTGCTTTTCATGGCTGTAGTTTATCACTCCATATTCGTTGGCTCACTACTCTATTGACTTCTTAAAAAGTTGGGAAAGTTTGAAAAAATAAAAAGTCTTGCTCTCACCAAACAACTTTGAGAAACTCGGTGGGAGTTTTCAAAGGTGTTGGTATAAGGAAAATGCCCAATTTGCATTACACATCTAAGGGATTTGTGAGATTAACTTCCTTATTCAGCTTTGAAAATCCTGCCTTGAAGTCTCAATCTCACAATTCAGTAAGAGGAAGAGGAAGAAGGTCATAGATTGCCATGTCCAGGATACAGATGGTACCGATATCATCAGAGTGGTCGAGTACCCTGCTATGGCTGTTAGAACAGATCTCGCAGAATCCCCTGTTCTTGAAGCCACGGAGAAGAATGCTTAGCAGGCAGCTGGGAGACTTAACAGCACAGCAGGGTATTTTGTTCCTAAACCCTTGCCTGAGATTGATCACCTAATGAATATCAGGCTTTATCCTCCCTATCTAAACAATTGTGGATGTGCTTATAAATAGCTAATTTTTTAATGTACTGGACATGGATGGCTCTCTTGCCAACCATACATACATGCTATCTCCATAATGTCAAGTTATGTGTTTTGTCATCTACCTAATGAGTAAAAAGAAAGCAACCCTTAGAAGGAAGCCTGTACGGCAAGCCTGCTTCTGAGAAGCTACTTGTGAGAATAAGGTTTTCAGGAAGGGAAGAAGGGGGATAAAGACTAACTCTTCCAAATGGGTTTACAAAAGAGATACAGTGCACCATATTATCTAACAATGCTCTGCCTTTTCACTCAGGGAGACAGACATTAAAGTGCATTAGCCCTATCATTTGTATGTCTGTAAATATCAATAAAGTATGTTATTTGGTATTCACATTTACACAATGAAGGACGAGGACTGTCCTTTTCAGGAAATTTCACAGAGCCATTCACAAACAAAAGCTCAGTAATTTAATCTTTCAAAAGCTCAATAATGCTAAGTTCAAAATTGCAGGTTTTAAACTAATGTATCTGATAAGTAATGATGACAGAATTTAAAAGGCCCATTATTTGGTAATCTAATATTCCCAATCCCAGTTATCTGTCAAAGAGAATACTCTCCCTTAAACAGCGCTAATGTGTTCACATCTACATTAATCTCTCAGGGAGAAAAGAAGCATTCTTTACGGGCTTTATCTGTTTCCAAATGTCTGACTCCACAAGGAGCCATTTCGCGCTGCTGATGAGGCTATGTAAATGACTCAAATGTCTTTGTACCATAGGTGCGATTTCTTATGGATGCACCCGATACTGTATTACCAAGAGGCACTCCCTGGCCAGCCAGCCCTCAGTGTTCGTTTACATGCTGTGCCTAGTTCTTTTGAATCCTCTGCTGCTTCTCACTCCAAAACTCATGCTTATGGCTTTGCTCCTCATCTGCTTTTCTTGCATGATGTGCTGGTTTTCTGTGCAGCACAACTATCTTCTTTTGTGTCATCTCCCATCTGTACACCCATACCTACACCAAAGGGTCCCGAGGTCATGGTATCAGTGTGACAAAATTCACAAGGGGAGAGTTTAAAACAATTGTGCCTCTCCTTTCTAGGAAATTATATAGGGTAATATACAAGAGAGTTAGGATCAGGTATACCACAACTGCCCATGGACTCTGAATTCACGCAAGGGTGCGTAGGGTGGCACAGGGCAATGGAGTCACTGTATGTTTTCCCTGGTCTTGCAGGCAAGGCTACTTCCTCTCAGCTTACCTGCTCTATAAATTTCTCAACTTGCAACTCAGCTCTTTAAATTTTATTACTAGAGAAGGTTTTGGCCTCAAGTAAGCCTGAGTCTGCCCTGCTCCATTCTAAATTCAGGCTGATACAGGACTTCTTAAAGTGTGTGTAGAATACAATAAAGACAGTCACTACTTCAGGAATATTGTGCATTTTCCTCGCTGAATTTTTTAAAGACTCATCCAAGTAGCACATACATAAGTACCATGGAGTTCTTTAAGTTTCTTATGTCTTACTCTATCTTGATTTTCAGAACTTAATGACAGACACCACAAAGTAACCCAGAAGGAAACTTTTCTGAATCATTAAGTCTATCAATATAAAAGCTTCATTTGCAGTGCTACCCAGAGCAGCGAAACGATGCAATTTCTCTCTGGATCCTATGGAGCAGCATGTAAATACACTTGGAACAGTGCTGTAAAAGAGTTCTGAAGGTGGTGTTGACTCATAGGGTTTTTGTACAATTTAAAGAAAAGGATAAATGGTCGGAATTGTGGTATTGTTGAGAAAATGTAGTTATTTACACTGTCTGCAGGCTATTGGTTTGGGAGAGTAGCTGAGTGGAATTTGCTTTAAAAAAAAATCCTATCCTGAGTCAGGAAAGAATGTCTCATGTTCACATGTGAAAGCAGCTCTGTTTAAACTTAAAGAGTGAAACGAAAGGTCCAGTTCAAGGTATAGTAGCTATCTGTGCTTATTGGAGTTAGTGCTATGAATCAAGAAAGAGTGTATATTAAAAAATTATTAAATTCCATATTAAAATTATTAAAAGGATATGTCACATTCCATTTAATTAGATATTATGAATGCAGTGTCTGAAATAAATAGATATGGTATACTTGTGTACATAAAACCCATGAAGACCGTTAATTTCAAGGTGTGCTTCGGCAGCTTTGGGGATTTTTTTGGAGTAAAGGAAAAAACAATCTACTTCTAAGAATTTCAGAACAGCATAACCTTAGGAGAATGTCATATAAAATATATCCCCCGGAAAGCTGAGAGTTGTCTCTGGCTGGATCACACACACTGCAAAACTACTGAGGTCAGTTCTATGGTGGGACAGCAACAAAACTGATCCCTTAAAGCAGGTGGATGACAATAGCTAGTCATACATGGCTGGTTCAAAACAACGTGCCGCCACTGCTCAAAGAGCAGAATGTCTTGCTAGCACCTGCTGGAAGCTGGGAGCTGCATTTGCTGCTGGTGTGGATGATGTCTATGCAAACTGGGTCTAGGAATCTAGTAAATCCAGTAAATCCAGTCAAAAAACAGGATTTATTTCAGTTAGGAAAATCATTGTGATGGGGAAATTAGTGCAGCCATTTCTGTGACACATATGTAACCCCCTGGAAGATAAATTTACTATGGAAAACAAATGCCTCCACACACCAACTAAGCCATACCTTCAGTAACAGACTTGAGACTAACCAGCAGTTATCAGCCAGCTCCAGGAAAACTTTGAAGTGTTTAAACCTGCATTCATATGTTAGTGTTTTGTTGATTCATGGCAAGAGCAGCACGTTATTAGCATGACGTGTAACCCTTGTGGAAACATTCAACTTACACATATACCTGCTTACCCCAGATGTAATGCCTTGCCTGCCAGCCTCAGTACCTGCTGCATCTGAGTGTACAAAAAGCACAAACAGAAACTTAAGAAATGCTTACTGACTCCCTAGCAGCATTTCCTCCTGTTTTTCCTCTGTGGAAGCCTACAGGGAAAGCTGACCCTTTTCATCCTGTTTGGCACATTAGGCGTTTATTCAGTGATGCTTTGAAAGGTTTTGAAAGACTGCAAAACATTTTCCTTGCAGCTGTATGATTCAGAGTGATTGTCATTTTCACCAAAGTCATCTCAGTGCCACATGTTACATGGGAAGATCAAATCCTGTGTATGTGCCACTGAACTAAGAGAACGTGCAGAATAGTCTTTGTGTTTCTCTGTTTTACTTTGACCCTTCAAAACCAGGGAGTGCTTGGTTCCCACCTGATATATTTTATCTGATTGCCACAGATAAATTGATCTTTATCTACAAAAATAGATCTTTTCTTCTGCTCATATGAAAGCTTCTTCCCAGATGATGCTTAAACAAATGCATATTGAAGAACCTTTGCAATATCAGTAATTAAAAGTGAATGGGTCACAGGGTTTGTTAGGTGCTTTCTGTATTTCTAGGTAGTTCCCCTTCCATTCCAAACACTGCCTAACAATTAATTTCTGCCTTTAAGTACTTATTTAGTATCTCAGCTTTTCCTTTCTTTCATTGTTTCACTGCTCCTTTGGGTGCTTTAAAAAAGCTCTTTTCAATATGTGTGTTTCGATTCATTCTGCTGTTAAATATCAGACTTTGCCCCAGTTCAGTTCAGCTAGCCATCAACTCAAGCATATATTTCGGTTTTTTAGGCTGGTCTTTCTCTCCTTCTAACAGATGAAAGCCAGTATCCACAACTCAATCAAAAACCTGTTCCAGGCCTGCCTTAAAAAGTCTGGATTTCTCCTCAGGCTTGTGGATTTCTCCCCTTCCTTTCTTTTTTCCTTTGAATTTGCTCTACAGGTCTTTAGCTCCAGCTAGTGGCTTCCTCCAAAATGCAAATTTTGTCCAAAGCCTTAAAAGAAAGCAAAAAGGTGGGGTTTGGTTGTATTCTTACGGTGTTCTGAAGTGTGTGTTGAGAGGGAGAATTAGTCAGAGGCGTTAGTCCTTCCTGGCTAATTTGAATTAACCCACAAATTCTTTAAAATGTAATAAGTACACTCCTTTTTTCAGATTACAAGCTCCTGTGTTATCACATTGGGCCAAATTCTGCCCTCAAGTGTAGACTTGTATAGCTCTTCTGGACTTCAAAGGGAGCTGCACATATGTGTCTTAAAGCAAAAAAACCCAGATGTTTTATCAAATAAAAAGCTTTACCTTAGCTCCTACTTGACTCTGCACCCTTCTTACTGAGAGTTGGTGTAGCCTTTGTACAATGTGCAAAAACAAAACTGGAAAGCCCTTATTTTTAAGTAGGGTTTGAGATTTGCACCCACCTTTGGTGGGATCCCTTTTCTCTCAGGACTTTGTAGTGCACGCGGATCTCTTCTGGCTCTGGGAGCCCACTGCTCAGGCTGGACACCGCTGGCGACAGAAGACCCCCTTGTGTGACACCCTTGGCAAACTCTTCCCTGGAGGAGCATGAGATGGAAGCTTTTGGAGGTTGCACTGGAAGGAGGGCTGAGTGCCCCTGCTGAAAATCTTTCTTAGGTGTATTTGGACTATGGTTCCGCAGATGCAGCCATGTCCTGCTTTGGTAAATCTGCAGTCACAGACAGGGAGTGTTTGAGAGAATCTCGATAGTGGGGTGGAGGGAAGCAGGTTATTTTCCTATGAGAATAGAAATACATTTTTCCAGTGACAAACAATTGTGTCTTAATTCAATTAATTCACACAGACTGCCGTAATCTTCAGAATGTTAACTTTAATGGTAAAAAAAAAAAAATGCAGTTTAAATTCATAGAATCCCACACATCACTTTGTCCTTGGTTTTCAACTGGAAGTTTCATTGAAAGTGTAGGTAAAATAGGTCTAATTTAAAACACTCTTCTTTCCCTCACACCCCCCCCCCAAGAAGAAGTACATATCTCCATACTCTGTGGGTTGAAAGCACATGGGCAAGCACAAGTCGAGCTTTGTTGTATGACTCTCTGTGTTGGCACCAATACAGATATGGCTGCCTTGGCAGCACTAGAGGAAACCCATCTGAATTCTACAATCCTCTTGTTTAAACCCAAAGAATCAAATATCTGTTGTTTGTTCAAAGACTTTTATTGTTTCCATTTCATTACTTGGTGAACTGGATACTGGGACAGGTGTGTCTACAGTCTGTTCATATTGACTGTCCATCTAAGATACCAGATAACACGATAATGCATTCCTGAGTTTCACAAACTTTGTCACTTCTGCCATAAAGCCCTGGCACCTAGTGTAAATAAGTATATCTGGAATATAGTAAATTCAATCCAGTTTTCTCTCCAAGGGCAGTAATCTGTTCCTGAAGGCCTAACCTTCCTCATCAGTCAGAAGTTGTGCTAGTCCTACACTATTGATTCAATCCTTTCCTGAAGGTGAGAAAAGCACCAGAGTACATTAAGAGATTTCATGTCAACATCTCAAATGTAGCTTTTGCCATAGCTGAAGCCTGCAAACTAAACAACATATATGCTGTGCAATGCGGAGAATACCTGTTCTGCTGTGATACAGATACAGCTATATCTCTGCTTTGTCTGTTTATATACTTATGCACAAACTCATGTATACACACAATTTATGTGTGTGTGTATATATATTTATATAAAAAAGTATGCATCTGCACACAGTCTCCCACCAGTTTGTTGGATTCCTTATCTCTCACAAACACTTTCATTTATTTCCAATATAAATGTCGGAGAGCGGCAGAACAAGTAGAATTGTTAACTGCTTCTCAAGGTTCTGTTGTCAGCAAATGCAATGTTATACCAAAGCAAAAAAATAACATATCAGTGCTGTAATTTTCTACTGAGTGCACCAACAACACACTTGGGACCCATGCATAAGTCTATTGATCCACTAGGTCAGGGACCTTAAAATATTTGAAATTGTTCTTTAGAAAAATAAAATATCCCACACTTTTTTTTTAATTACTGTGGTCTTTCAAAGTCCATATAAAGTATTACACAAGGAGACAAAGCTATTTTACCAGGCAGGCAGATATTCCAAATTACTGGTTCTTAACAAGCATGGTAATACATCAGTCAAAAGCAATAAATTTAAACTTAATGAAATCTCAATTTGCCTACAGTGCATTTCACTTTGACATTTTCTACATTGCCACGGTGCTTTGATAAAGTTTTTTAAAATGCAAAGAAAGTGTCTGTAAGGCTAAAGAGCAGACTTGGTGCCATTGTGCCCACTGGAACATTACAGTACTTAAGTTCCATCACTATATGCCCTGTGGCAGACTAAGCCTGAGTGCTAACATAGGTTCAGTTTTCATTATCATCATGTGATTATCCATTTTACTGCATTTAACTGATAATACAACTACCAGCTCACCTTAAAAGAATTAGCTTGGAGGTTTCATTGCTTTCCAAATGGAATTCATTTGACAAACAAATGACAATTAGCCCAGTCTCCCTGTTCTGTGTCAGGATGGTTTTTGATTGAACCTAGACCAATTTACAATTTTTAAATGAGTTTAGACATTTACATTTAAAATGTCTAGAGGAAATTAGCCTTGGGACATCTAACAGCCAAAATGCTTTTTGAAGTTGATTATTATTTGATCTAGTACCCTCTACCTGTACATTTTGTTCTGACTTCAAAGTTTTGGAATGAAAATGCCACCTACACCTCAAAGCACAGGGAAGAACTTAAAAGCAGTTTTACTCATTATGTTATGCAAAGAAACCTATATTTTAATATTCGTTTAATATGGTTAGTTAGCTTTAATGACACCGGTTTGACAGTGTCATAGTTTTCGAATATAAGACATTGATTGAAGTTTCCTGTGCTTGCCAGGGTTTTTTCTGTAGAACGAAAGAATATCTTTTGAAGGTGAGATTCATATGCCCCACAATACCATTCTGCCACAGATAGAAATGTAATCATTTACAGATGAATGCATGTCTTTGTACAGAGTCAAAAATATGTTGTCATTTCTATATTATTCTGTGTATCAAAATCTTTATTGATGTTTGTTTTCCTGCATACCAAATTCATCCAGCTGTATTTATATTGGTCTTAAAGCAGGAGGGTCTCCTTATGAAAAAAGGGTTGTCAGTAATTCCATTATAAATATGCAGGCTCAGATAACACAGCCATGAAAATTGGGCTGAAATTAGGCACATGGTTTCTCAGCCTTAAGGTAATTTGGATCATACTATTTTTATTTTGTATTATTAATTTATGCGGTTTTGTAAAGTTAGAAAACTGTACATTTGGCCACTGTAGAATTATGAGCATAAAAATAAGCGCTGTTGCTTTTCTGAGTTCTGAGTCCTTAAAGCTCCACTTGGCGCCTATGTGAGTCTTATGACTTTCAGAAATAGGTCTGGTTTATTTTAACAAAATTGGTATTTGGCTTTCAAGCAGTAATGATCGCTTGGGAAGTATTTTTAAAAAATGTTTCATGACTTTCTGATATATGTACTTTGTATGAGCATAAAATGTTATCCACAAAGTATGCTCTTCTATCATGAATAAATATAATTTTCTTATAACAGTTCATGTAAACCCTGCTCAACAGGGTTTTAGGCTTCTGAGGCCTTAAGTTTCCAAATACAGTGGAAAGCAAATGAGATTTTGGGACAGGCTCTCTTGGAAACCTAAGTCTTAACCAGCAGCATGAGTGTTTTCTCATTCCATGATTACTGTTGCAGAATCAAAGGAACCAAATTTTCTTGAGTAGTGAAACAAGCTTGTATCATCATACCACTATCGCCTACCTTTCAAATAGCATCAGCTCCTGTGCGATATCTGTGCAATATCTGTGCGATATCATTGCCGTTGTTAAAAAAAATCTGCTTTACTTCATGCACAGAATACTGATTTTCTGCCATTTGTCAGCTAATGTCCGAGCTCAACTGGGATCCATAGGTTAGGTGTTTCCCTACATTTGTCATCTGAGAGAACTGACCCAGCAGACCTAAATATCAAGCCAGATCCATACAAATATAGTGGGTGCTGGTGATTTTAGAGAGGGCAAGTTGATGATGACACTCTACTTTTACTTACTTAGAGCAGCCTCCCCAAAAGAAGGCAATGGATCACTTTGAGAGTCATGGTAAAATGTCCTTCCCCCTTGGCACAGGAAAGGATTTAGGATAAACTCGTGCCTCTTTTGCCAACTCTGGAGGCTCACCACTTGGCTTACAGTTTTTCTGCATTCCCTCTGCAAGGCATGAAATTCTTCTTCTGCTTTGGATGTGAAGCCTAAATGCCTAGTTTATATTTCCAAATTTCGCTGTGAGGGCTCAGTGGCTAAAAAGTAAGTGCATGAATCTTAGGCAATTTGATAACTAAGGATCTTTTTGGACTTGAATCTTAGTCTTCCATGAGTTAATCCTTGAAAAGGACAAAATCTTTGGCCTGGAACGTTACCTTGAGCGAGGATTTCTTAGAAATGGAGAAAATGTAAATCAAATAATGACCTGGGAAGAACCCTTGGGCAGACTGTATCAGGCCTGAAATGACAGGAGCTTGAGAATGTGAGCAGATTTCAGCAGATCCAGATCTGTCTCAAAATGGATCATTACAATCAGTTCAAGGTGATGCTGCCACAGTCTTTCAGAAATATTTATATATTTTCTGTGTCTGTTATACTCTAAAATATGTGCAAGTGCGATAAATACACTTCAGGTGTGCTTGTTGAGCAAGCAAACACCCCAGGGATGGAGGTGAGAGATCAGCTCTCCTGGGAAATCTTTAACTATTAAATTAAAAATCTTTAATTTTCTACAGCCTAAAAAGCACATCATTAAAAGTAGATATCAAAATAATCAATTATGCAAGTGTGAGTCTCTCTAAACAAGGGTGGAAGTGCAGTGGGTGGACTGAAGGTACTGGAAAATCAGAGCAACTAATCCTTCCAGTATCATCATTTAGAAAAATACTGGGTTTGCATTCCAACTAAGAGAACAACAGTTGGGTTTTTCACTTGGGAAACACTTTTGCTTGTAGTACATGCAATGAATTCTGATGAACTTTAACAATTTCTTCTCATCAACTCAGAGAATTCAAGTCTGGTTTTCAGTTCAGTTTTTGTCTGCATGAAAATTTGGATGTGAGGAAATGGCATGCGTGGTAGCGTTCCTTTTCTGGCAGCTACGGGATGTAGCCACCTGAGCATGAAATATTTTGTGTCTTCAGGGATTCCTGCTCTCATTGCTCACCCATGTGATACAGGTATTTGGAGCATGAAGGAATGAGAGGGGGAAGAGGTTCAAGATATTTAGATCTAAATATGCTGCTTTAGAAAGATAAGGCAGTATTTTTAGAGGAAAAAAATGGTGGACGCCCAAAGCATGGAGCTTATTGACTTCCATGCTCAAAGGCACCTTTCTCCAGCTCCCTGTATCAGCCCAACCTCACACAAGAGCAACTCTCACAACTCTCAGAGAGGGAAAGAGCAGGATGACTTAGTATTTCTAGAAAAAGTTGGGTTTCATTTATTATTTATAAATTTCATTTTGTACATATCTTTAGGGACATTAAGAGATTAGTAGTCATGCAGTTTGTTCTGAGCATTAATGCTAATCCTCAAAGATAGGTGAAGGGTAATTTCATTAGTTTTTATAAAGGTTTGGAATAAAAGTAACCATTCAGTCAACAGTTTGAAAGGAGACATTTAGTGCTGTGCTCTCTGCTCTCCCAGCAGGCTCTGCCTCTCACAGGAACGTGTCAGCACAGACTGCCACCTCAGCAATAAGGGTACATTCCTCAGACGTTGTTTTATGTAAAATAGGTGGGTCCTTCTTTCCTAAATATGTCATATAAAATCATTGTCTCTGGCGTGACATACAGTAGTTCAGGAAGAGAAGCTAATCTAGGAAATAAAGGGATACAGACTATTGATGCCAAAATCAGCAATTACATTGTATGAGATCTCATGAATAATTCCTGAGCTGTGATTTAACATTAATCTGAGTGTTTAGTACAAAGCTGGGCCGACACCAATAAAATGCTGATTGATTTGTTTTAAAATAGTACTCCTTCAGTCTTCACTACACTGCTTTGAAATTAATGCTTTTGGGTAATACCTCAGCCCTGCCTCTGTAAAACACACAGATGCACTCATGTGACTGCATGCTCAAACTCTACCATTATTTTTTTTCCTTTCATTTTGGGCTGAAACCTTTTCCTTGTACAGTATTTAATAATAGCCATGATTTAGGCAAGTGGGCTTCATAACACAGAGCTTTTCCTCCCGGGGAAAATCTTACCAAAATAGGACTGCTTAGTACTGGATGGTGATATTTGCTATATATGTGTGTTTCAGGTGCAGAGAGGAGGAGGCAGTGTGTGGTGAAACAAGCAGGGAATTACCCAACCAAACATTAGGAGAGTTCAGTGTGTTACAGTTGCTTCTGCATCATTAAGTAATGCTGCTTTCCAGTGAACATCAAAGGACGATAAACAACTAGGTGAGTGAAACAGTAATGACCATCTCAGGAGACACCATACATTTATTCTGAAGCACTGCCACCTGTGCCCAGGGAATGCTGTACACACAAGCATCTCCCACCTCATTCACAGCTTCTGCCTCTGTAATAATGGCTTTGCCACTTAGTAATGGTAAAGCACTAACTGAATATGTTCGTCTCATCCATTAGCATAACATGTCTGTTCAATAGAAACCCTCAGCTTGGAGTGCTCACATGTATCTCCTACATGCTCTTTTTAGGAGTTAGCAAAAAGGGTTGTTCTGTACAGAGCCAGAGCTGGCATTGGGGTGGTTGTTCTGCAATGACTACAGAGTGCTCATGTAGTATGAGTTTATCCAGAAGAAATTTCTGGTATATGGCTTGCCTAAACATTACAGTGAAAAACTGTTTCTTCCAAACACCTGTTTCAAAACAGCAATCATTTCTGGGCAAGTCAGCAATCTCAATAAGAAGACACCTAACTCACTCTTACCTTTTGCATACCTACTTGCTATCAAGTACAATCCATACAGCAAAATGAATTAAGCTGTACAAGGAGCATATGTTCTCCATGACTATGTTGGATTGTTCCAGAAATAATGGACTTAATGTGTAGCTGTATGTCCTGTATAGCTATATTCATCAGGAAAACTACAATAGCAATACATTAGGCTGCTTGGGGAGATGGTTGAATTTTCATTATTGAAGGGTTTATTTTTCAAAAAACCAAGCAAGGCAAGCATCTTTGTGATCTGATTTATGTTTCAGTTCTGCACTGTGATAAGTATTACATCTCATGAAGTTCCTCCATGTGGAGATCATGAATCACCAAATCAACCCTGGCACTGTCAGCTGAGTGAACGCAGTGGAATTGGAGAATAAGGAGAGCTGCAGTCTTCTGGCTGCAAGGAGATTTTTTTTTTATGAACGCTCTAATGAATGCTCTCACATTACAATGTTTTATATTGTCTGGCACTTAAGGAATAACCCAATGTCAATTCTATAACAACTTTGGCTCGAATAAACCATACAAAATATGATGTTCTTTACAAAGAGGGGGATTTCCAGCTAGGAAGCGCTTTACAGCACTGTGCACCAGTAAGTGTGGGTGGATTGTCTAGTTTTTGTCTTCTGATTCTAACTGTGCTCAAGCATAAATAACAGTAAGGAACAGGATCTTTGTCTGAATGTGTTGTTTCTTCTTCATATATTTGTTTATAGAACTGCCTGGACATGACCGAGTACCCTGGAACTAATAGTGTGTGGAAGTATTAATTCAGTCTCCCCATTCCTAATATCAATATTTACCTACTATGCACAGTGGTTTGCATTTCTATTGATATACTAACCTATTCTGTCTTGTCTGATCACCACAGCAGGAGGCAAGGACAATAAAATGAGGCAGGAATATAAAACAATCTGCTAGCTGAAGAGCCAGAAGACTGAGGAGCTCTCTGAATGGGGTAGGAGAGGAACCATTTCCACTCAGTAGCTATTGATTAAGATGGAGTGTAAGTGATGTACTATGAGGGAGGAGAAAGGTAATTCTATGAGAGAGCATCCTGTCTGGGAGAACATTTGCTGCCTTTACCTTCAGTGTTCATTCACTGCTCACTGTTCCCTCACTGTCTGCATAGGAATTATGGAGTAAGAGCTGAGGATAAAGTTCCAGCCTCCAAAACAGATGCTTTACTTCTCTGAAGCTTTGTTTCCAGTTTTGCAACCCAGTGCTTCACCCTTTACTTTAATGGAGCATCCCTGTCTTTTCTGAGACTTATACAGGAACGAGCATGGTGCTGAAGTGAGTTGACAGGTATAGTGCACTCTGTTCTTGCGCATCCGTTTCCAGCTGGCCTGACTTGCTCAGAGTGCTTCCTGCCCAGGAGGTGTTTCAGGGCTCTCAAGAGCTCCAGCATTTGATGTTCACCAAGCTGGATGCTGCACCAACAGAGATTAATCTCCTTTTGGGTCACTTGCCAGTATTTTTTATTGGCAAATGAGAGTTTGGGAGAAGATGGCTTAGCAGTGAGCATGTTCATGATATGGATGGGTTTCAGAGCAATTACCCTTCTTGGGGATAATCTAACTATAGGGCAGGGACTGAAGTTCATGGGTTTTTTAAGGTCTTTTCAGAACTGTTTGGGGGACTAGCTCTCAAGACCCTTCCCTCTCTTTCTATATAAATCTTTGTTACTACTGTTGTTTTCCCCCTTCTTGACTCATGATATAAAGCAGCCTCAGGAATGATCCAAGTTTTACCTCTTGATAAAATTCCCTGGAGTTCTGTTACATTAGAAGTGTCATAATAAAGAACATCCCAAATATATTGCCTATTACCAGTGGCATACCCTGGCATTTGGGAATACCCTAACACTAATAATTACACCATGTGATCATCACGGATATGCAAGGACAAGCTGTCTAATCCAGGAAAGGCAGGAGAAAAGCATACAGTTGCCAATACTTAGACTTAAAATTCTTCATACATTTGAAGTGTGTAGTTGAAATATAGGTAGTTGAGTAAATGCAGTGGCTATTACCTAGGGAAAAGTTTGGACATTAATATTAATGAACAAATGTATGTTTGTAGTTTGCAAAATGAAAGAATATATGGTGTCAGAAGAGGTTTTATCTTCAGTATATATTTTTTAAAAAATGTAATAAATACAAAGCAAATAGCATTGGTTTATCCAAGGGAATATTGAAATCCATTAGGAATGCACTTGGAGTAATCTGATTCAACAAGTCAGTATATTTCTCTTAAAAACATAATAACGGTACTACATTGTGCAAGATGAAGGTTAGATTACATTTCTCGCCAGTGCAATAATTCCCACATCATAAATTCTGATGAAATTTATCAATATATAAAGCAAATGTATGTCTGACCCACCATCGTTTTCTAGTTCTCAGATGTAGAAGCTGACATACAAGTAAATCCCCAGCTGCTTTGTGCAGTACTATTACAACTGTGCCATTGCCTGGGAACTGTTATTGGCTATCTTGACCAGAGGCGGCTGTTAGAGTTTGTGGTTTCTGCTCTGAATATTAAACTTTGGCATACAAGAGTCCTTATTGTGGGAAGCACTTGGAAATGGTAATACTAAATTGCTTTATATTTGCAGGATTTGATTGCTTCAGATGATACAGGTCTAGCTGGTGGGCCTCTCTTACTGCTTGTATTTCCAGATTATAAATCATTCCTTTGACAGGGTATCTGCCATAACCAGTTCTCAGTTTCCGTAGTATCCTTCTTTATATTACAGCTGGCAACTAGTCTTCTGGGCCACGTGCTTTTTGTGTAGCGTTCTAGAATGAAGGCAAAATTGAAGCTTTTATTTACACCAAATGTCAGTGAATATGTGAAACTAAGGTATGGGGTACAGGTTTGGAAAGAATGCATGCTATTTTCCCAGTAATGTTACATTTTGATAGCCATGCTATGATCAAGCTCCAGTATTAATGACTGAACATGAAGGACCCTGTAAATGGCCAAAAATGCTTAGGGTGAAACAAACCCAACATACTATTATTAGTGCTGTTCGTGACATCATAAAGCCTTGTAAAGGAATAAAAGCTTACCGTTGATCTTGCAGGTCAGCTCAGGGTAAAAAGTTTGGGCAGTGTTTAAAGTCTGTGACAGAAAGAGTTACATTCATTTAGGACATTTTGTTAAAGCAGCATAACAATATTCTCAGAAATAGAGAGGAAAATCATTACAGTTTTGGTTCTCTGGTCCTTGAAGAACACTGGTGTTAAACTGGAAAAAATAATCAAAAAGAATTATTGTTCATGATCTTATAGTTAAAATTTAGACTATAAACTATTAAATATAATTTCACTATTAAATACAATTTCACAGTTTTTAAACATTGTTAATGCGGAGTCTTGGATAACTCTTTGCTGTCTCATTAAGTCTTTGTAAGATTAAGACCTCAATGATGTTTAACCCACTATCATATAAAAATGTCTCAATAGGTCTTTAAGAATATATATGAGATTTTGAAACTTCCTAAGTTTCGGGGGTTTTTTTTCCCAAATGTTTCTTGTTAACCTGTCATTTCAGACAATTTCAGAAAGTTCCTGAATACCAAATTATTGATTATATCAGAAATATCCTGATTGCTTTACAGGAAGTCACAGTAGCAATGCTATAATAATTAAACAGAAAAGTATTTGGGTGCAAAACAAATAAGTAATGATAAACACAAAGATTTTAATGACTTTTTCAAAAGTGGTTTTTTTCCCAAACATTTCCAGTGAAAATGGAGGGGATTTTTTCAATGAAAAAATGCTTCGGAGACTATTTTTTCTTTCCAAAAATTGTGTATGAAATTAGGAAAATAGTTTTAAATTATATACAGAACTTTTTTTACAAGAAAAACTTCAGGTTGTCTTTGGGAATTGAACTGAAATTATATTTCTAGGAAAATATTTGCTTTAAAGGAGAAAACACACTCATCAAAATTACATTTTGAAGAAAAATCAAACATTGATTAGCCCTATAAAATAAAACATCAATGTTCTCTAACTGCAAATAATTGTTTACTTTCAAAGAAAGATTAAAATATATTTTAAATACACTGTGTCCTAGAGCTTTCAAATGAAGACAGTAGGAATCTGACTCATCAGAGATTTTCCCTACGTGCCAATTCTGTGATGGAAAAGGAGAACAGGGAAAAAATCATTCATCCACACACCCCATAATTCAGCACACAAACCCTGCTACACTCTCCCCAAATCTCAGCAAAGATTTAACAGTGAAATACTGTAGCAAGGTCTCATGTTACCAGGATTTATTGTTTTCCAAAATATACTATGGAGCATTGACTAGAATGCCAAGAAGTTCAATTAGAAATAAGAGAATGAAAAGTACACCTGTTAGTTTTGAGGAAAAGGATTTTTGGGGATTCAGTTGGCTTTCCAGTGTGCTTATGTCTCAGGGAATTCTGAAATTCCTCTCTGCTCTTTAATAGGTAATGTTGACCCAAGACAAGTTAATGTTATATTGATATCAGAAAGCTCGAGCTGGTGCTGATTTTGACAATGTGATAAAGGGCTCACTAAGCGTAAGTGTTTCGTAGAGGAGGCAGGTTTTCTCATGTGTTAGGGCTATGCTTGTCTGTCTTCTACATCTGGAAGGCATATCTCAGTATGTCACCTACTTCTTTGCACAAAATAATATATGCCTGATCTTGCAACCATTGCTGGTATAAATTTGTATGCATGCCTAATGCAGGACCATCCAATGCTCGAATCTCAGTAGTGGCCAGCAAGACTACTGTTTCATCCTGAAACTTATCCCTGTACAGTAGGTCAGCATTAGGCCCCGTGCTAATACCTACATTGGTCTTCAGCTTGCACTGGAGTCTCACAGTGCTGGTGCTCAGCACAGACATTAGTGTATGCTGTGCCTAAAGCAGGGACACTCTCCTTCTTGTCTGACAGGTCAGGATATTACGAACCTTCATTTCCAGTGCCCAGCACAAAACTCCCTGCTGGTATGGACTCTCCAGTCAAGCCCAACACTGCTGTGTTGCTCTCCAGCAACTGACAGAGTCCATTGATCAGCGAAGTTGCATCTGGCCCTTGCTTTTATTTGGGGGAAAGCTGGAATTTGCCTATATCATCCACCTGAGAATTTACATGCTGCAGCATCACTAACAGCTGTAGATGGAGACACAACATTTTTT
Source organism: Sula dactylatra (assembly GCA_013389905.1). NCBI lineage: Eukaryota > Metazoa > Chordata > Aves > Suliformes > Sulidae > Sula > Sula dactylatra. The sequence goes on along the minus strand of WEKW01007912.1, from coordinate 33,162 downwards.
ATGGTATGAACATCATTATATAGCCTATGAGATGTGAATGCCATGCTCTATTAGAAGAAGATTGCCTTGCTTGTGAAAGAGTAAGGCACTGTGGCAGTGTAGAGCTAAAATTACTTGTGGCAATTTCTTATCCAAATTGAGATTTTCCCTGGACTCCATGACCCAGCTGTTTGCTTATTCCATCACTGCTGAAGATGTTAACTGCACAGCACAACAGTCTGCCTTGTATAAATGCTGCTTATTTTCCAAAAGCTGAGTATACAATGAACAATGTACAGAGGCAGTGAGGTAAACTTCGCTGTTGCAGAAAATTTGCTGAATCAATTTCTGCTGAGACAGATTTATACATGTGGCTGGTATATCAATTTATTTTGGATCCTTTCTGGATTCACAGAGCAATAAGAAGAGATACAGAGAGAATCTAGGTTATCTCAACAGTCAGGAATAATAACACTGGATGTGATACTACAGCTAAATGTTACTGTAGCAGCTACCTCTTTTTTATCAATTGCCCCAACACATTTTTTGGAGACCTTTAAATCAGTGACTGGTGAGAAATCCCATCTCAGTTGGCTAGGAAGCATGGGAAAACAAATGGAATTTTAAATTCCTTAGACACTTGGGAAAACATAATGATATCCTCAAGGGAAGACAGAGTAAAAATGGACATGGACTGTGCTGCAAACAAAAATGTAAGCCCTTTTGGAGCTGATAACCAGTTTCAACCAGTTTCTTGTTACCAGTTTCTTCATCTTCATTCATGAAAACCAGACCTACAGGGTTTCCTAAAACTGGTTCATGATTTTGCATTCCTAACTGGAGGCTTCTCACAGGTACCTGATTTCCAGAGAGATGGACATTCAGCATTTTCTCTGTCTCCTTACAGAACACCCTCTAATTACTAGTCACTAAACAGAAAAGGCTGTTTATATGTATTTATTCATACAATTACCTGGAGGTATATGGATAAAAGACTGCCTATATGTTGAAGGCATTACTACCTTTCTTGATAGGCTGTCACTGGAGATACACATGCCAGGAAGTAAAATATACCCAATAAAAAGCCTTTTGATTTTTCAATAGAAAATCCTGTGCATTTTACTTGTAATTGAGTTCCATCCCCAGATCCAAAGCACTTTTTCCCTGGAGCTTTGACCCTGACACGCCCTTGTTTTGGTACTCTAGGAGCATACCAGCAGCTTTGGCAGGCGCAGGAGAGCACGATGAGAGCTGCCTGCCTAGGACTCACGTGCACTTGGAACGTTGTATTTCTGTCAATTGCCAGTTGTAGTTGTGGTGAATTGTCATCAGGCAAACTTGGAAAGCCTGCATTGTCTGTGGCTTGCTTTGTAAGATGCATTTTTTAAAATGCACAGGATTAACCTGGTGGTTTAGAGGAGCAGCAAATCTTGTCCTTTACATCTGGTTAAGTGGAAGTAAAAACTGGTGTTTGTGCTCAACAAATATAGGACATGAAAATGTTCCTGTACCACATGAGTGTGGTGGGTTGACCCTGGCTGGATGCCAGGTGCCCACCAAAGCTGCTCTATCGCTCCCCTCCTCAGCTGGACAAGGGAGGGAAAATAGAACGAAAGACTCAAGGGTTGAGATAAGGACAGGGAGAGATCACTCAGCAATTACTATCATGGGCAAAACAGACTCAACCTGGGGAAATCAGTTCAATTTATTGCCAATCAAATCAGAGTAGGGTAATGATAAATAAAAACCGAATCTTAAAACACCTTCCCCCCACCCCTCCCTTTCTCACGGGCTCAACTTTACTCCTGATTTTCTCTACCTCCTCCCCTCCAGCGGCACAGGGGGCCGGGGAATGGGGGTTGTGGTCAGTCCATCACACGCTGTCTCTGCTGCTCCTTCCTCCTCACAGGGAGGACTACTCACACTCTTCCCCTGCTCCAATGTGGGGTCCCTTCCACGGGAGACAGTCCTCCATGAACTTCTCCAATGTGAGTTCTTCATGAACTGCTCCAGCGTGGGTCCCTTCCATGGGTGCAGCCCTTCAGGAACAGACTGCTCCAGCGTGGGTCCCTTCCCTGGGGTGCAGCCCTTCAGGAACAGGCTGCTCCAGCGTGGGTCCCTTCCGTGGGGTGCAGCCCTTCAGGAACAGACTGCTCCAGCGTGGGTCCCCCATGGGGTTCCAAGTCCTGCCAGCAAACCTGCTCCAGCGTGGGCTCTTCTCTCCACGGGGCCACAGGTCCTGCCAGGAGCCTGCTCCAGTACAGGCTTCCCACGGGGTCACAGCCTCCTTCGGGCACCCACCTGCTCTGGTGTGAGGTCCTCCACGGGCTGCAGTGGATATCTGTCCCACCATTAACCTCCATGGGCTGCAGGGGGACAGCCTGCCTTACCATGGTCCTCAGCACGGGCTGCAGGGGAATCTCTGCTCTGGTACCTGGATCACCTCCTCCCCCTCCTTCACTGCCCTTGGTGTCTGCAGGACTGTTCCTTTGTTCCTCTCACATATAGTCTCTTCTGTCTTCTCACTGCTGCTAGTGTTGTGCAGGGGATTTTTATCCCCCTTCCTAAACCTGTTATCCCAGAGGTGCTACCACCGTCGCTGATGGGCTCAGCCTTGGCCAGCAGCGGGTCCGTCTGGAGCCGGCTGGCATTGGCTCTATTGGACATGGGGGAAGCTTCTAGCAGCTTCTCACAGAAACCACCCCTGTAGCCCCCCTGCTACAAAAACCTTGCCACGCAAACCCAATATGATGACTTACAGTAATCTAATAATAAACCTTGTGGAAGATGTTAATATTGCAGGAATTTAATTTTGTTTATCTGGGGCAGAATATGCACTAATTGCCTATTTAATCATGTTTATAATTAAACTCGTTACAACAATGATTCACGCATCAGCTTCTCTAATTACACAGGCAGGACAGTATTATTTCCTCCTTACAGTTCTCTCATTTAGGCTGGAGATGCCTGGTGTCACCTGCAGGCTTCCTATGAACTGGTGAGCATGGTTGGTGTGAAAGCTGTTCTCCCAGGAGAAGAAAGCAATAAAAAGCTGCAGTAGCATTGCACGGGTACAGATCACAGTCTTGATATGAAAGTTTCATTCATGAAGGAAGGCTCTGATATGACTGATCCATCTATTTGTTTCTGTAATTGGACTCTGCTTATTGGCTTATTGTAAAAAATATAATTGTTGTATTTTGTCTTCGTATTCCTTTGAAGATTTCAGCCTAATTTGAAATACTTGCAAAGTGGGGCTACATCTGCCCATGCAGCCCCATGACCACCAGTGTAACTCCAGTCAGCTGCAACTGCATTTGACACAGCTCTTGACCTTGAGCCACTGCTGATGGGACACAGGCAAGGCTGAGTCGCCCCTGCTCTGTATGCAGAATGATTGATTTGGGATTCAAACCATGGAAAGAAACAGGGCCTGAGCACTGAGGATGTCTGAACTTTATCACTGACCTCTGTAGAGACCAAGGTGAGCTTGTGGCAGAGGATATCAGAACGGTGTCACGTTGGGGGTGACAGGAGCTTCTTGGCCAAATGGCTGCAGCTCAGTTCTGAAGGGACTGGGTACCTGAGAGGGTCCAGCATTTTTTCTTGTTAGATAGGATTACACGATTCATATCAAATAAGAGCATTTGGCCTTATTCTGGCTTCACTTTCAAGCATTTTGCAAATGAGTTCAGCATCATTATCCCCAATTTGCAAACCAGGACGCTAAGGCTGAGACAGGAAATACGCCTAGTTCAGAATCAAACAATGAGATGGCATTGAAAACATTCTCTGAGATCCACTGGGTCCCTTATTCACTGAGCAACACACTTGAAATAAGGACATCTTCTTTTCCCCCTGCCTTTTTTCATTTTTAAGCAGAGAAAATGATAAAAGAGCCAGGCAGTGCAATGTAGTTCATTCTTTCACTGAGCACAAGAGGTTCAGTTCAGTTCTTGCAACAGACAGGATAAAATTTCTGGGGATGTATAAGCATGTGTATATATAGCTACAGATACATAATTAGTCCTGCAATATTACTTGTACGTCATAGTTAAAATTCTGCGAGATAAACTAGGAAACCATATTTTCAGCAGTCTAACAGCACTGTCATAAAAATTCACAGCAGGCTGAATATATCTCAGCCCAGGAGCTAATTACTTTAAAACATTTTTTTTCTGGAAAAATCTTGTTTTCCCCTTGAGGCGATGAGTTGGAAAGTGTGTCCTTGTTTAAGTCTCCACCCCTCCTTCCCTCATCTGCTGTAACTGAAAAACAGCTCTGTTAGTTAAAACAATTGCAGACAAGTTGAATCTGTAATGAGGATCAATTACTATTGGTATCTTGGAATGTTTTTACATAATTAAGTTCTAGACTTTCCCAAGCAGGTCTCCCTGTGTAGGAATTAGAAATAAGAGTTGGAGCTGTCATATGAGGCTGCCACAGTATGGTGCAAAACACGGAGCACTGTAGATGCTCCAAGTGTCTTTTTTCTCCTCTGGTTTACAGAAGTGCTCCAGCCCCCTCCTGAAGATCTCAGCCCTTGTCCTGGGGACTGGATGAGCCCAGCAGTCAATGCTCAGAAAAATTTTAATCTGTACGTAAAAGAGACATTTGTAATTTAGGTCTTGCAAAAGTATAGCTACATAACTTCAAACTCTGCAAGGTCATGAATGAACCTTTCATATCAAGACTGTGAGATATCTGTACCCGTACAATGCTACTGCAGCTTTTTATTGCTTCATCAGAGATGCAGCTAGGTGGGAACCCAGCTGAAATTCTCCTTACTCAACAGTTTGAAGAAGCTTTCTCTCTAACTTTGAATGCAAGTGACTATTACTTTTCTGGGTTTGGTTCAGAAGATATCCTATGGACAACCAAATTAGCCTTTCAGAAACATTATCATTGTCTAATTAAACTGGACCATAACACTAGAGGATCAAGTAAAGGGGTTTTACTGTCAATTTTTGATTAATCAATATTACACTCAGATAATTTGTGCTATAGAAGCTGCCTGTAGCAGGATCCTGGGCTGTTAGATGCACAGAGGATTGCTTCAAGGGCACCTCTCCAGGCCAATAATAAATGAACCGCATGAGGTTTGATTGTGGTGAACTACGCCCTTTCCCCTGAAGAAGAGTCGCCTTAAAGTTGTGACCCTTAGTGGCTTGCTCAGGTTATTGCCTAGAGCCAAGCCCAGCAGCAGAGGTCTGCTCAGTCCAGTATTTGGACATTAACTGGTCAGTACTGGGTAACAGAATCCAGAGCACATGACGGGATGCTGTGCTGCAAGGGGTCCTTGTGCCAGCCCCTGCAAGGCACAGATCGCCTCCCTGTAGCCTCTAAAGGGCACTGACTGCAGTGTGGTGGGGTGCAGGGGGAGAAGTTCAGTGAAGAGTGTTCTTGCTTCAGTGTCTGTGATGCCAGAAGTTTCCAGTCAAAACCCTGGGTGAGTGCCAGGGTGCAATGGTAATGTCCTGTCACTGTCTCAAGCCTGCCATGGCCAGCTGGTGGGGACTCTGCTCGGGCACCGGGCAGGCAGGGCTGACTGTCGGTGGCCTGGTGCCCCCCTGACCTGGACTAACGATCAGCTCACTCATTAAGAAGGTCTTCCCTGGAACAAAAGTCGGGGTTGATCGCTTGTTCAGGAAATGAGCTCCTCTTTCAGCATACTGGGAGAAAAATGCTCAGACTAAGATCAGAGCAGCAGGAAGCAACATATGGAATAGCACCTTAAAAATCTCTCTCCTGTGAAACAGTGGTACCAGCTGAATACAGTTACACACACTGCATTTGCTGGATCCGAGGCGTTTGTCTTGCATTTGGCCCAACAAAGTGTCGGAGCATCATGCCCATTCTGCTATCTAGTGGTTAGTCTTATAAAATGCATCCAGTGCCATACAGTCTGGAAAAAAAAATTCTGCTTTTCCCTTCCTCCTTTATCGTATAACTTGTTCAATTATATTGTCTTTTCTTCTCTTGATTCCTATCTACAGTTATACCTCCCCAAAGCAGCTATTGTATAACCTGTGGGTCGTGGATTAAGTTCACTAGACTAGTTGACCCTCATCCTGACCTTCACTTAATTAAATACAGGATTAAGCCCAAGAAGCATGCAACTCAAATCTCAGGTTAAAGCAGAGGGAGTTCAGAGTGCTGGCAATGAACTGACTGATGTTCATGAATGAGCTCACCTGGCCTTGTAAAACGGCATAAAGTGCGTGATCAAGCCTGTTGCTTTTGAAAAGGCAATTGGCTTTAACTCTTCAGTGGTGAACCTCTCACTCCCTGTGAATGGAGTCGTGCAGGAGAAGGGCTGTCGAACAGGATGGTAAGAGTTCACTCCTCACTCTGTCAAAAGCAGCAGCCCCTGCTGAATCCTGGTAACAGTGGGGAAGACAAAGTCTCATCAACAGTTTTGAGAGAAGTTCAATGTCAGAGATGCTGTTAGGGGTCTGAGTGCTACCCCAGTAATCTGGGGAGGTTTTCAGCAGCGTTACTCAGCACATTGTTTTCTCCTCCAGCTTTCTGCTGCCAGGTCTTGGGATCAGGCACAGGGGATTATCAGCATTTCTTTGAAGCTTACATGGGAGTATGGATTATCATTTTTGCCGCCAGAAACACACACCAGTTAAAGCTAAAATAAGTCATAAATCAGCATAAGAAGGCACCTAATTATAAAAATGAGATATATGAAACAATTCTTTCTTCTGTGACCAAGAGAATGAGTATTCTTCTCAAAAACACCCACCCCAATTATTTATGTTTAACCTTGGAAAGCAAGCATTCATGTTTAACTGAAATAAAACAGAAGCAATGTAACGAGAGCCCCAGGTGTGCCAGGACTCCCTGTGTTTGTTTCTGAACCAGACACCATCCTGTGTCATCTCTGGTTGTATAAGGATGCAATAGGTTGTTAAGGTGAGAGCTTTGGGTGCAGTGACTCGTGTGCAGTATAGTTGACCTTTCCTAAGCAGCTTGTATGCATATTCAGCAAAGCTGTCTTCCAGAACCTGAGTTCCCAGAATTCGTAGCTTCTTCTTTATCTGAGTGTTAAAGGGAAGAGAAACAACCCGATGCTGGGCCAAATCTTCACGTGGTGCAAATCAAAGAAGAAAATGGGCCAACCCTGATTTCCACTAGCTGGTCTTCTCTCTGAGGCACTTGAAAACTGCCTGTTAAATTTCACAGAGCAAATCTAAAGCCTCATGCTTAACGGGGATGATAAATAAGTAGCACACTGTACATTTCCCATCATGTCTGGCCATAAATGGAAATTCTGAGAAAGAACATCCCGTTATTCCTGTTAAGGGACTTTTTTGAGAGTATTCTGTATATGAAGTCAAATTTAACTGAGCTTTAAAGTGCAGGCAGGAAATCCTGCTGTGTTCCAATAGTCAGAGCATGGGGATGAAATCTGGAAATGGTCAGAACACAAGGTCCCAGCCTGCAAACACTTTTGTTTTAAGCAAGTGGGTAGTTCTTACTGAAAACTGAATGTGCATTTAAGCATTTTGCACATTGAATGACTAAACTTTTCTCTATTCACTGCCCCAAACAGAAATAAAAGAAAAAAACTCCAAAAAAAGGAGGGTTATTGGACAGAACTGCATTTAGTGTGCATGGTCCAATACCTGGCTGCAGAGTCTCAGAGTAAGAACCAACTAACCTTACATTTCTGGTTTTCCCCCCTGAGACAGTGAGAGACAAATGCTGAGCTTATAAATTACAAAGTCCCGGAAAAATTGTTCGGTGCTTTTCTGAGTATCACGCTACAATCTGTTCACCCGTGAACTGAACCCAGTGGGCGCAAGCCCCGAGGCGATCGGCAGCATCTCTGAAGAGGACTCAGTGAATGCGCTGGCCAGTGTAAGAACAATTGCAAACACATTATTCAGGGTGTCTTGTATCATCTCTATACTGTATATTGACATTTTCTTGATGCTGTCTGCTTTGCAAATGTCATGTCACACAGGGTAGAATGAAGAGCGGTACCAGAAAAACCACGTAATCTGACTGGGTCAGGGACTGAGCTCTCAGGAAACCCACAGGAGAACTCTCAGCCTGAAGTTTTGCAGGTAATTAGCATTCAGATACTTCAGGCTTTTAAATCCATTGCATTAGTTGAAGAGCATTTGTCTAATATGTCCGTTACTGGTGAGAAAGAGTTTGTTTGTTTTTAAAATCTGCTTTAAATCTAATGGGCTACTGAATCTCCCCAAACTCCATTTGACAGTATTATTTTTCCAGATAAATTTTTTTAAGAACAAAGGAGCTTGACACCCCATACAATGTGGAATAAAAACTTTGAAAATGAATAAAAAGCAACCCCGTGACTAATACATTCACTATGTGAAGGAGCAATGGCTTAGTGGATCTGCTATTTCATAGGCAAAAATGCAGAGATTGCCTCTTTTGTCAGTTCATAGATAAAATCCTATTCTTTGTAATCCCTGAAGAAACAAATCAAATAAGCTCTGGCTGAGCTAACCATTTTCAATCCATCAAAGCAATCAAATTCTGTTTACCTGAATCAGAATGATTTCTAAAATGTTATTAAAAAGTAAAATGGAGTTTAACTATTCCAAAAAACTGAAAATGATGTGCAAACACAAAAGGGATAAGATTTCAGTAATTATGTAGACACAAAGTCGGTGCCATCATTTGTACCACAATACAATGTAGCTATGGCATATAAAGATAAAGCTTCCTTTGTCTAACATTACTGCTGCAAGTGATGCATAAACATAATTAATGTAAGAAGTCTTCAAAGGGGCGAATATTCATTTAGTCAGTTAGTTTTATTGCTCTTTCAAGCAAACAAAGGTTTTATAATTTAATAAACCAATTAACTGATTATATATTTCACCCAAAATATTTGTATATCACACATTACTATCATTTCACCAATCGCCATCGTTTTTCACGAAGCAGAGCCAGCGTGTGGTGCTACAGTTAAAGCACTGCATTTAATATTCATTTACTTTGCCCATTATTTTGGAGTGGATGCCGTAAGAGGATTGTGCCTAAAAACATTCCCTAAATATAGCGGCAGGTTTCATCCAAATCGTATCCCATGGTAGCTTTGAAATGAAATCATTATGTTGGTCCCGTGTCATGATTCTTGAACTGATCTACATGAAGAATTACGACACCTTCAGGACAGGACTCGGTGCATCTTATCACCCCTGCAGAATTGCTTTTCATCTTGAGCAGAGAATCAGGTGGATGATTTCAGTGGCAGTGCATGGCACTGCAATGCATTCCAGCGGGCGGTCTCACTTGCTAGGCGACAGCTGACGAGGCTTTCCTTTGTATACGTTACAGTATATGGAAAAATACACCTTGTAAAAATTCTCACCAAGCGTGACATCTTAGGGAGCCAATCAAAGTTTGATGCAGCATTTTTTAATATAGCCTGAACAAACAAACAAAAACCTGCACAGGGAAAACAAGAACAAACAAAATCTCCAAAACCTTTGTGTAGGGTTTTGGGTTTATATATATATATATTTAGGAGCCTTCGGAGTTAGATTTTGCATTCACTCTACAACTTAAAAATAGTCTTGCTTCTTTAGTTCTGAGGTCCAATAGTGTCTGTGACAACCGCCATTGCACTTCTGTGCCCTGTCAAACTATAGTCCTAAATTTGTCAAAGCTATGACACAAAAATTATGTCCTCCCTCATTTTGAAACAGAACCTCAACTGCTAGTTATTTCATTGCATAATGAGAGGCAGCATACACCAGTGGTTAGGCACGAGGCTGAAAGTGGGAATTCAGCCATCTGTTCCCAGCTCGACCAGCGCCTACGTGTCTCTGGAAAAATTTCATCCCACTTATGCCTCAATTTCTCAGGCAAAATTAGGAATTACGATGTTCTGCGTCTTTTTAGAACCCGAGAGGCATTCATACTGCACTAACATGGCCAGTGAGGAGCAGAAAGGGCTCATGCACTAGATTTATGTAAATAAGGTCACTTATTTGACCAAAGCATATTATACAACCTCACGGTACAGCCGGACTGTCAGCTCCATGTAACGCTAGAGCCGATGGATGACCTTCCATGGAAATTCAGTGGGTAAAATATTTAGGCAGTGAAACTGTCCCAGAGGTGATTATTTAATCACTTCTTCTGGGCTTTGAAAATTAGCAGAGTTTTATTTCAGAAACGTATTTTCATCCTGTGAAGCAAACCAGAAACTTGGGATTCTGCAAGGCACCCCTAGACCCTCCTCGTGTGAGTCAGAACCCATCGCTGCCTCTGTTTCTCCTCAAGCCTTCATTGTGTTTCAGTGTGTCCAGAGAAACCAAGAAGCACTCAGTCCAGCTCCAGATTTTCTTCTGTCTCCTTCTTTGTCTGAGTTATTCTGTGTTCGGTGTTATTTTTTAAATATATAAAAACTATTTCTGCAATTATTGGCACTAAGAGCATAAAACAGTTATCTCCAGAAAAATATCCCCACACACTTTGTGCTTTGTCTTTGCAACCGATAGTCTAACTTTTACATTTCACTTTCCTGTACAGCAAGGTGCTCATCTGCATTGATAAATATTAAGTAACGAGGAACACCAGAATGTGCAGTGCTGTCCCTCTCATATACACATGCACAAACACGCGCACACACACACACACACATACACACACAAAATACTCAGAACATTAAAGAAAGCTGTTAAGCTAATCTGGTGCATCTAAATGGGCAATATGTATTGAATCCATGCTCCATTGATCATAATTATTGCGGTGCCCTTTATCAAGTAACCATCTTAAACCATTATTTAGAGATCATTTTGCTTTCCATTACTGTCACTATATTGCAAAATTCGCTAGGAATTGGCGGCTGTGTGATAGAGGGGTATGCAGCTGTACTAGTCTGGAATCTGCTCGTGTTATCCAGCAACGTTTCTAAAATGAAAGACTTAGCACAGTATTCACACAACTTTTGGACAGCCTTTAACTTCATTCTGGAGTGACAAGTCATTCACATAAGCTTTGTTTTTCACATAACTCCTTCCCACCTCAGATTCTTTGCATATTCTTCTTAAAATGAAATAGTCTTTATGTGAAAGTACAGCCTGTATATATTGAAAAGTATTTCTTAAGATGTAACTGAGCTAAATGGCTATACTGCTAGTCTCAGAGGGTGTTTGAAATGACTTATTAACCTTCACAAAATCTTTATTACTCTGTGGGGTAATATACTCTTCTGAAAGAGGAAAAGGGAAGTATTTTGTTCTCAGCTGGTCCTCTTAAACTATGCATCACACAATACAATAATTGCACAAAACTCAGTCTATAAACATCTGAAGCTGAATTCAAAGTACAGTATTCTCACAAGTACTCAGAAAACACCTGGCTTGTTTGCCTTCTAAGAAGATCACAGGAACACAGTAAGAAAGAGGAAAACATGGTTCTTAATGAGACCAGCATCATTTTAGACTGAATCCCTATCCCAAGCCTCTCAAAGTAACGCACTTGGCGTGTGCTGCATCCTGTGATATTAATAGATGTATCAGGAACACAGGTGTTTAAGCTGATATTTGCCAGTTTAACCAGGTGGTAAGGAAATTTTAATGTCACCCAAAAGTAAGAGGATGGAGAAACAGAAGTTTCAGACACTCATCAGCAGCATTAGACTACGAAATGATACTAAACAGATTGGATATAACTAAGTCAGCGTTAATCTTCTGACTTACAGCTAGGTGCACAGCATATTAAAAGTTCAGTTCAATTCTTGATCAGAGATTGTCCCAGGCTTTAACACTGAAGTGCAGGAGTCCTTATGAACAGCCTTGATACTGGGGAGCCCTTTGTATATCACAACCTAAGTGACCTCTGGAAAAAATCATTCAACCTTTCAAAGCCTTTCTATTCCTATCTGTAAAATGAAGATAATAACATTTCCTAATCTCAAAACTTGTGAGACTTTCATTGATTACCATTTGTACAATCACTTTGAACTCAAGAGAATGCATATGCAGTGCATATGTAATATAACAGGTAAACATCTTGCTTAGCCATGGAGACAGTCATCAAATCTTATCTCATTGGGGCTTAAGGTCAAAGGCAAAGAGAAGGCACCTGAGTCTGATAAGGGTTTAAGTGTTACAGGAGAACTACTTATGTTCTGAAGAAGTCACCTGTATCACTTTCTCCTTGACTTTAATCTGCTGTTAGTTACTGTGCCTGTTACCATCAGGCTCAAACCTATATCTTTCCCCATGCCTGAGGAAGACAGCATATTGACTAAAACTGGGTAGGCAAGCAAAGTGAGAAAATGTTTCGTGTCCTCACAGGCAAGAGCAGCTATAAGTTTGCTTACTTCTTGTCTCTGTGAAACCTCTTCTAGCCTCCTTAACTCATTAGAAGTCCCATCACTGGTGGAAGAAAGAGAAGAAATAAGACCAATTTGATTGGCCGGACTCTTATGTTCTTCAGAGAGCAGGTAAGTTGTTTCAGTGTTCAGACCACTCATAGACGTGCAACCAAATTGCCAATATAATTTCAAAGCTTTCTTACTCTCCAGCCATACTGGGTGTACGTTACACAGTAGAGTCATGTCATAACTGGGAGCAGGACAAAGTACTTTATATTTGTGCAAGGTACTAACAGAAGTGTTTGCAGCATGGGATGCTCTACAACTGACAGACATCCTGAGATCTGAAAAGTTTTTCCAGTTGCTTTGGCTGTGAAAGCCAGTATAGCAACCCCTCAGGACCTAGTAAGGATAATACTGTGTGGTCCAGGGTCGGATGTGGTTGATGATTTAGGTCAAGTAAACAGAGACCATGTCAGTTCAGGTCTCACATACATTTGGTCATTGCCTTCATGTACTTTATTTTTAATTCTGTCTGAAACTGCACTGTCTATAAATAGTTCTCAGCTGCAGTAGACTGGGAAGTACCAACTGCTCATTAGCAGACTGTACAGAAAAAAAGGAAATATGGACCATTCAGAATGAATCACCTGTGTGAGATGTAGCAAAATGAAGTTCACTGTTCCCTGAACAAGTCTAAAGGCCAGTGCTCACAGACATAGAAGAGTAGCTTTGATAGATCGTTGGTCTCCTCTAATATGCTGTCCAACTTGCATGGCTTTTAATACAGGACTTCGCATTCATTCTGTCATGAGGTTCAGTGCCTTCCACAATAATTCCTCCACAGAGACTGTGTCTGCAGCACCTCTGTCTTTTTAGAGCAACATATGTCTTCTCCACGTGATCAGGTATTGTATTTGCTCAGTGACACCCCTTCCCTTCTACTCCTCAAAGAGGAACATGAAACGTATTGCTGCCTCACTTTTTCCACTAACTACTAAGTCACTTTTCAGTCTCTATCCTGTAGGTAGATCAATCCATGCACTCTTTCTAGTTTATCCACTGATGCTGCTGGAAGCAAGCTTGAGGAGATGTAGCGTCTGCATGAGTTTATCAGTATTTTTAAAAAGTGATGAGGCTGTGAAATCATATTTAAAAAAAGGTGATGAGAGTGTTAAATTGTATTGTTACACCTCATTACCAAGGAGTATTAAGAGAACTCTTTGCTTACCCATTCCCTTTCTCCCAGATGATTGTACGTTTTTCAGTTCTGTCTTGAATAGTTTACAATGGCTGAATGAAGTGGTATGACTTACCTCCAGGTGGTGTATGAGTTATGATCAATATCTTTCTTCTGCAAATTTTGCTGACGTAATATGATTCAGAGGGATATTCTGTGCCAACTGTCATTTTTCTCCACCATAATGATGGATGCTGAGCCAGGAAAGAGAATTAATGTAAGGACCTCTCTGAGGTAGTGTGCCTGGTTATGCAACATAGTGCTACATTCAATGATTTGTACCTCCCTAGGTTAGAGTAAGCCCTGCTAATTTCCATTTTCCATTGGATATTACATAATGTAGTTCCCAATTTTGCAGTTCAAAACCTTTCTAGTTAATTTGAACATAATAGTCTTTAACAGGGTAAAGTATGTTTGCCTTTCTTCTTCCATTCTTTAGGAAGATAATGTCCTTGAAAATATCAAGAAGACAGAAAAGGCAAACCTGGCTCTACCCTGGTGTGAATCTGCTGTTTTTTTCTCCAAGAGCACAGCTGTAATTCTCCAATGTGCTTTGATTCTTTCAAGCCAGTAGATGTGGGATTTTTTAGGTTTTTAGCAAAGCTTTTAATACTGTCTCTCACAATATCCTTCTGGACAAAATGTCTAGCACACAGCTAGACAAGTCCATAATACGGTGGGTGATGGGTCAGGCTCAAAGAGTTACAGTAAATGGGGTTACTTCAGGCTGGTGATCAGTCACCAGCAGGTTTCCCCAGGGCTCAGTTTTAGGGCTGGTGCTGTTTAATGTTTTTATAAATTATTTGGATGCAGGAGTCGAATGTGCATTAAATAAGTTTGCTGATGATACTAAACTGGGATGAGCTGTGGATTCCCTCGAGGGTAGACAGGCCTTACAGAGAGGTCTGGATCGACTAGAGAGCTGGGCAATCAACAGCTGTATGAAATTTAACAGGAGCAAGTGCCATATTCTCCACCTGGGACTGTGTAATCCTGGTTATACATACAAATTGAGGGACGAGAAGCTGGAGAGCAGTCTGGGGGTTTGGGTTGAGACTAAGTTGAATATGAGTCAACAATGTGCCCTGGCAGCCAAAAGGGCCAACCATGTCCTGGGGTGCATCAAGCACAGCATAGCTAGCAGGTCGAGGGAGGTGATTGTCCTCTACGCCGCACTGGTGCAGCCCCACCTCAAGTACTGTGTGCATTTTTGGGTGCCTCAATATAGGAAGGACATGAGACTATTAGTGTGTCCAGAGGAGGGCAACCCAGGTGGTGAAAGGTCCCGAGGGCCAGACTTGTAAGGAGCAACTGAGGTCACTTGGTTTGTTTGGGGGGCAGCAGAGGGGGAGGTGCTGGTCTCCTCTCTCTGGTGACCAACAACAGGACACGAGGAAATGGAATGAAGCTGCATCAGGGGAATTTCAGACTGGTCATCAGGAAAAAGTTCCTCACTGAAAGGGTGGTCAGTCACTGGAACAGGCTCCCCAGGGAAGCGGTCACGGCGCCAAGCCTGTCAAGAGTTCAGTGAGCATCTGGATGACACTCTTGGTCACATGGTTCAGTTGTAGGTAGTCCCACGAGGAGCAGGGTGTTGGACTCTATGATCCTTATGGGTCCCTTCCAACTTGAGATATTCTATGAAAACTGATTTGCAAGCAAAACTGCTGTCTTTCCTAGTGTTTCCTGTTTTCTTAAGTAGTCTTTGGAGGCTTTACTTGTAGTCGCATCCAGGGACCCTGTGTCTAGGAAAAACATCACATCTATAAATGCAAAATATAAGGTTGTTTGTGAACATCTGCCTCAACTCCTTAACCACCCCACAAAACCAGAATAATCAGAGCATTTATGCAGGGGAATAGGGGGAAATCTGAAAACTAATCATGTGGGCCTTGCAAATATAACTCAAAGTACCCTGGATGCTGAGCAGCCAACCTTGACTCTGTTTCTTTAATCTTCCTTGAGGTTAACAATAGAATTCAAATTAAGGTCCTGATTCTGCCCCAAGACTGGTGTTTGCAGACTGCTGCTTATCAGGTTACATCAGCTACTGCTCACCCATGCCACGTAGCAGATTCTACAGGGTGTAGCGTTGATGGACGGGAACAGCCCCTAGAGGCTCAGCTCATATGAGTCATTAGGGAAAGATTTATTTCTCTTTCACTTAAACAACAAAGAGGTTTCCCACATGCAATTTTAAAAGCGTTTGCATTGCATGTATCGACTAAGTTTGATTAAATAATTGAAGTCACATAATTAATACCATTAAGAATGATTAATGATTTCTTGAAAAGATTAAAAAAAGGATGTCTTCTCAAATAAAGTTACATACATAAGTTAAAAATAAAGGAATGCAATCAATATCACAGGTAAACCAAAATGGAAAACCAGAGTGACTATATACTTTCCAGCACATACATGGCTCATATTTTTAAATTTTTCTCCAAAGCTAAGCTGTTTCTTCTCGTCAGAGTATAAGTCAATTATACTGTAGCACAAAAAGAAATCTGCAGTATTTTACTGTCATTGTTGGTAATTTGTCCCTTAGGGTGTTAGCATTCATACATAATTGCATATTGTCTCTCCCTGTAAAATTTTCTAGTTTCTTTCTCTGTTAGAACAACATAAGAATTACTGCATCCATGGGTTTTAGCAAATTATCCAGCTAACTTGATTTACATTCTATTCACAAACAGAATTACAGAAGGGAAAAATACATTGGCTTTGTTTTTTTCCTTAGCTATCTTTTGGCCCTGAAAGATTAGAGTTTGTTAATTTTTTTCATTTGTGTGTTTGTGAGCTTTCTTTAAAAGTATAAACAAAAATAAGGAAACACAGTTGTGTATAATATTGAAACTACTAAGTGAATCTCTTTTGAAAGACCAGATGTGGTCTGCAGACAAATGCATTGTTAATTGCTTAAGAAATATTTGCAGTTTATAAAAAGCAGTAGCAAATAATCATTACACAGGTGACAGCTATATCTTGACTTATTTAAGTCTTCCAAATACTGGAGATGGCAGCACCATGAAAAATTCCCATCCTTTTAACCAGGGATACTCTAGTGAATGTGCTGTCCTAAGTTTTGGCAGATTTCTCATCTGGACAAACTTTAGGACTGAGGGAGCAGCCACAAGTGTTTTAAGGGCTGCTGGATTATAATCCAGGGGCCGCCCTGGTTCCCAGAGAGTCTAGAGGTGACCCTGCAGTCAGCATTAGCTACAAATAAACAATTCTGTCTTAGTGAAATCTGCTGAGGATACTTAGATTATTCAGGATAATAAAGATGCAGGTTGATTGTGAAGAGCTGCAGGACCTTATCAATAATAGATAGGGTAAGAAAATGGATGTTGAAATTCAGTGTAGGTAAATGCAGGTAAATGTGATGAAAATGGAAAAATGCTTAATTTTGCATATACTTAAATGAAGTCCTGGTTGTCTGCAAGCATGAGAAACAGTGTTAGGGTTATAATGAGTAGTTTTGCAGAAATATCCGCTTAATGCCAGATCACAGTCAAAACAAATAGAAAGCTGGTTATTATGAGAAAAAAAGAGAACACCACAGGAAATAAAATCCTGCTCCTTTCTAGATTCAGGATGTACAGAAATCTTGAGAATGGTGTAAAGTTAGAGTTCCTTATGTCAAGGGACATGTGTAGATCAGGAGAAGGCATGAGAATGGGGACATGGATGGTCACAACTTTTCAGTGATTTCCACTCGAATGGGAGGTGAGTTCAGCCTGGAGAGGCTGCTCTGTTGTGTGACCTTGTGTGGCCATGTGTTGGTGACCTTGGCAGGTCTTCTACCCGTCTCAGACAGCGGAGATTTTTGTGCAAACACAAGCTGTGACGCAGAGTGGGTGGAGAGCCATTTGGCACCATTGCTGCTGCTGAACTGACAGGCAGGAAGAAGAGGAGCCTGGCTGTAATTAACAAGGCAGCTTAACTACTAATACCTTGGTAATGTCTCTCGTATTTTAGATGAAAGGCTCAATCGGTAATTTGAAATGAGAACAAACACACTGAAAGGATGGCTACTGTGAGAAAAAAGAATACATGAAAACAGCAATTCATTCAAAACACCAAGTTTTCTGGATGTGCTTACGGGGTCATCTGTGCATCCTGGAAACTGCTTTTGCAACCGCTTTTCACAGCTAAAGCAAGTGAACTGAAGTTTCATGCAGGTCTTGCATAACAGCTACCAGAGCAGTTCAGACATATTTTACCATTATAAAAACACACATAAAAAAAAAAAACCAAAAAAACCCCAAAAAACTCTTTAAAGGATTTTTAGAGTATGCATCTATACATCGATCAAAAAAATTAATAAAAGGGTACAACTCCTGTCTGGGGAAATGGAAAAAAAACTGAGCACATCTTCAGCTGGGAATTATACTGGGGGAAAAAATGCTCTTGCCAAACAGAAACCTCACAAAACTCAAACACAGAGGATGTCTATACAGAGCCACTTTGCTTTATCCCTCCTGGTCCACCAGCACCCCAAATAAACATATATTGGTATTTTAGCCAGCAAGTCCCCACTACTTCCTACTGTGCTGAATTGCTGGTGGTATCATTGCTAAGTAGCAAAACAGATTGGGGAGGAGAACAGCCAAGCAGGCTTAAGCACAAAAGGTATTGGATCCCTTAGGAAGACCTGTCATTTCCCAGTTGATCTGACATTCCAGGAGGCCAGTCGATCCCACCAGCATGAAGGTATGGCACATAGGTCCCAGGTCGCTTCCTCACCCTGAGCTCTGTTGATTTGGCTGCATACAACTTAACCTTTCTTGCAAGGGACTGACACTCGGCAGCAAATGTCCTGACAACTCCATGGGATCTCATTGAATTAGATGAAGTAAAGCTGATGATTACCAGCTGATGATGTGATAGATTTCCATTTTCTGTTTGGTTATCATTCTTTGAACATGAAAACGCTAGGGAATATCCCTTCACAAAGAATTGCTTTATACATAGGAAAGGAAATGTTTTCATGCATCACAGATACCCATGTACCTTTTGGAGGCAATATGTCAATCTTTTAATAACTCTACTCTATAGTAACTGTGAATCCCACCTCATGGATGCTTTTGGCTAATGTAGCTAAACCGTAGTTACCATAGGTAAACCAGAAAAGTGTTTCCTGAGGTAGAAAAGCAAGGAGTCTGGCTCTGACAGATAATTCCTTCCCAGATATTAATCCAGAAATCTGAGGGGTTTTAAGTTTTTTGGGGTTTGTTTTGTTTTGTTTTGTTTTTCTTTTAGCTTCCATTTTGAAAGCCAGATGATGAATTTTCCGACATTCCAGTTGTCTCTGATAGAGTTCCTACTGTCCTGGCTTAGTGGCTCTTTGTATTCATTGCCCATACAGCATGGGCTATGTTTGCTTTGCTCTCCTCCTCCATCTCTCATGAATAACAAAACCATAGGAACAGGCTGAATGTATCTGGAATCATTCAGGTAGCAGATGAACTTTGAGTGTTGACTTTTTCACCCTCACAGGCATTGTCCATTTACTTTCTTCTTATATCCCTGCTCTAATTTGTACAAAGCTACTTGTGATTAGCTGGCATTTACAAACACGTATTGATTTTTTTATTAATTTATAAAGAGTTCAAACAAATAGCAGTAGTCAATTCTAGCAATAATCCCCCAAGAGGCCAGGAAAGATACAGACAAAACTGCACAATCTATAGGCAGTGCACAGTGCATTAATGGGGTAAGATTTCAGATGTGCATACTTCCACGATATCCCTTTGTGTACATATTGAAGCCAGTAAATACAAATGTCAAGAGAATATTTTCAGCAAAGGCATAATTTTAAACCATTCCAAGTCGTATAAAAAGCAGCATGGTTTTTTGTTAAATACACGTTGGCAGGTGTTGAAGGATTCCTTCTGAACTTAGGCCTCTTTTGAGAAAAAAGAGGCCTGCCTAAATCGCACTAAACACCAAACGCCAGAGGCAGGAACAGAACAGCTAAGGTAGTGTCTTAGCTCAGAAGTACGGAAGGTGCCTGCTTGGAATCCCCCAACTTGATTCAAGGCTGTAGAGGGACAGAGGCGAATGAACACCAGAGTGGAGTTCACTGCGTCGCAGAGTAGGTGGAGGTACAGAACAGTTTCTGGTGGACACACATAGTGTGTGGCTAGGCAGGCTTCAGTGCAGAAAACATCTATGGAGGAATAGCGAGGGCAATGTACATGGGTGTTTCTTTAAAACACTTTGCTTTACTCTAGAGGTATGACAATATTTCTTTCTCCACATGTGTCAAGCTTCTGTTTTTTGGTGAGTAAGTATTGCTAACCGTTCCCTAGAGTGAAGGGGTGATATGTCAGCTTGGACAATTGTTTTCCAGCAGAACTCAGTTTGTTGAAATGGGTAGTTTGATTAAATGAATGTTTCAGAGGAAAAATATTCCATTTTCCTTAAAACCATCCACATCTGTTTTTGAATAGCAGTAAGAAGTGTTTCAAACATACTGGTGGTGTGTTAGCCTGAGTGTTCATTGGAGACCTCATAGTGAGGTTCTGACTTGAAGTGAGGATCATCCCAAGCCTCTCTAAAAGGCTGACTGCATGGGGGATCCTTCAGTGCAGCAGCTAGCTGAATTCAGAGATTCCAGCTAGCTGTTAAAGGAAAACGCCTCATTTTTCATGGCTTCTGCCTGCTGCCCTCATCTGAAGGCTTGATAAATTGAGTGCATTGATAAAAAGTAGGGTGTCTTATGCAATGAAATGTCCTGTGAATATAGGAGCCAAATGCTTGCAAATTATTGCGAGAATCATCTAAATAAAATAAACCCACCGTCAGATAGCCTTCAGTGACATGTTAGAGAATGTTATTAGCCAAAGTCCAACTGTCCTGTGGTATTTAGAATCCTCTGGCATTTCAGTGACCTTTTATAAGGCATATTGCATTGAACAATTAATTTATTTCATGACCATCCCATTGTATCCAAGAAAAAAAAAATGTTAGTCAAAACCAGGTGTCCTGATCAGAGTCATGTATTGCATTTCAAAACCCATTGAGTGGAAGCTAATTTCAACAATTTGCATGAGAGCCTTTTGCTATCACTTCTATCATAGTATCAGTGTCAGCTCAATTTTCAGAGCAGCTGTAGCTCAAACACTGACCTGCTGCCTATTACAGTAGTGTAATGAAGTGCAATGGACTAGTAATTATTCTACATTACTGTAGATCAAGTAACATGCAGCCTTCAGTTATCACAATGGAATCCCAGTTCTTGCTCAAAATGAGAAAACTGACCATGAAGTTGATTTAAGGGTGTCATCAAAAATTACTTTCAGAGCCTGAAAATGTACTACTTATTTCCCAGATAGCATCTGACATTGCTGTGCAAATGTCCCAGAGTCACTGTGTACTTGAACGAACTAGTTTCAAATAACTAAATGAAGAGTTGTATCTGAGAAGCAGGAGTAAATTGAGATGGGATGTTCTTAAAATTTCTAGTAATGAAATTGCATTAGGCAAATTATTTCGATGTCTTCTTTCTAACACCATCTGTGAAACATCCTAACAAATCACGTGGACTTTTTTCTATTGCTGCATATGAAATATTAAGCATTATGAATTTAACTTAAAAGTGTGGTGAATTACTCACTACCTGCCTGTACAATAATGACCTCAGCCTGTCCAGACCATATTACTTCTAAAGAATGAGACAAGATTGTCATCAGCTGTACATTAAGATCTACTTCTTCCCCAATGCTCTTGAAGCAACTGTCTGAAAACCTGTATTTAACTCTGTCTTTTGGAGGGTGGAAACCCTGAAGGCAACTCACAACATAACAACTTGGGATACTGTGGGGGACAAGTGCGTCGCAGTAATCAGGTTTTGTCACCCATTACTGACATGTTGCCTTGGAGAGGAAGGAAGACAGAGCTCCTCATTAAGAAATCTGCATTTTTCTGGGTAGAAGAGGGGCAGGGAGTGTATGGTAGTGGGCTGTACACTTTGATTTTCCAATTTTTTGCTTAGCTGGCTATTACCAGTACTCACTTAGGAAGTTGTGTTGCTGCCGATAGAGGTAATTGTTTCTATTTTTTAAGCAAATTTTTTAAAAACCTCTTCCCACATCTCCATCAGTACCTGGCATGAAATTTTAGCTCTTCCCTACCAGAGGTAACAGGATATTAAAATATATGGAACAAGCAGACTGGAAAGTTTAACTGTCAAAAACAGTAACATTGTGTCAGGGGTAAAACCGAATTAAGTTCTAAAATGGTAAAATAATCCCTGCAGAGCGATTTGTAAGAATCTGGGTGGGTTGTTTTCCTAGAGTAGGGAGAAAGGGAATGTGGCTTAGATTTTCACTTTCAGCCCACACAGAACTCACACATAGTCATTCACTTCAGGTAAGATGTGTGGGGATGCACAGGCTGCCTGGATGAATATATGCTCCCAGCAGCATGGTCGGGAGGCTAACCCTTCTCTGGGACAGAAAGGGGGGCTGCTGGGAGGGAGGGGACGACAGGGTTTAGGGGGAGGTACAACAAGGCAGAAAATTCAGCAGCAAGTGTAGGTGGTAATGTATCAGGAAAATGGCTTTCTCTTTTGGCTACAGAAAATGGACAGAGAGATAGTTGATCTTCAGGATAGCAGCACCGCATCACATTTAGGTGAGAGATTCAGCGTGCTTTTAGGGTTGTTTTATCAGTACGCACATTTCCAATGGATTATAACACCTGAACTTCTGGTCTTGTATCCCAGCATTATCCTTCCCTGATCCAGCTGATCCTGGTCACATGTCAAGGAAACCATGAAATGACAGCATCCATGGGGCTGAACTCAAGGGGTAACCATTTCTCAGGACAGTCTTTAAAGCATCAGTCGGTCCATATGTCCATCCGCTCCTGAGCTGAATGGCCCTAGTCCATAGTATCAACATGAAAGGGCTCACTGCAATGTTGCTACTGGAACTTGCAAATAAAAATAAAAACTAAATAATTGGGCAATGCTAGAAAAAGAATGTGAATGTGAGGTTGCATGTTCATCTCACATAGTAGGTTTTTTTTCCTCTCCTTTATATTAATCTTCTGTAAATGATCTCCAACAGAATGAGTGGATTTTAGAGCAGATTTTAAAGAAAGAGTAGATTTTAAAGAAACATCTTCCTGCTTTCTTAGAAAGTAATTGAAATGCAGGGGGGCTTATTTCTACTATTTTAAAACTTGAATCCTAATTCTAGATATTCAAAAATTTCAGTCAGAGGCACATCAATATGACAAGGCTAATGTATCCAATCAAAAGAATTTACATATTGAGATTTGACTATTTTCAGTAAATGACTCATTAATGAGCCATCAAGACTTGATTGTAGCAACCATTGCACAACTAGTCACAATAATAATCAGAAAAGAAGAGCTAATTTTGCATATTTCAGATAAAAGAAAAAATTCATCACATAAATTTTGTTACAAAGACATATTCACCACCACTTAATATGTATTATTCACTGGCACTAAATTATGATTCTAAATCAGAAGGGTAACAAGGTGTTTTCCTGTATAAGATTTAGCTAAACCTCTGGAGTTTTTAATCTGTTTTCCTAACAAAGTTTACTCAGAAACATTGGCTCTGTTCTGACTGTCAGGAGACCCCAAGTCTCTCTGTGTAAATTGAAAGAGGCTCCTCATGCTGGCTCATGCTTTTATTATGGGAATCACACTAAATGTGATAATTTTAGTGAAATGTGTGTTTGCTGTTGCGTCAACTTCTCATTGTGTTTCCTCGGCATCCGCAGAATACGAATGAAGAACATCAGCCTAACTTTGAGGCTAGTCACCAAATACAGGAACAGCCTCATCAGCCCCCCAGCAGAAATGTGGCAAATCGCAATGAGTAGTTTTCAGTTGCTCTTAGTGAGAGAAACATCTGAAAATTCTGCCTTTATCTCCTCACAAACTGTGCTCTGAATATAAAAGCCGTGGGTCCAAAGACAAATATTTGCCTTTATTTGCATTACAAATGTTCTGTTGTGTCAAAAGTACCACTGGTGAAAATCATAAAATCATTTAGGTTGGAAAAGACCTTTAAGATCATCAAGTCCAACCGTTAACCTGACACTGCCAAGTTCACCACTAAACCATGTCCCTAAGTACCACAACTACACATCTTTTAAGTACCTCCACGGATGGCGACTCCACCACTTCCCTGGGCAGCCTGTTCCAGTGCTTGACAACCCTTTTGGTGAAGAAATTTTTCCTCACATCCAATCTAATCCTCCCCTGGTGCAACTTGAGGCCATTTCCTCGCATCCTATCACTCGTTACTTGGGAGAAGAGACCAACCCCCACCTCACCACAACCTCCTTTCAGGCAGCTGCAGAGAGCGATAAGGTCTCCCCTCAGCCTCCTCTTCTCCAGGCTAAACCCCCCCAGCTCCCTCAGCTGCTCCTCATTAGACTTTTGCTCTAGACCCTTCTCCAGGATTTAGCATCTGCCCTGGGTAAGTCTAAGGTTTAAGTCTAAGAGGGTTGTAGGCAGGAGTCAACTTCAGCAATGCACAGGAGCTCCACATCTTCTGGAGGACATGCGTGAGGATTTGGGGAATTGGAGAGAGTAGACTGAAGAGGTAGTATGACCTTCTGGTGTTCTGATGAATGCCTCTTTGCAGCACAGATAGTTTAATTCTGCTTCCATCTATATGATATCAGGAGGGAGCATTTGAAAATGTAGAGATGCATTTTCCTTTTTTTGTCAGTCTCTGTGGCTCTAGTGACTTGAAGCTACTAATCCCTCTCTGCCAAAAATTTGGCTCATGAACAAGATGTATTTAAAATGTAAATCTCTGATGCAAATATCCAGAGCTGATTGGGAATCTTTTCTCAGGATAATAAATAAAATAAAATAAAATAAAAAGATTTTTTTCCAGTAAAAATGCAGTCCCAAATATTCTATTGGAAAGGTTTTGTTTCACTGAACATTTGCAATTTCCACAGAAAAATGGAATTAACGGTTTCATTTGGCTTGACACATATTTTAAATCACCTAGTGATTTTATTTTTTTTTTTTTTTGTCCTGGAGTGAATTTCACTCTGATCTTTTGCCATATGGCAGTAGGTGTTCAGCTTCCAGTGTTAGAGACTGCATGCATCCCCAGCCCTGATGGTCATAGCCACTTGCCCACCACATGACCCAGGACATAAGTTTCACGTGGAGTTGTTAGTAAGGGAAGGAGAATGGCAGACTCTCGTTATATGCTGCATAAACCCTTGCAGGACCTCACGGTCCTGATTCCCAAGAGGTCTCTAAGTCAATGTGCTGATTTTTTCCTGACCTGGATCAATGTAACATCAAGCGATCATGGGACTTCAGGGTATGATACAAGTTGTGGCCTGGTTAGGAGGTCTGGGCTACAGGGAAGAGCAGATCCCAGCTCCAGCTCCAGTGAGGCACTGCCTGGCTCCCCTACGCTTCAGACAAATATTTGATGCAGGACATTTAGGGCTGTTTCATCAGTGACTGAAGTGAAAAACCCATCAACTTCAAAATTGCTGGAAGTTTCATTCTGTTAGAACATCCGAATGAATCTGCTTGTCATTTCCTAACTGGAATTAATGTGGAATTTCTACCCCACACAAAAAAATTCTGAATCATACTTTTTAATCCTGTTTTAAATGGAGAGAAAGGCTGAAATGTCAACATTTCTCCTGGGATAGAAATGCTGTACTTGCTATGGTCTGTAAACGATTTTGAATAGGAGACTGTTTCACTGGAGATCACATTCTCAAATGCATGATTTATGGGCTTACGAGGGTATTAAGCATCAAATTAAGTGTCTGTAAGGATCTTTTTTCACCTGGAGAGTCTATGACTTAACATAAACTACCCTAAACTGGCAGAAAGTGAGGGAGATCAATATGACAGAAAAGAGTAAAATAACAAAGCACCTGATAAACACTAAATTAGCTCCTAAAAACTGCAAATATCCAACATGACACTAAATGCTTTCTTCATCTGGGTGAGCAAACTGGCTGCAACTTTAATGTAGTGTCACTCTCTCCTTTCTTACTGTGTTATACGTTCCCCTCTAG
Source organism: Sula dactylatra (assembly GCA_013389905.1). Lineage (NCBI taxonomy): Eukaryota > Metazoa > Chordata > Aves > Suliformes > Sulidae > Sula > Sula dactylatra. Next base: position 7,565 of record WEKW01007912.1, on the reverse strand, counting down.
TGGCTAGTAAAAGATTCATGGGAGGAATTTCTTCTGAGAGCTAGAACCAGATTTGCAAAGGGGAATTGAAGAGAATCAGGCATGTAAATACTTTTAACAACTGAAGCAGGAGGTCCTTACATCGTGCAGTGACAAAACTCACCCTCCTTGTGCTGCAGGTAGAGATCAAATTGCTCTTTTGTCCTGACTAAGGTTGATTACATCTAGAAATCAAATGCTGAGCAGCATGCTGGGTACAGCCCGAGGGTGGGGGATGGAGTTAGGGCTGAGAAGTCGTCTGAAAAAATATACTTTGTACAAGTTTGAAAAGTGTTTACAATTTTTTCTCGTCCTTATTTGTCCTGCTTCTTTTTTTTTTTTTTTCAACAGGGGTAAATAGCCTTGTGGTAGCTGTTGTTTTGCTTTCATGGGGGTTTTGTGTGTGTGTGTGTGCGCATCTTTGCTTGCTTAGGTGCTCTGGGTTTCAACTCCATCTGTGTCTCCTGGATTTGGGGATTGGGGTCTGGAGTGTGTTTGTTCTGATTCTGAGTAAAATTACACTGTGTTTGCTCTGAGCACACTCAGTCCTTTTGTTGATTGCTGTGGTGCGCCTGCCCGAACCGGGGAAAGGAACGATCAGAGTGAGAAGTCACAAACAAACCGAGCTCCGTGGCTCTCCGTCTGCTTGCTGGAGATAGGGCCAATGTGCCCATAAAGCTCTGTAGGGTACTTCAGGAATCACTGATCTTTTTTGAAAGGACACCAGCATCTGGATTAGACCTTAACTTTGGATTTGCCCTGACACACATGAACTGCGAGCTGGGCTGTAGGTGCAGGGAGCACCTGGGACGTACTCCCACTGCGCTGTTCTCAGGGCCAGCTCCAGCACTGGTGCCAGCTAAAACTGCAGCGGGCAACTTCCAGTTGCACCATTTCCTTGGCTACTGAGGACTTTAGTCCAGTGCAGAACTGCCACAGCAGAGCAAGTCTGCTTTACGCTGGTTTTCTAAGAGGACGATGTAGGTACAGACACCAGCAATGACTTCTCCTTCAGTAAGAACAGGATCTGCTGGACATGTGAGGCTTCTTTATGACTTTCTTGTGTTGATTGAAAAGGACCATAATCGACCTTGAAAAGCCTTAAGTTCACCAGTCTTTGCTGAAAAAAATGTATCCTTTGTTCTCAGTATAAATGATCATATAACCTCTGCTGCTTCAGGATTTGCGATGTTTTTGTGCCAGCAGCCAGCACATATGGTAAGTGGCAAAACAGGTTTCTGTAATTCAGTCTTAGAGAAAGGGGAGTGAACCAGGCTCATCAGCAGGCGAGGATGTCCCTACCACCTTCCGACTGTGTTTTCAAACAACATTTGGAAGTGATTTATGCTGCGTTATGACACTGGTACCATCTGCTCATCATCATAAGTATGAATGAAGTGATAATGAAGAAAATGTTCTGAGCAGCTAACAAGATGATTACACTGTAATAACATAATTTTGGCATAATTTGGATCTTCAGCGATCTACAAACACTTCATTTCAAAATCTAAAATCTGGAGCCTTACTGCAGCTACACAGAGCTCTCTTCTGACTTCTAATATCAGGGGAAGAATAAAATTGATCGTGAAATGTGTCAGAAGTCCTGCTCCACCTATCTGCTGACTAGCACTTTCTCTTACACGGCATCTGCTGTGCTGCAGACTCTCGATGCATTTTCTTGCCTGCTTCACCTGTGTTTTGGAAACTTCTTCTCAGAACAGACTCAGTCCCTCCCCAGGACAGGAACCATCTCTTCTCCTGCCAGGAGTTTCCTCCGGATCTACTCACTCTTTTCTTATGCGAAAACACCAGGAACTGTCCATTGCAACTTCTATCAGGACCCTTTAGGTTTTTTTCAATAGAGAGTAAATTGGAAGTTCTGAGAAAACACAAAATAGTGATCATTTTGCATTAGATTCAGTGAAGTTTCAGAAAAAAAAAAAAGAAGCTGCAATTTGTTTAAAAAATTTAGAGTTTTTTTTAAAATGGCAATTTGTGTAGAAAAATAAATCTCATTTCTTTAAAGCCAAATAGTGAAATGCATCTTTTCTTTTTGGGTTTAACTGAAGCGTCTCAGCTCAACCACCAAATGCAGAAATTCAATTTCCCTGGGATTAGGATCATCTGATCCAGTTTGGCATGAGTTGGTACTGTTCTCTAAGATTTTTCTTCTCAGTTGCCCTTATTGTTCCAGGAGGGAATATCCTGGCCATCCATAGCAGTGTTAGGTCCTGCAGCACTGTGGTTAGGAGTTGTTTCTAAAAGCCCTCTTTTTCCAAGCAGACTTGCTGAGACAAGTTTGAACTTTCCTCTCTGATGCAGAGCTGGCCGTAGCTGTCCACTCCTTGTGACTCACCATCAGATACTTCTTATCTACTCAACATTTTGAGACTCAGGCGCTTGCACCAAGTGCGCATCTTGCATCAAAGGGATGATCAGATGAAAGCACTGAGCGAGGCCTTTTGAGACGCACAGACTTGAAACTTTTGGACAGAACTGAAGGTAACCTGTAAACCATGGGATGGTTTGGGACCTAATGGCCTGAAAGTCTCCACAGCTAAACGGTAACAAACCGCCCCAGCATGTAGCAGCAGTGGATGAAGCATACAGCTGGGCTTGCTGGCAGAGCGCAGCGGAGGACTGTGATTCCTAAAGGTGAGCCTCCCCAGCCTGCCACAGCTTGTCTCGCCTCTGCTCAGCCTATGGCAGGTGTGAGTCCAGAACTGCAGCTTTACGCAGCGCTTTTGTGTATGCTGTAAGTTGTCAGTACTCAGGTGGACTGCCCAGGTCTCTCCAGTGGTTTGGTTGTTTATTGTAATGAATCCGGGATGATTGCCCCACCAAGTCTTACGTCCTTCCACACAGTGGTGTGGCAGTGATGCAACTGCGAGCGAATGTGCTCGATAGATTTTAGGCTAATGCTGTGAAAGCCCAAAACATTTCTAGAAACTCTCAAGCTTATTTCTTAAGGCTGCAATAGCATTTATGTGTCACTCAAGCAGAAATGTTGTCTAAATATATTGCTTTTGACTGGAATATTTTTTACTAATCAGTAGTCTTTTTCATACCAGAAATTCATATGATGTCTTGCTACCAATCTGATACAGCACCTTGCTAGAAGGAAAATGGTGTTTGTTGAGTTGGTGGTACCATAACAGATGTGCCATCCAAGCCGACCTGCTGTTCAATTAGACTTCACTTCACTGATGATACGGCCAGAGTGACTAGCAGTAACAAAAATAGGAAGCACAAAGCAGATTTTTATACTGTTATTTTTGTTTCTTGTGTTTTCATCTTTACATCAATCTTTTCAAAATAAATATGCAGAAAAGAAAGAAAGAATCCACATGAAAAGATGTGATACTGAAGGGCACTTGTGTGTTCTCCAACGACTCCAGTGACTGCAGTTCCGTAAGGATTCGTGCATTGTGGACATGACTCATGAAACAGCTATTCCTGTACCAGGTGGTTAAAACTCAGCAACAGGTTTACAAGGAGATCATCCTTAATCTTTCTGATGACACATGTGGATCTGCAAGAGGAATCATGATTCTTGGTTACCTTATTTCAGGGATTCTAGGGCTATGGAAACAAATTCATGCCCGTCTTTGGGCAAAAGCATTTCAGAAGACTACCAGAATCTGCTCTCATTTATCTTCCAAACTGAACAACGACCTGGAGGATGTCCCTTCAGCCCAGAGGGGTCTGAGTGTTCAATTCTCTTGATGTCTCCTGCCTCCACCCATCTGGGACTAGAACAAGGAGAGCTGGGGGATGGTACTGAACTACACCCTACCCAGGAAACAAACTTGTCCTGGGAAATGCTGTACGAGGAGGTTGTGTTGTTTTCCACTTGCTTTAGGCCACTAGAGTGGTCAGAAAGTGGAAAAAAAATTGTATGTAGATCAAAATATAGAAGAAATACAGAGCAGATCTGAGGACAGCCTTTCAGAGCAATGCTTGAGGTTTCTGTGTTGAAACACAGGGTCAAAGACACAATCAAATTCCCCAAAAAGAAATGGCAAGAAGTATTAACAGATACTTCTCAGTGATTTAAAGAGGCAGAAAAATAAATTAATAAGGACCTACAAGCTGTATAACCCCATAAAAAAAATCCAAACAAAACAAACACACTTCTGTTGGTGGTGTACAAATATCTTTCCTGATTTATTTTTAATTGTGAGAAGGAAAAGAGGAGAAGAAAGGGAGTAACAGCCTTTGCCAAGTGTTCAGTGATTCTCTTATACCTGATTCCCATCTGCACCTAACTCATTATCACTCTTGTGAGTATAACACTTCTCTGCAAATGCTCCAGCCACTTAGATTTTTGAAGAGGGTTTTTCAACAAGGATGGAATGTGATAAATGCAATTTAAACAAGCCACTTAATCAACTTATTTATATTAGATAACAATATAAGCAGAGTGAATGAGTCTTCCCTACAGAAGCCTTCAGGAAGGCTCTGTGGAAAAGACGACACCACAAGATCCTCCTCGCACAGACACCCTTGAAGCATTTCTCTGCTGGGTGGTGGATCTGTGTCCCCCATGCTCAGAGTGGGCAGTCAGAGCACGTTGGCAGGACAGGGCTTGTGGCTGGTAAATTCACACTTGGTGGCCCAATTTGGTCCCTTGACCCCTTTAGATGTCAGCGGCACCCTCTGAAGGTCTGGCATCGCTGGTGCATGAGCTGTGACACTCCCCAGCCCTCGCCCCATGACATGACTTGGTAGGGCTCTTCTGAATTTGTCCCAGCCGCTTCAGGAGAAGATTCATCTGCTCAAACCTATTTGCTGTAATTTCCTAGGAGGATGAGGAAGGGGAATCTGGGAAAAAGAAAAAAACTTTTATTAATTTTATAAATTTTATTAACGTTTTATTGATTTCTGAGAATATTGCGTATGGGAAACGCTGTGTGTGTCCCTTTGTCCTTCTACCACACTGTTAAATATGCCCTAAGAGCATATGGAGAATATGGAACCAAGCTCTGTATGCAGCTTACGTCATCCATCAAGTGCCCACAAGCCTCAGAAAAATGTTCAAGAAAGAAATCTGTGCAGGTGGAGGTACAAAAAATGTCAGTGAACAAAGCTAGCTTTTAAAATTATATTTTCTGATCGGAAATAGGAGATGATCCTCACATTAGGTGAGGAATAGCAAAATAGAGGCAGAATTTTTATTTTAATTATTCATCTTACTTAATCTGAGAATTTAAGTTGATCCTCATTTTACAGAAGCTTGTGGAATCCCTAATTTGAGATAAGGTCTGAGCAGGGATCAGAGACCCCAAGCAGAGAAGAGGGCTGATGGAAGTTTAAGCTGACAGAAGTTTAAAAAGAAACAAATGGGCTTTTCTGTTCAGAGATTGTAAGCAAAGACCACAGCTCTGGAGGGAAAACAAGACAAAGTCATAGTAAAACAATTCATAAACCACAGACTCCACTTCAGGAAATGCAGAGGCAAAGGTGAAACTCCAAGAGGAGATGGAACAAAATTAGAGTGAGTTTTCAAGAGGCTGAAACCTGAAGGTTTATACAGACAAGCACAATCCAGCCACATTTTGGAATCCTTTATGTCTGTGTAAGAAGCTAAAACATGACTGCAGGTATCAAAACATGGCGAAGCTGGAGGCAGCGCTCAAGGGGTGAGAAGCACAGTGGTGGCGATGGTAAGTTCCACGGCAGAGTACATGGTGATGAGGAAAGAGGGGGTTCCTGGAACCCTGGAAACAGGCTGAGGAGTATCAGGGACTCAGAGAAGGAGATTGACTAGTGGAATGGTACTCTACCATCCCTGAGACAGATGCACCAGCCAACCATGGCACAAGAGACAATGGACCCCCCTGCCCCCTCACCACCAGGCAGAAGGAGGAGACCCAGGAGACAGGGGAGAATGGAAGCAGGTTACTGCTCGGAGTGGCAGGCGAATCCACTCTCAGCCTTCCTCACCTTCCCAGGTGCCCCTACACAACAGGTATTGAGGCCCTGGAACTGGACAGGCAGACAAGTGATGCTGTGGATGAAGGTTCTTCTGGGAAAAAAGGAAGGGTAGTTGTCATAGGTGACTCCCTTCAGAGGGGAATGGAGGTCCGATATGCTGACCGGACCTAACCCACAGGGTAAGAGATGTCACTGACAAGGTCCTCAGACTATTGTCCACTATTGGTTCTTCATGTTGGCAGGGAAGAGGTAGCAAAGTGAAGTCCAAAGGGATTTCAGAGCCTTGGGGTGGTTGATTGAAGGGTCAGGTGCTCAGGTAGTATTTTCTTTGACCCTTTCAGTAGCAGGGAAGAATATTGAATGGAACAAGCAGGCCCAGCCAATCAACACGTGGCTCCGAGGCTGGTGTCGTCAGCAGAACTTTGGGATTTTTGATCATGGGATGGTCTATTCATCACCAGGTCTACTGACATCTGATGGGATGCACCTTTCTCAGAAGGGGAAAAGGGATTTTGCTCAGGACTTAGCAGGGCTGATTGATAGAGCTTAAAAATAGATTGGAAGGGGGAAAGGGACAATATCAGGCTAGTCAGTGACGAGCAATGGGATGGCACACCAGAGTTTGAGGAGCTGCTTGCTGGTGAGATTCTTCAGACTCCTCCATGTGGTGATGGGCACAATGAACTGCACTTGAAGTGTTTCTATACAAATGCGTGCAGCATGAAGAGCAAGCAAGAGGAGCTGGAAGCCTTGGCCTAGTCCCAGAGGTATGACATCATTGGCATAAGTGAAACCTGGTGGGATGAATCCTGTGACTGGTGTGCCATGATGGATGGTTACAGGCTCTTCAGGAGGGATAGGCAGGGCAGGTGAGGCGGGGGGTGGCAGTGTATGTAGTGGAGGAGCTGGAATGCATGGAGCTTGCAGTTAGCAATGGCAGTTGAGAGCCTTTGGGTAAGGATTAAGGGACAGACAAATACAGCGGATGTTGTCATGGGAGTCTGCTATAGGCCACCCAGCCAGGATGATGACACCGATGAGTTATTCTTTAAGGAACTAAGGGATGCCTCTAAGTCATCTGCCTTTGTCCTTATGGGGGACTTCGACTTGCCAGATGTCAACTGAGAATACCACACAGCTGGTACAAACAGGTCCAGAAGATTCCTAAACCATCTGGATGATAACTTTTTGGTACAGGTAATAAGGGAACCAACCAGGAAGGGTACCTTCCTCAATTTGTTGCTCATTAACAAAAGAGGTCTCATGAGTGAAGTGGCAATTGGTGGCTGCCTTGGCCACAGTGACCATGAAGCAGTCAAGTTTGAGATCTATGGTAACAGGAGGAAAACTGACAGCAAGACCTCAACTCTGGGTATGAGGAAAGCAGACTTCAGGTTGCTCAGGGAACTACTTAGTAAGGTCCCCTGGCGAAAAGCTTTTGAAGGTGCTGGGGTCCATGAGTGCTGGTCACTTTTAAGTACCACCTCCTAAGAGCACAGGAGCAGGCAATTCCAAAATGCGGGAAGTCAAGCAGGTGAGGCAGAAGGCCGGCATGGCTAAGCAGGGATCTTCCTCTAGAAATAAGGCAAAAAAGAAAGTATATGGCCAGT
>WEKW01007911.1:40904-60494 GCA_013389905.1 Sula dactylatra | reverse complement strand
TCATATCCTATCGTTATACAGTTTATTTGACCTATATTTGGTTCAACACTAATTCCTGGCATTTCTGGTCTTGGTTATGCAATACTATGCTGTCAGAATATGGTAAGAGCTTACAACAAAAGTTGCACCTGGGGTTTGAAGAATTCTCAATAGTGGGTATTGTAACATAGTTTTATGTTTATAAGCTGTAACTCAGTCTAATGTTTCTAGAAGAGAGCAACTAGAATATGCCAGACAAACTTTACTGAAGGAATGGAAACAGCTTAAGCTGACTGTTTTCCAGAACAAGGTCACATTATAGATTTTCCCAGTATATTTGTTTATCTTAATTGCCAAGTTAACCTTGCCTCCTTTGAACTATCTCTAATACTCTGAAGGCAATGATTTTCACTGATGAGGTGGTGGAGCACGTTAGTCATAATGTCTCCAGCGGGAGAATACAGCCAAAAAGTTACTTTGGAAACATACAGACATTTTCACATTTTGAAACCAATGCGAAAACTCTTCTGCTCCCTGCACACATTACGGTAAATGGCATTCAGAAGAAAGAAGTTTCCACCTGTATTTACAATTAAATATGAAAAGTGAAAGTCTAGCCAAGCTACCAAAATGTATATACAGCAGAGGGATAAGCCAGTCATTTATGAAGTTCATTGAACCTATTTTAAAGTGATTTTGTGTTATAATATTAAAACAAAAATTCCTTATTTCATGAATAATCTTAGAACAGTGAATATGCATTATCCTGCACAATACTACCTGTGGAAAAATCCAATCATAAAATTTGGTGAGATGCACAAAAAAGATAATTTCTACAGTACCTACTAATATTTTCTATAAAATAATCCCCTTTATAGTAAATGAGTTCATGTTATCTCAGTTTTGTTGAATTTTGTAAATTTAATTACTTATAATTTTACTAGATCATATCCTGACCATAGCTGTATAGGGAAGATGGAAAAACTTCAGGCAACTGTTTTTTTCAACAGTGTTGAGAATATTTATGAATGATTTAACACTTTTTCTGGTAAAGAGTATCTTTCCTAAAGATTAAAAATATCTGTTTTGCTATTTGCCTCCTGGAATGGAAGAAAACAATAACTGTGGATATAAAAACTTTTCAGACATGAAGAAAAGCTCTAATAAGGTATTCTGCAGTCTCCAAGCCGCAAAAGAAATCTATATGAACTTTGATGGAGTCATTCATCAATGCAATAATCTCCCAGGCCCCAATCTTTAAATTAGCATGCATGTAATCAAAAACCAAAACAAAGCATGTGGACTACAGGGGTTGCTTCCTTTTATATTGTTTCTGTGACTTAGTGACCACTATTTCATATTTTGAAAGAAATCAATTGTCCTCTTGCAGAGGGCACTTAAATATATTTGGACTAATATGAAATGAGAAGATGGATTATTCTCTAACACTCATGAGCAAACAGCTTAAGCCCTGAAGCCCAAAATGTGATTACTCACATCATTGTCTAAGCTTGCATGACAACAAATTTTAATAATGGTTGTAAAGCTATCCAGTCATTTGTTAATTCTAGCCACCTAGATAACCTCCGGTGGAAAGTTTTCTCCACATGTTGATTATCCTCTGGGTTAGGAAAGATCTCCTTTTATTAGTATTAAATTTACAGATGTTTAATTTATGACATCCCTTCTTTCCTGTGATGCACCCAAATTTGCTCTCATTAAAGTTAATGGAAGCTTTGCCTTTGAGAGTACAATTTGTAAGGATTATGCATTTATTTCCAGCTGATTATTCTGAAATCATATATAAATCTGTCTAGTACAAAGGAAGTTCATTTCTTTGAGCTTGATTCACAGACTATTGAAATGATTGATTTCAGTGGGGGCTGGATTAGATCCCTTTTCAAGGAATATTCAAGAAAACTTCACATAAACATACTTATCTATCCTTTTCCTATCTCAGCTAAGAAGATATACTGAGGAGTTATGAATTTAAAACTGACTAAAGAACAGAAGCTTCAAACTTCAGATACAGCAAAAACATAGTTTTGTCTTTTCTGAAAACAGTCAAAAATAAAGAAAAGAAGGAAAAGTTATTGAATCACTTCATGGATGTGAATGAGGTAAAACATGTCAAAGACGGTTGTGAGGTCATTTCATGTCTGAGTTCTGTGCTTCACAGAACAAATTGTAATATTTTGTCCTGCTTAGTATGCTCAGTAACTTCCACCGTGTGAAGCTTATTTCTGTCCTTACTTGAAGAAAAGGAAATAGCCAGATCTTATTAGTCACCAAAGTAAAACAAAGCTGAACATGACTGAGTGCCTCCACAGTGTACCAGAGAGTGATGTGAAAATATACAGTTCAATCATTCAGATACTCTTTATTTCTCTGTTAATGAATGGCATTTGTTTTAGGGACAAGGGGAATAAAATTAGTTTTCTAGTTAAAAAGGGTTGACGTGAGCTAGTAGAACCAAAATCTAGACAGACAGCTGGATAGAAACTGGACCTGTGAATGAGAATTCCCAACAAATTTGGTAGGATCCTGCCAATATAAAGTACATTTTACAAAATAAGCCTTCTGTGTTGATGCTGAGTTTTAAGTGATTCTTTACGGAGGAGATTTGCAGAAATACTGTTGAAGCAAGAGTTTGAATTCCTACCAATTCAGTCACTGTCTAAACATGACTGTCCCAGTGCATACATTTAGTCTGTGGCAATTGAACTACAACGTGATTCAATTTAACTCTCTTTCACTAAAGAAAACTAATTTTCATTACCTTGAAACTGCTGACTGCTGACTATAAAGTCTTAGTAGCATCTTTGCATCTTTGAGACATAATTTAAAAAAAATTACTTAAGCGATAAGAAATGTACAGAGTGAAAGTAAGTAATTGTTTTCTTTTTCTCTTCCTGTCTCTTGCTTATTCTCTTTCTTTGCATCAACATATATAGTTCTTCATCTTATTTAAATATAGCTACACCTGGACCGAGCAGTGGGTGATTGTTGCAGTTGATGCCAGATTCTTGGGCCCTCGGTTGGGCAGGTTAGGTCCCTGTGAAGCTTTCTCTGTGACTGTTCACTGGACTGCAAGACAGTCACCTCCTCTGAGGGAAATCTGTTCCGCCTCAGTGTGGGATTGGAACAAATCTGAGATACAGGCCCAGACCAAGAATCTCAAGGTTAAGGAAATTAGTGGATATATCAACTTGCTTAAGGAGCCTGCAAGTGTCTAGACATAAGTTAATGATAATACCATGAGTTAATACTACCTACACAGGTTTGAGATACTTTGTTTAGTATTAAAATGGCAACACTGTATCATGAAAAATACCATGATTAGCTTTAATGCTAAGGCCACTTTGGTAATAAAACCTCAATCTTTTAAAGATTTTATTGCTCAGAACAAGGCTCAGATTGTGAAACACATGGCATTTGGTGTTCAGTTCTCTGAAGAGATGACCCACTGTGAGGTGCTAAAAATTGGAAACTCTTATCCTGAGTGATTTTTAAAACTAAACTTTTACCTATGAAATCATTTGTGAAGGTGATTTTTACCTCCCATGGGACAAACTTTTGGTGTAGGTTACTGTATAAATAAACTTTCCTGAACTTTTTTGCAGCCAGACTAGGGAGACTAGGGAATCCTTTTAGACTTGTAGTGCTGAAGTCTGGTTGTTTTCACCCATTGCTCTAGCACTCCGTGGGCTGAATCCATGTCCTCTGTAGTCACTGGGATTTTTTCTAATACCTTAAATGTATCCAATTATGCTTTAACATAAAATTCTCAGTACATAAAAGTTATTATGGTGACAGGACTGTACCACAAAGGTGACACCATTCTCATGCTGTAGTTTGAAGATGCCTACAAAAATGTCCCAGCCAAATTGTAAACCTCTGCTTATTTCATAAAATAAATCACTGTGAAAGTAATTGTATTAAAAGTAAACCTACATCTAGGCAAGAAATAATCTCAATTTAAATTGAATTCTGTAGATAGACCACTATAAATACTTAACTAACTAGGTAAAACTGCTTCATTTTCCTTCTCCTTTTTTAATCAATGAAACTGCATTCAATACTTTTTAATAAATAAGCTTCCCGACTTAAACCCAAAATTTTTAAAATTAAGTTCCTCAGATTGTATAAGTTGTCCTAAGTTTGTAGGTTTCAATAGAGCTTTGGCAATTTACATTAGCTGAAGATGACCCTTAAGATGATCAAAGGTTCAACCCGTTCCTTTTCTAAGTGATTAAAAAGTTCACTGTCTTGTAAATACATAAGATACTTCTGAGCTTAAAGAGGGCTGAAGAAACAAAATGAAGGCTTCTAATTCTTCTGGAAAAGGTTTGATTTGAAGTTAATGATTCATTGTCAAAACCATTTTTCTTTCATAAATGTTGCTGCTCAGGAATTAACATGCCCAGCCTGAGTAGGACTCTTGATGAAATCTGTGATACTTGACAGTATTTTGCATCCTGATTCTAGTAAAGAATCATTATAAATAGATTACTAAATCTTGATTTAACAAAACAAGTGGTATGAGAGAAAACATGATTTTATGACAAACATACTTGTTTTTTTTATTTCAGTATATTCTTACCAATATTTTTCTCCCAGAATCACACATGCTCCTTTTCTTTCAGTCTACACAATGCATTTAATAAAAAAAAAAAAATAAACTAAACTCTTCACTTTATTAAGGGAAGAAATGAATGTCACTCTTTCACATATTGCCATAAGAAGCAAGTCAATGGGTAACTCAGTACTGCAGTCCTGATGGCTTTAATGGAGTTCATTTTTATCAGCAGAAGTTCCTAATCATCTTCCATAACCTTTGATTGTGGTTAATTTTCCAAGCAACAAACAGAGAGCAAACATGCTGACTTGACATTTAGGTGCTAAATTATGAGAGTTCTCCTCTATGAATTGATATTCATATTGCATGGAGAATCATATTGCAAGACCACATCAGCAAGTTTAGCCAGCAAAAACTCGGAAGTGTAGTGAGGTAATGGTAATGATTCACCTATGGACTCATTAGCTTTACTTGCTTTCTGTTCTGATAATAAACTTCAGGCATTCAGAATTTGCTTCTCATAAAATAAAGTGAATCTGAATTACCCTGAAGTATCTTTGGTTTATTTTTTTAAGAAAGATTTAAAAGAAAGCAGTGAGCAAAGAAGTAGATGCCTGATTATATTTCTCTCTCTCTCTCTCTTATTTATTATTTAGTAGGTATTTATGTATTTATATATTATATGTATTTGTATTATTTGGTCTTCAACAGATAGTAGATTATGGAGTATTTCAGGAAGAACTTAATATGTTTTCCATAGTTTAAGCTGTCTATCTAGTTCTATTGAAAATTATGATATTAATGTTATAGAGTTTAGAATGATTAATGATAAAACAGAAAGATTAGGAAAATTCAGTTAAGTAGTTCTTACAAAATAGTATCCATATTCTTACTTTCCAAAATCTGTTCATTTTTCTTTCATACTATTGACAACCTGTCATAGCTGAGGCAATAGAGCCAGTGAGTATCCTGTTGAAAATCAATCACATCTGAAAAGTCATGCCTGCTCAAAGACCATAGCACTAGTTTTAGCAAGCCCAAATTCAAAATTCAGCACCCATGGTATTTTCCAGTACCTTTGACTGAATCCTTTGTTTTGACACACTATCTTTTAAACCAAGGTCTGCATGTATATGAGAGTTTCAAAGCCGTCCTTCAGGCTTTAGTTACCTATTCCAAAGACTTAAAACCCCTGGGCACTGATTGAACAAATAGTCTTTAGTATTCTAATGATTTCTTACTGACTAAATAGATAAAGCTGAGTCTACCACCCTCCTGAGTTTGGAAGCACACTTCATACTTTCATAACCTCGTGGGTCCACAGCTCAATAAATACCGAATATAACATAATCTGGTATACACATTTTTCAGGGTAGCCTGAGCAGTACAGAAATTGAAAAGAGCAAATGGGCAAGTACATTCATAAATGCTGAAGTGCAATTTGACTCCTAAAAGTCCATATAAGTAGCTTCACGGGGTTCCATACTTACTGTGTCTCAATGATTTCCAGACATTTATGAAGATGGTGTAGACGGTATGTAAAGAGAAGTCCTGCTACATTCAGTTTTGTTTTACCTTGGATACTTCTAGAAGGTTGTATGACAATATGATACACACTTAAATCTTCGGTAATAGATTCATAATGTATACGAATCTGGATTTACAAGCAGAAGAGAGTTGAATGATAAGGATAGTAGTCACAAGTTTAGTAAGAAAACGTGAAAAAATATTGAAAAACTCTGCTTCTTGCATCAAAATGCTACCTCCAGAAAAAAGAAATTCTGCAAAGAGCAAAGCCAGTGTTCAAACATTAATGGAATGAGAGCTGCTGAATCCTTTGCAGTATTTCACAGAAAACACCAACTACACACTGAAAGATCAGTTTTACTGTGCTTTGTTCAGTGCCATATGGTGTTAGGAAGATTATCAGTCTATTGTTAACCATCTTGAGGATGCACTCTGATTTTTCAGGGGAAAAAAATCCACATCTTGAATGAATAAAGCTGTTTAACTATAACGTAGGCTGTAAACTGATTTACTAATCAAATGATGATAATGTGATAAATTCTATCCTTGTAATTATTCATACTGGACTCAAATAAGTAAAAAAGACTTAGCCTTTTTTTGTTTCCAGTTGGAGATGGACAAATTCTTCTCACTTTATTTCATATCAGGGAAAGGAATTTTGTTTTCCAGTGCGAGAAGTTTCAAATATAGTGTCAGAACGAGACAGATCAGAGCAAATAAAGTATACTTAGAGTATTCAGTCCGTCTACCCAGGGATCACAAGAAGATCCAAATGCTCTATTACTCTGATCTTGTTGAAAGAATGAAAAAATCATACCTTAATAATATATCTATAGATCAGAAACAAGGAAAATTATAGGCAATCTCCAGACAGGAATCTTTGCCCAGATAATGCCCTTCCAAAGATGACATTCCCAACATACTTGAAATTAGTTCTTGCAAGCAGGCTGGCAAGTGACAGATTATTATTTGAACAAAGAGAAGTGCAAAGTCCTGCACCTTGGGAGGACCAATCCCAGACACCAGTACATCTGGAAAGCAAGTTAGCAGAAAAGGACCTGGGGGTTCCTGAGGGACAACAAGTTGAACATGAGCCAGCAATGTGTCTTTGAGGCAAAAAAAGGCTAATGGTGTCCCAGGCTGCATTAGACAAAGCATTGCTGGCAGGTTGAGGGAGGGGATTCTTCCCCTCTGTTCAGCACTGGTGAGGCCATACCTGGAGCACTGTGCCCGGTTCTGGGCTCCTCAGTACAAGAGGGATACCGAGCTACTGGAGAGATTCCAGCAAAGGGTCGCAAAGGGTCACAAAAGTGGTTAAGGGACTGGAGCATGTCTCCTGTGAGGAAAGGCTGAGTGAGGTGGGACTGCTTGGCTTAGAAAAGAGAAGGCTTGGAGGGGATCTTATTAATGTGTATAAATCCCTGATGGAAAGTGCAAAGAAGGTGGAGCCAGGCTCTTTTCAGTGGTGCCCAGTGACAGGGCAAGAGAGCATAAACTGAAACACGGGAGATTCCTTTTGAACTTCAGGAAAAACTTTTTTACTATGAGAGTGACAGAGCACTGGCACAGGCTGCCCAGAGCTGTTGCAGAGTCTCTATCCTTGGAGATATTCAGAAGCCATCTGGACACAGCCCTGGGCAACTGGCCCTAGGTGGCCCTGCTTGAGCAGGAGGATTGGACCAGATGATCTNGGCTCTTTTCAGTGGTGCCCAGTGACAGGGCAAGAGAGCATAAACTGAAACACGGGAGATTCCTTTTGAACTTCAGGAAAAACTTTTTTACTATGAGAGTGACAGAGCACTGGCACAGGCTGCCCAGAGCTGTTGCAGAGTCTCTATCCTTGGAGATATTCAGAAGCCATCTGGACACAGCCCTGGGCAACTGGCCCTAGGTGGCCCTGCTTGAGCAGGAGGATTGGACCAGATGATCTTCCAGAGGTCCCTTCCAACCTCAACCACTCTGTGATTCTTTAAGACCACACTGTTACTTTAGCTCTTTATGGCAACTTCCAAAAGGACTTATCTAAAATGCCTCTAATATCTAATCAGGTACAAACTTCAAATTTTCTCTCACTTCACGTTTAATGTAGTTCAGACAATGTGCTTTGCTTTTATATGTCTTATCATTTACAGATTAATTATGGAAGTTGCTAGGAGTAAGGTTTACCAGGAACATCACTGTTACTCATGTAAGTTACCCTCATGGAAAATACAAAATTGCGCAAGTCTTTAGCCCTTAGGAAGCCATTCGGAAATCGTTGTTTTCCATTAGGTTTATAAGAGTCACAGATAAAACCATTTTATGCAGTATCTATCTGTGTAATTTCCATCAAAGACAGCAGCTGCTGTATCTTTTTTTTCTTGTATTTTAGTTTGCTAGAGTAAGTTTCTCAGACATCTGCTAGCCTAGTGCAAGGATCTTCCCCCTGACCTGGCTATAATTGCTGCCATTATACTGTAATGCCTTTTTTTTAAACACCTAGCTGTAATAAAGAAAAAATTATTTGCCTAAATGAGATGTTGTGAAAATAATGGCTTAATTATTTCCAGCTTTTCACATTTGGAAACTATAAAAATGATCACTCATCTCTTTAAAATATATAAGCCTTAAATATTAAGCAAACAAAGAACTTTTTAAAACAACAAAACTTCTGTTATGTTATGGCTTTTCCAAAATTCCAGACATAAAGTATCTTATTTTCTCATATTATTGTTGAAATTAATTTGAAGTTCCATTTTTTTTTTCTCTCTCTCCTTATACTTTCCACGTTCAGTCTGTGAACCATTTGTATATTGTTAGCAATGCAGCACCAGCCCTTGGCACTAAGCCAGTATTTTTGATCTCCAGGAAGACAAGAGTAGTTGGCAAAGAATCACTCTAAAGACTAAATTGTTTGAGACTGTGCTATTCAAACCTTTCCTGTATATGATGGAAATCCATCATATTAATTACACCTTTTTGCTTCCAGCATAGTTTTGCATGGTTTCTTATGGTGAAATCCTTCTGATTTCACACTTATTTTGTTTACAATCTAAGGAAGCTGGAAGAACGTAAAAAAGCAAATTCTAGGGGTGATATCTAAGAATAGAAGGGGATTATTTAGGCATGGGGTTTTTTATCTTGGTCTTCTTTTTCTGCTTCTCCCACCACCAATTTATTTAATGCATCATTTAGCTGAGTCCACTGACTACCACTGGATAATTAATATAATATGTAATTAATGTATTTCATTATTCCATATGTGAGAATGTACATGCTTGCTTTTCAAAGATTATAACCACACACCCCTCATTTGATTAAAAAAGCATCTTCATCCTCTAAATGGACTGAACAGTGTTCATGAATATAAAGTTTTGACATTGTCTTATGTGATAAAGCATTAATGTTAATGCCCCATTTCTTTATGATGTTGCTTATCTTTCCATTTCAGCAGAACCATGAATCATTCATATTGCATTTATTCCCGATATGAAAGCCTGTTTTACAATCAAGAGGAATAACTCTATTTTGACTTTAAAAAGAAATTTAGATCCTGGTCACAACACAGCTGACCCTGAAAAATTGTAATTCTATGGTTACTGAACGTGAATTGACCTTGTTAGTGGCTTTTGCAGCAATGTTTGGAGGATTTATCTACCAACAAAATATGCTGATGTGTGTGTGTTTGTCTTTTCAGTCAAGACAGTTGTTATCATCATACTATTTTTCACATTTAACTAATCGAATAAGGATTTGGAAGACTGAAAAGTGTTTATTCAGTGCTGTCCTATCCTGTGGTTCATAGAACAGTTTTGCATATCTTCCAAAGTATGTCTGACCAACAACAGACTAATGTCAGGTCAGAAAAACAGGAAGATGGGACGCTGACCATACATATATATTGACCTGAATGAGCAGATGTTTTATCATATAGGAGGGAGGGGAACTTATTTTCTAAACCTATGTCAAGTGACCTAGAAAGCAAAACTTGGACTTAGAATTAATTGTATTCTTGAAAGGTATTCCATTTCTCACATGGTAAGTACATAGCGGGTCTTTGCCAAGTGCAGTAGCAATGGGGAACAGTCAAGATTTCATGGGATTCTAATGGGACTTATAAAAATATATTCTACTGAAATCTAGAGAAGTCTTAAGTAATACATCCAGCAACACGGCAGGTTAATTGAATAAGGACAGTGATTTGTATCGTTGAAGGACATGGCCTGTGCCATGAAACATTTGTAATTGGATTCATTATGCAACATTTACTGAATTGCACAATGACCACAGTCTTGCAGAAAATCATGAAGGTTGGCACATATATTGGAGGAAAACAGAAATATTATATTTGTTCATGGAATTCAACTTGAACATTCAGTGATTCCTACAAATGAATTCTTTGCACCATAAATTTAGTATATAAGAACAGAAGATGAACAGATTTGCAATCACACTTGGACTAATCAAATCACACTGTATTCTCATATTCATGCCTGAGCTATGAAACAGCTCCTATTTTAGAAACGGAATAATTTCTTCTTCTTTGCTTTGGGCTTTATTTGTCTATTTTATTTTGTATTCCTGTGCATTGCATGCCAATTTCTTGTTTGTTATTTTTTATTTTTGTAAACCATCCATGATACCTCTTTCATCCTAGAATTCTGTTAAGACATTGGATTTGTCACTCTTAACTTCACAACAAAATGTGTCTAAAGTTTTTATTTAATAGCTCTCTTCTCATAAATTCAGTTGCTCTACAGTGTTGAAAGAGATGAAAACTACTAGTGACACATTTCCTTTTTGTATACAAAGGCAATGCAATGCACAGAGACTTATTTCTTGTTTTCTTAATTTTCTCCTGGATTTGCTGAACTGGAGATTGAAATGGTCTGGTTTTCACTTTAAACCATTTTATCTTATTATACTTACAAGTGGACTGAGAAATCTATTAACAACATTCTTTTCTCATTTAAATGCTTACACACTATGATTAGATCTCTTACTGTTGTTAGGATAAACAGATTTAGCTCCTTAAGTCTTTCACTATAATGCACATTTTCTAGGCTTTTAATCAATTTCATGCTTCTGCTTTGAACTCCCTCCAACTGATCAACATCTTTCTAGACCTCCAAAAAGTGGATAAAGGTTTGCAATTGCAGTTGCATAATTGCCAAATACAAAGGTAATGTATCCTTCCTAATTGATAGGCCTCTGTTTAAACATCCAAGGATTTCCTTTTGGCTATAGATATGTAGTGAGAACTCATTATCTAGCATGTCCTTTCTAATCCCTGCAGAAACCTTGCCTCCCTGGGTAGTGTTCTTGCTTTACAGCTCATCATATTAAGACAGGAGTTGCATATTTGTGCCCATGTTATCAAGCTGTCTGGATTACTCGGGTTTGGCTTTTTTCCCCCCTTTCTTCCTTTCTGCTTACTTCATTTGTAATCCATTTGTCATCTACTAACTTTAGCAGCAACAATTTATCAGGTTGTCCTCCAGTAAAAGAATTAAACAACAGAGCACATAAATTGATCCCTTTAAGATTCCTAGGGAGTGCACCTGCCTCAGGATGATTCCTTATTAATAATTAATTTTTGAAACATATCAGCCAGTTTTTAATCCTTTTAGTATACACCATGTTGGTTCTGTATTAAATGACATAATTATGGGAAAAGCACAGGATATGAGCTATATAGGAAGTAGAATGTGAATGTATTGGTCTTTTTTTTTTTTTTCTGCCATACATAGAGAATTTGTTACTCTTTATCAATTAGCAAAAGAAGCACCTGGGAAAAATCACCCCAAGTCACACCATGTGTGGCAGACAGATTTCTTCTTCTAGTTCTTTTGTGGCTTAAAGATTTGTGATAGCAGTTTTACATGACCCAGGGTGAACCTCCATTAACTGATTTCCTGGAGGAGTAATTAAAAGGAAATGATTTGCTTTTCTGGTCTCTGCTTGGAGTTTACCTTCAGTCTCAGAGGTGAAATGAATAAAAGTGGAGGAAAAATACGCAAAGCTAAAAATAACACAAAATCACACATTTTCTTTCGTATTTGGTGCATATATAATTTTATGTGATGGAATTAGGCAGTACTATAGTTAAACTCATTCAAACCCCATTGGAATATTTGGCAAAGAGCACAAACCAGTTTCTAAGCTGAGTGTATTTTTGTTTTTTTCATATCTTGACCTTCCAACTTAACATGAAGACTGCCATTGTATCAGAGTAAAATATTACTATGACTTCAAAGATCACCTCTTTTTATGGCACCTTCACTCATACTGAACTTATTCTTGCTTCCAGAAACAGTTCAATTACATTGCTGTTCCATAGACTTTTTACTAGATGCTGGAAAATTATCTTTATTTGCTTTCACTTAGCTGGTGCACCTCACTTGCTACATCTGCTTCTGCGTGAGGAGAATTGTACTCTGTTTGAGTATATGTGCATGTACATGTGTGTTTTCCTTCTCCCATGTTCTGAGCTCTGACTGCGGTCTATTATCTGGAGGGAAACTTTAGAAGCTGTATCACGGTTCAGGAAGCAGGAACTGGCTTTTGATAAAAGGCTTCCTTTTTCTCCTCCACAATACATCTGGGGCCTTTCACAGTTGATTACTGTAATATCAGCTTAATGCAGCATTGACATACAAGTGAGAACTTTAACAACATTTTAACGTTGGAAAGAAAAATTTGCTAGTGGCAGGGATATTAATTAGCAAAATACGGCCTGCTTTGGTGATTCTCTTTGGTTCTCTTTTTGTTGTTAATGTATTTGTAAAAACATTTTTTGTTGTCCCTTACAACAGTTGCCAGACTGAGTTCTAGCTGGGCTTTTGCCTTTCTAATTTTCTCTCTGTAAGACCTAACGAGGTCTCTGTACTTTTCTTCAGTTGCCTGCCCCTTCCTCCAAAAGTGGTAAACTCTCCTTTTTTTCCTGAGTACCAGCAAAAGCTCCCTGTTCAGCCAGGCCAGTCCTCTTCCCCGCTGGTTCATCCTGCGGCAAATGGGGACAGCCTGCTGCTGCACCTCTAAGACTTCCCTCTTGAAGAAAGCCCAGCCTTCGTGGACCTTTTTGCCCTTCAGGACGTCCTCCCAGGGGACACTCCCAACCAGTGTCCTGAACAGGCCAAAGTCTGTCTTCTGGAAGTCCATGGTAGTGGTTCTACTGACCCCCCTTCTTACTTCACTAAGAATTGAGAACTCAATTTTCAGCATATTGGGTCCTCTGTCCCCTCAGAAGGGAATTGCCTGCAACAGTTACCCGCCTTTTCTTCTTAACAGAGGTGGTCAGCGTGGGGCTGACCGACTCTCCCTAGGCAACCCTCTGGATGGACCTTCACCTATGTCCTCATTTGCCTGGCCCTCAAGTTCCAAAGCCCTGTATCTGTTGTGTAAGGGTAGTTGAGGAGGAATAACAATGAAGAACCTTGTCTTTGAATTCCAGAAAGCCTTGGAAAGAAAAAATGTCTCCTGAATACTCAGCACAGAAAAATGAAGCAGGAATGTTTCCAGGTACGCTCATTGAACAACTTCTGACACTTAACTTAAATCTAGGTATTTACAATACCTGAGGTGCCTAAGTGGGCTAGAGACAATATCTGGGTTTCTCTGCTAAGAAAATTCACTGGCATTGTGGTTTATGAGTTTAAGTGTTTTCCTGAATCTTACCTTAAGTAACTTACCTGGTACCGTAGGAAAAGTCACTAGCAGTGTCAAGAGAAAAAATCTGGCTCCCTTTCCCAGTTTCTTCATCAGAAGAGCATTCTTTCTTTCTAAGGACTATGTAACTTACCTAAGTAAAAAAATAGTTGATGGAAATTCAGAGATATAAGAAATGGCTGGCAGAATACTCAAGGAAAGCTTTATAAAGAATGAACTAATCAAATTTATAAATGACAAATGAAATGTGATAAATGCAGCCTAAAATTCATAATTTGTGATATTCTCACTAGACTTTTCACCACACTTTCACTTTTTTGTTTGTTTTTGTTTGCTGAACTTAAGGAGAACATTGGCCAGCAGCCTGAACCAGGAAATGACTTGGATGCTTTCCAGGAATTCACAACGATTTGCAAATGCATTTGGCTGCCAGTGAGGAAGCCAACAGCAGTACGTATAGGAAGAGAAGGTGGTTTAACAGCTGAATCACATTGTGCTGTGTAGGGAAATTACTTCATAACATATCTCAGGTTCTTTTTTTTTTTCATAAAGAGGATAAAGACGTCAGGAAAAAGTCAAAATGAGTGTCAAGCAGATGGGTAGATTTACAGATAAAGCTCAGTAAAATCTTTTCTATTGTTTGCTTCCATCTAATAATTCACAGAATGTCAGACAGCAAGTGTATGGATGATATTATTTCCTTCTCAATGATTAAGTAATAATAATTGTAACAACTTCCATAAAATACAAGCAATATCATTATCTACTCTTCCTGCATGAAGGTGATTATTTGAGGTTATTTGCTTGACATGATGTGAAGGAACAGCAAGTCAGCCCTAACTCTGAAGTTGCAGAGTTTTCATACTGTTTGAAGAGTTCTGATCTATCTCAGGAAGTCTTTAATGTGAACTGAACCAAAACATCACATTTCAGAATTTTTGTAGGATTCACCTCTGTGTGTTGGATGTCTTTGTAGGTAAGGCATGTTCTTTCCTCCAGTCTTGGTCTCTTTTAAACCCCTTTCTAATGGCTTCCTGGAATACAGCACTTCTTTGCATACCTATGAAAAGTTTCTTTCTTTTTATTACCTATGAGTCTTGGCTCCATGTTTGATTCATGCTCTTCTGAGAAGCCTCCCAGGCTCTGGTGCTGCTGCTGCTGCCCTCCTGCCCCCCATGACCCCATTCTTACCTGATACCTCTTTTTCCCTAGACTCTTCTCCCAGGTCCAGGTACTCATCCCACTTTGGGAAAATGCAGTCATTGCCCTCCCCAAAAAACTCAGTTTGGCTCTGTGCAGCACATTTCTGTCTACTGCTCCCAGACTTCTAACAGAACAAAACATAGTTAGAGGAGGCAATTAGGGAACAAATAAGAAAATTATACCATCCAAAAAGATGTCATCTATCACTTCGGGGTTTGACTTAATTTTACAGACTTGTCTACTTAGTTTAATCTGTCATGATTAAACTGACACAATTTTTTCAGGATTAATTTTCTCACCCATTATATTTTGAGCAATGCTGTTCTCTAAAACAAATTTGTGTCCAGGAAACACTATCGTCACAAGAGATTATTCCTTGGTTTTCAGGTATTTACCTAGTTCAGCTCTATACCCAAAGGAAAGCAAGACTTAAGAGCATCTGCTACAGATATTAGGATTGGTACCTGATTGTAATTGTTTTAGCAGCATAATTAGGTCTTTGCAGTTATTAAACTATTACAGTTGTCATTAATTTTAAATACTTTGCCTTAAACCATAGTGGTTTATTGCTAATTGTGTGATTTGATATAAACTTAATTGGCTACGATGGCTGAATTACAGAATCATTGCATGTTATAAAACTATACCTCAGATAGAGTAGATTTCTTTAACAGATTTTTGTTCCTCTGGGAACAAGACAGAAATAACCACTGCAAGGATACATATATCCCACTGAATTTAATTTTAACGCTGTTTTATCTAAGTAATCAGAGCATGAAATGCAATGGTTAATAATAAATTAATGACACTAGGAAAAAGAACCAGACAGTAGTTGTGTTTTGGAATATTCTGGGTAGGGCTTAGTTATGATTGACTCATAATTGACTCTCCACAGGGGACAACCAAAAAGAGAAAAATAGTAGCAACTGTGATCACCAAGAAAGACACAAGATTTCATTTCTTAATCTTAAATATAATATAGAAAGGTCACAAGAAACTTCACTTGTGTGGTGGGCTGGGCTTGGACTGCAGCCAGATACCCACCCGGCTTCTCTCCCCCTCCCCCTCCTCAACAGGACAGGGTAAAAAACAGAATGAAAATGCTCATGGATCAAGATAAAGACAGGGAGATCACTTATCAATAACTGTCACAGGCAAAACAGACTCAGCTTGCAGAACATTAATTTAACATATTGACAATTAAAATAGATTTGGATGGTAAGAAACAAAGACAAAAATTAAAACAAAACCTTTCCACCATCCCTTTTTCTCAGACTCAGATTCACTCCTTCACTCCCAAATACTCTACATCCCCACGCAACCTGAGCATTGTAGGGGGATGAGGAATGGGGATTGTGGTCAGTTCATAACAGCTGCTCTCTGCCTCGTCCTCCTTCTCACTCTTTCCCCTGCTCCCTGTGTGCGTTCCTCTCCACAGGCTGCAGCTCTTGCCAGAGCCTGCTCCTGTGTGAGTGCTCCACAGGCTGCAGCTTCCCTCAGGGTACATCCACCTGCTCCACCATGGTCTCCTCCATGGGTTGCAGAGGAATCTCTGCTCCAGCACCTACAGCACCTCCTCACGCTCTCTGACCCTGGTGTCTGTGGGGTTGTTTATCCCACTTTTGTCTTTCCCTTCACTCCTATCTGCTTTCTGGTGTTGCTCTTTCTTAAATCTGTTTTCCCAGAGGCATCACCATCTTGCCTGACAGGCTCAGCTGTGCCCCGTGGTGGGTCCTCTGGAGGTGGCTGGAGCCAGCTATGTCCAGCATGGGCAGCCCCTAGCCTCCCCGCACAAAGGCCACCCCTGCAGCCCCCTCAACTGCCAGCTCCTGGACACCTACACCCAATCCAACCTGCCAACTTTTCCAAAACCTTGAAATTTCAGAAACAGGTGGAAACATATCATGAAATATGTTGCTTCAGAAGGAAGATCAACATCATCTAAATCCCCAGCCTCATCTCACACAAAGCCCACTACCAACAAGTCTCTCAGAGGAGATAAGATTAGAGATGTGCATGTAGAGGGTAGCTGATGATTTGTTTCCCCACTAAGCAAAAACAATTGAAAAAATGACCTTTTTTCAAGGTTAGTTATAGGCTGAGGGGTTGTTCCTTTGCAGTAGAACAAAAAATATCCTCCTTTCCCAATTGTACTTTTCAGGTCTAATGAAATGCTTCCCTAAATTCAGAATAAATCACCATGCCACCAGGTAAATGTGTGAAAAGGGAGAAAGAGTATGTCTCCAAATCAATTAGAAAGAAAACTCTGTCATTGAGAATATGTCACAAGAAACCAACTTGATTTCTTTTAAGGAAATTCCAGCCAATGTCATGAATTTGGCATAAATTCACATAATTTCAGATGGTGAAGATGTTCTGCAAGTACAGTGTTTTACGGTTCTACAAATGCTTTAGCTGTAACCACCTTGATCTAGAAACTCTCTCATGTTTAAGCTGATGCCAAACGTGCAAGTGTCTTCCTATTGTTAAGCATGAAGAAGGGCAGGCCTGGAAGTAGTTGTTACAGTCTTTGAGAAGTGGTGGGAACAGCAGGAAATGGTATAAAGAAAGATATAGAGCAGATTCGGGATATTTTTCTCTTCTAAGGCTTTTATCCAGAAATGGCTTATTGAAAGTAATGTTCTTGTGCCAAGTTTAGACTGCTTAAAGGTGCCACTCCATTGAATCTTTCCCATAATGTGCAAAGCCTGAATTAACATTGATTTTGTGTTCACCCTATCCATATAAAATTTCTCACATGCAGTTACATGGATCATATCTAACCCTTCAACTATGTGTAGTTTTATCTTAAGTAGCTTACTAAACTTCCTATGTTCTTTGACTTCTACATAAAAACTTCACAGAGAAATTGGAGAACCTTGATATAGCAATTTTTTATAGACCAATATCATTAAAATATGACCACAAACAATTCATGAAAGGACACAAAGGTTAAAGAGATAGGTCCATGAATGCTAATTCAGGAAAAATGATACAAAGCTTGAAAAAAATATTTTTATCAAATAAATTCTTACAATTCTCGGACATCAAACTGCAATATTTTCACATTTTGTTGGCTTTGATAATATATTACTTAAAAGAAGCTGTGGTCTGATGAAGCTGTTTCAGTGAATTATGTTAGTTGTACAGATTCAGTGGTTTGTATAAATTTAATTTAAATAAAATACATGGTGGAGATTTATCACAATGATTCTTTAATTTGTTTTTGTCAGAAAGGCCAGAAATATACCATTGCTGAGCTGAACTTTATTTATATATTTTGAAGGAGTAGCCTGTATTCTGAAGGGTTTTAGCCAGCCCATTCCATTTCAGTATCAGATAAGTTCAGGAACTCTAAGAGACAGATAGAAATAAGATAGGAATTCCATTCCAAGGAAAGAGAAGAATAAGACAGAGGTCTTAAAGCCTGGCTGTATTTTTATTTTGCAGTTGATGAAGAAAGAAAGAGCCTTTTTGAGAATAAAGGATTGCTGCATTAGTAGTTTTGCAGTCCACACAATGATGGGATAATGAAGACAGGCATTACCTTTCACAAATATTGGAAGCAAAAACCTTTTCAGACAACACAGCCATCGATTTAGTAGGCACCACACATTCAGTAAAGTGCTTAAGCTTTTAACTTTAGACATATGTCTAAAAGCCACAGTGAGTGCTTTGCAGAACAGTGATGCACTTAAGCATAAGCTTGAATGCTTTGCTCATCTGAGACTTTAATGAATACCTCTCTGATAATCTTGACCTAATATAGAATGATCACTTTCTTTAGGTATTACTAGCAGTTCAGTTAAATTCTATTTTTTCTCATGTGAAATAAAATCCTTTAGAGACTGAGTGTAAACCACAAATTATGCCTCAGAGACATGAACTGAAGTCTGAGATAAGAAAAGCTTGGATTTTTATGCACTCAGTCACCCAAACTCAGGGGAAGCAATATAATGCTGCTTGCATTTTCGAAGTTCATGTGACTTCTGTGAAATTTCCTTTTGTGTTTACTACCTCCTTTTCTTTGAGTAATTAGTTTCTTGGCATAAGGCACATCAGTGACAATCAAAAGAAACTATTGCTTTGAAGATTGTACTATAAAAGAAGCCAGGAAACAGGATTCACAGTTTAAAAACTTCATGCTGTGAAAGACCTTCCCAGTGTGTTATATACTTGTTTTGCTTAGCCAGACACAGAAAGTTCCAATAAACAGGTTAACTGCCCCTTTCCCTAACGTATCCAGTCTTTCCTTCTGTAACAGATATAACCCTCTATTGATTTTTACAAAGAGAGAAACAGAAGCTGACGTAAACCAAGTATGTTATTGCATATGTTCCCGAATATCTGAAAATCAGAACCAATTCATATGGCTCTAAAAACTGGTTAAAACAAGTTAGAAGAAAGACCCTAAAGGAATAGAAACTCTGCATTCAATAAGACCTGCCAATTAAGGTAGCATTTAATCTAAAATAAGAAGGAAAACCAATCTACTTCTACAGGCTTTGTCAGCCATACAGTAATCCTTCAGTAACAATTGAAAAAGTAGTGCAGAGTTTTTAACTTCAAAATCTTTACATTTATTTGCACAAAAATTGTACCTTTTGCTTTGCTTTAACAGATAGCATCTTGCAGGCATAACTTGATAGTAGTAT
>WEKW01007911.1:14980-32535 GCA_013389905.1 Sula dactylatra | reverse complement strand
AAAATCAATAGATCTAACTGGAGAAATTAAAGTTACCTACAAATTTCCATTAAGTGTCATCATCTTCACTCTAATGCTGCCACTGGGAAATGTAAATACTTTCCCAAATGTCTTGTTAGACTATCTGTTAGCTCAGTATGGCAATGGAATGCCAGAATGAGGTTTTATAATCAAAAGAGACAGTGTGTGAGATATGTCCATATAACAAGTATCCACTTCTGAACTACTGTTCTTGATGTCATTTATATTCAATGGTGGAAAGAGGCATCTGGTTGGTATAATTAATTTTATCCTATTGAAAATAGCTGAAACTGTCAATGGTATTGTGCCCTTGGAGTGTACATGTCTCCTTGATGAGGAAGAAACTTGGATATTCTGATCAAAATTTGGATATCTACAATATATATAGGCATCTGCAATTAGATGTAATAATCTCACTTCAATAATCATATTCCAGGTCAGGTTTTCACCATCTGATGTGGCGACAAGAACTTCGTACTTCTAGACAAAATTGCATAAATATTCCAACAGGACAAAAC
This sequence comes from Sula dactylatra, assembly GCA_013389905.1. Lineage (NCBI taxonomy): Eukaryota > Metazoa > Chordata > Aves > Suliformes > Sulidae > Sula > Sula dactylatra. The sequence goes on along the minus strand of WEKW01007911.1, from coordinate 31,996 downwards.
AAGGAGTGTATATCCAAACTTAATTTCTGACATTTCATGATATAAAGAGCCCTCAATCACCTGCATTGTAACAAGGCTATATATTGAAGTTAAAAACCTCAGCATCTGCTGTAGTTTTAGGTGCATAGCACCTAGATCTCTTAAGCTCTCTCTTCTGTTATGACAGTCACTGGATATACTCATCTTTCTGGGTGAATGAACTCTTACACATTCCTTGTACATACCAGGAAACTAGGAGAAGCAAAAAGAAAAGCAATGACCCTAGGGTTGAAGTGAAGCTCTGGCAGAGCTGCTGAAATTTGCAGTTCATGATGACGTGATAAAATTAGAAAGATGAGTTTTCCATTCTGATGAGGCAGCAAGAACATTGCATTGCATACCTGTCAGTAGGTATCATGTTGATCATGGGAACAACAAGTTGAACTGACTGCAAAACATGGAGGAAAAATTATCTTTCTTCCCTTTTATTAAGGAACAGGAAAAAAACAATGCTTGGTAGCCATCTGATGCCTCTCAACCCTCCTAGAGGCATGGGAAGAACACAGCAATATTTCCCTATCAGTCTACTCAGAATCAAACAGTGACTTGGAGAACCTCAGTCCATAAAAATCCTTTTATTGACGTAGCCGCTGTCCCACTTCTGTGTTAGTTTAGCTATATTAACATTCCCTGTGCTGGCATCCTGAATCTCTTCTAATAGTTAAATAGTTAAACACTTTCCCTCTGCATTCAGGAAGGAAAGGAATTTCTTAAGTCTCTTCATTCTTTTGGATATTTGCTCAGTCCACCTCTTATGTGAGCTCAGGAAACAGCTGAACCATTTCTTCTGGCATGCAGAGCAAGCTTTCTGAGACTAAGACCTGCAAACCCCCAACTTCTGCAAGTAGCAAGCATCGAGTTGTTCATGTGAGTGAGCAGGCAGGATTCCTCTCTTATTCTAGGTAATGGAAAAACTGAATAAAAGATAGAACTGCAATAAAGAGGTAGGAAAAAAGCCAAAGGAGACAAATTATAATAACGTAGAGCCTAAATTAACTATAAAAGTTTTACAAGAGCAATAGCTGCCCCTCACCCCTTTAAGAATGGAAGGCATAGAGTTTCAGCATTAATTCTTTTCACATTGGAGTTTAAGATTACAATATAAACCATCCTCTCATAAAATATATATTTAGTAGATCTACACTAGAATACTTCTGGTGAATAGGTAATAGGGGAGAGATTGTACGAATGCTTAAACAGGGCACTTAGATCTTGCCCTGGGACTTTCAAGAAATAAATAATCACAATTATATATTTATCGATGCAGACACCCAATCTTAATTCTGAAACTAAATTGATGGAGCACAAACATCATTATAATATGGACTTGGAAGCTAGAAATTATTTCACACCCAATTTACATCAAGGATTATGATATGGAAGCTCATTGTACTTTAGGATGATTTCATTATATTGTTTGATAAAATAAGTGCATAGTAATCTGCTCTTGATAATCCAGTAACACTTTATTTTTACCAAACCCATCAATGAAAATATCATCTCATTACAGAGATTATCTGTTTATGAATAGATTTGTTATGTGATAGGCATGTTTGGCACCAGAATAATCTTCTGCTGACTTTAAATTTTTGAGAACCATGCTCATAGCTGGCTCTGGGGTAGCCTTCCTGTGTATCTAGGGCATTTTCTTGTGGTAAGTGTGAGCCCCATCATTCTGTACAATTGTTCCAGCTGTCTTTGCATGATAACATTATGTAGAAAAGACAATTTGTCACCTTCCCTAGTGACTTCTGCTATAACATGCTTAAAATATCTACCTAGTTTCAACTTGGCTGCAGTAAATACTGCTTAGGAAGTCAGATACAGAGTACCTGTTCTTAGCATTGTTGTAGCAGGTCTACAGGGGAAATCACTTTTGAGTTCTATTTTTGGTTCTGTCACTGACTTCTTGAGTGAGGATGAGCAAGTCCTACATTCTCTGCTTGAAAAAGTAGGATGTAGTACACTCATTCTCCCTTTCTCTTTTTCTGCCCCATCTGTCTACCATTTTTAACTGATGTCCACTATATATTAACAGAAAACTGTGTGGTGTGGTGTGATGTTGTGTTTTTTGTGGTGTTGTTTTTTTTTTCTTTAGTGTTCTGGTTATTGCTGGGATAGAGCTAATTTTCTTCATCATACCTCATATAGTGTTATGTTTCGTATCTGTGATGAAAACAGTGTTGATTCCACCCTGATGTTTTAGTTATTGCTGCACAGTGCTGTCACAGCAACATGGCCTTTTCTGCTTCTCATGCTCCACTGCCAGCGAGCAGGCTGGGGGTGCACAAGAAGATAGGGGAGGACTCAGCTGGGACAGCTCACCCCAACTGATCAAAGGGTTATTCCATACCATATAACGTCATGTTCAGCAATAAAAGTGGGGGGAGAAAGGAGGAAGCGGGGGACATTCGGAGTGATGGCATTTGTCTTCCCAAGTTACCATTACGTATGATAGAGCCCTGCTTCCCTGGAGATGGCTGAACATCTGCCTGCCGATGGGAAGTTGGGAATGAGTTCTTTGTTTTGCTTTGCTTGTGTGTGCAGCTTTTGTTTTACCTATTAAATTGCCTTTCAGAGTTTTTTCACTTTTGATTCTTCATCTGATTATCTTCCTCATCCCACTGTGGGGGGCAGGAGGGGGACTGAGAGTATAGCTGTGTGGGGTTTAGCTGCTGGTTGGGGGTTAAACCACAACATCTAAGCATAAACTCAGGTGTTATTTATGTATTTCTATAGCAAAATTGCAAAAATTTAATAACCCACTTTGTATCTTCCAGTTCTGTATGAGCAAGAGCAAAAGGATCTGGAAACACAGTAAGTTTGCAATAATTCTGTAGTTACTGTGGTGATTATTCAAATTATGTGATATCAGTATCACCAAACCTGTGAAACTCTAATGTATTGTTTTTTTCTATATATTGTAAACTAGTTAAAATTATCCTCTTTTCTGAAATCCATAGTAATTTTAAAATATCACTGAAAATTAATGTTCTTAAAATGCCTTCTGTTCTGTGACTGTGTTATGAGTTTTGTTTTTACTATTGCAACAGTGCCAAACATATTCACCAAATTTTCACTTTAGACACTAGACTGGCAGACTGCAAAACCTCTTTCTCTGATTTATAGCTGCTCTCACTAACCTACTAATGTCTTTAAAATTTTATTTGATAATTTAATTTGCATTTTTGAAAAGAAAAAAAGAATCATAGGAAGATGTCTGGATGCTTTCACTAATTTTTTTCTTCCATAGGAAGGGAGAGAGATGGTCACTAAATTTTTGGCCTCAGAATTAGATTTTGCATGCCAGCTTTGCTTGTGAAACATACATAATTCTTTTTTTTTTAAAATATGTCTATAGCTTAACAGGGGTTCATGCTACTCCTCATGGTAATGATCAGTTATGGATCAACGAAGAAAGCTAAGAGAGCTTAATGTACCTGTCCATTTGTTCTTAATTCCTACTCCTTTGCAGAACTGCTGTAAACTCACACACTGAAAACATAAAGCACTCTATGTTCAGTACCTCAGCAGCTTCCCTATTCCTTGAAGCTACAAGCCAAGCTCAGACAATTGGTTTCCCACATGAGTCAAAGAAGTGTTTCTGCCTAGTTTGTGACTGAACGTTTTTTAACCTAAGGCTGAGTGTTCAGGCTGCATTTCATATGATAAGACCACCAGGGACATGATGAGAAGGTAGCTGCAGTGGAGAATGAAGTTTGTTTTTTTACAAGTAGTTCCTTAAATAGCTGAAACAGATAATACAGTTTCAACAGACAGCAACTCCTGAAACAGAAGGGAAATTGCACTAGTGTTCAGCAAACTGCCCTTGAGAGCACTGCTGTGGCACATTGCAAGAGCATGCCCTCACCACATGAACTTTTTTGAACAACCTGTGCTGTGCCCTGACATAATACCTGAAAGCCTTCAACATAAAATCAGCAACATGTTCCTTTTGAACCTATGAATTAACTAGTGTCTCCTTTTTTAATCTCGTAACTCTGTCTGGGTTTTGTTTCAATATGCAAATCCTAGCAGAGTTTTCCCAAAGCTGTGGCTATTCAGATCTCAATTTTTCATTTGGTCCCAAATCCATTTAAAAGTCTATTAAAATGTACCATCTGAAGTTCAGTGATTAGGGGTTGATCCTGCAAGGTGGTGAATACCCTGGCTCTGATTCACCAAAACACTTAAGCTTGTACTTAACTTTAAGCACAAGTAGCACCTTTGAAGTCCCAGAGAAATAAGATATGCGTTTAGGTGGTTTATTGGGTCATATGCATAATACTCAGATCTTGTAGAATCAAGATCTATACTATATATATACACACAGATGCACGTAAGAACATACATATTTATAGCATATTTAAAAAGTCAGTACTGTAAATTGATTTCATTTTACTGGTAAGATATTCTTCGTATAATTCTACTGAGTGCAAAAATTTCTGCTATGCATACACTGGTGTAGGTGTATTTATAATAAAGTCCAGAAATTGTTGAAATAATCTGCTAGCAATCATTCACTTCTCACGCAATAACTCTAGCTAAATCTAAACAAAATGAATTCTATATTTGAGAGCCTGAATTCAATAAAAGTCCCATGTCTGGATATAGGGAATGAAGTGAAATGACGTTTCTATCAAATCAAGACAATGTGTTGTATAAAGTAATTCTGAAAAACAAGTCAAATCTATGGCAAGAGAATGAGCACTATACTGGTATACGTTTTGGCACGTTTTGGCATATACGTTTACATTTTGGCAACGACACGTTGAGGTTTTGCAAGTATATCAAACACTACATTGCAATATTTACCTAAATTATTTTAGCTACATATGTTTTCTAGCTCCTGCAAGGCCAGCTTTTCAGCCTAGATGCAATATTATTCAGCCTTTATAATGTCACTTATGCCATTCACTGCTGTCCTTTGCTTACATGCTTTACATTGTAAATGTGTATTATTTAAAAGAAAATTAAGTGAAGCAAAGATATTTTCACCTTCCAAGGAGTTTGCTATCTGATTTTATTTAAATATATATAATTTTCTGTCTCCAACAGTCTTCTCTTTTTGTTTGCATATTCTTCTTGTTGTTTATCATAACTAATTAAATATCTGTTTCGATTTATATTTTAAAAAATCTACACATTCTTTTCAAATGATTATGAACCAATCTAACATTTGACAGTGATACGAGCTTTCTGTCTGGGAAAATCTATTCCTATACCAAACATTTCTAGAACAAGCACATGTGGATTTTATGTGAGATTTATATTATTTTCAGTTAGCTTCATTATTTTTGTCAAATTATCCAACAAATTTAATCTGTTGTGTTCTGAATTATTCATGACCCAGTCATAATTTCTGTAAATATAACATAATGTTCATCAAGTAATTTGTCCAAATAAATATTAGCTTTTTTATTGAACTGATTTTTCAAAGCCACTTTCATCTTAGTCAAATGGCTGATTCTGGAAAACAAAGGCAGTGTTAGCCCCTGAGAGTCTAGACCCAGTGTTGGCAGAGTGTCACTTGTTTGAGGTCCTACTGGTCCTAAGGCATGGCACAGGGTGCAGAGAAACTCAGGTAGCCTCAGAACATAACGTGCTCCATTAGGGGTCTCAGGCAGAAATACAGGCACCTCAGCATGAACCTACCTAGACATAGTAAAGCTCACTGCTGATGCACACTGTTTTGTGATGGAAATTCCTATATTTTCCGCAGAGTGTAGCAAAGATTTAGGTGTACAGAGAAGTCAGCAAGCATGAGCAAGAGTCATCTTGATCCCCAGATAAAAAAAGCTGAGAAGAGTAAATTTGTGCACTCCAGAAATTAGGTGACTATCTATCAAGATTCACAGCCCTAAAGGACCATCAGGGTCCTGGGGGCACTAATAAGCCATAGCAGTCCTGAGGAGCCTTGCCTGAGCCCTCCATCCAAACCTGAGCTATGCTTTAAGTGTATGTGTCTCCAGTCCTGTTCCTGAATTGCCTGGATTTCCTGGATTGACCTCAGACCTGACTTGTTACCTTGCTTTTGCCTGATGCTCACCAGACATTCAATAGGACTCCTTGCTGTTGCCAGCTGGCTCTGCTCACCTGGATATGATGCTGTGGGACTGTGCTTGGAGTAGTCACTGCCCACCTGTTTTGTGGCCACCCTCAGCTTGCCATCCAGAGCCCCTGATGCTGCTGCCTGACAACCCCACCCTGGAGGCCACCACACTGTTGCTGTCACACAAGGCAGAAAGGCAACAGGTAGTGAGGAAGCTGCATGTCTGTCTGCCCAGTGTCTCAACTAAGCAGCACCAGAGTGAGTGCTTTTGGTCTGACCCTCAAACCTCTACACGTTGGAATAGCAAGTCTTGATTTTGTGATGGTGGATACTGCACCCTCCTGGGATTGCAGGGAATTTTAGTGTCTGCAGTAAGAAACTCGGCTTTGTGTTTTACTGTTTCACACCAAATATGTAAAACATTAGAATAGGGTCTTGAATTCAAAAATTCCCATTTTTTTCTGTAATTAACCTGCTGTGAATCTAGAAATTTGTATTTGTTTATGTGGTGATTATATGGGTTATAACAGAGATAGAGCCAACCTTTTCTCTGAGGCACAGAACAAGAGGACAAGATGCAAGAAGGAAAATTCCCACTACATGTAAAGAAGATTCCTTCACAGTTAGGGTGGGGGACAAGCGTTAGGACAGGTTTCTCAAAAAGGCTGTATGATCTTCATCCTTGAAGATAATCCTTGACCGGACAACGTCCTGAACAAAGCTAATAAAACTTTAAGGTGGGCACTGTTTTAAGCGTGGGTTTGAACAGGATGACTTCCGGTGATCCCTTCCAGTCTAAATTATGCTGGAATCAAAAATATTATATTTTCTTTTTTCATTCCTTTTTGCCTCCCATGAATGCAGAATTATCTTCTGAAGCACATAACACAAATCCCTTTCTGCATCTTTTTAACTACAGAAAATTGAAGGACAATAAGAGATAACAGCCATCATTACACAAATTTTTTGGAGTAGGGCTGAGTTTAAAATTAATCTGTGCAATTTGCACAGTCTGGTCTCCTTTTTCCACATATAAAATTTCTTTCTGTGCAATTGCTGACCTAGAAGTAGTTCGTAGTTTATTTCTCCCCACAGATGATCATTGACAGCTTAAAAATTCAGAATGGAAGAAACAAATACCAAAGTCTACATCTCAAACCCTATGATATTCTGGCCAGAGGTATAGAAAATCTCTCTTAGAAATGCTAAAATCTGAGATTCAAACAAATGCTAAAGAGCAGAGACAAACATCCCACAGTTAGTGAGATGAGCCATTTATTACTAATTAAACCTATTTATTTCATTATAACCTTACTATCTTATGCATGTGTCATGGGGAAATTTGAGTAGGGTGGCCTACTCAAGATGAGAACCATACCAGCCTCTGACATATAATCTAAAATGTATTTATTGAACAGGATGATTATGTCAGGTGGATAGTGATTTCCATCCCAGGATTACTGTTCTACAACATGCACTTATATGCACACTGATCAAAGCTCCTCTGGTCTGGTTAAAGGTAGGGTGCTGCACAGACTGAAGGTAAGAGCATGTTCACCCTGAGCACGGGATGAGTTGAGTCCTGGCTGGCAGCCAGACCCCCACATGTAGGAGTTCCACTTTGGACTCAGCTTTCTACACTGTGTCCAACATTTCTTCATATATGTGCTTCCTTCCCTAAGAAGCTTCTCTTTCAGTTACTCTTTGCTTTCTGATTTATACTGTGGGTATAACTTCTCAATGGCTGCAGCAGTTATGTAGCTCGGTGGTCAATTTCTTTTGCTTTCTTTATATTTAAGGCCAATTAATGGTTGTCACTGGGACTTCTACCACCCTTTGGTCTCCTGCTCCGAATGTACTACAAATGTGTGTTTAGTAACCGTTACGAAAGTTTGTCTATTGTTTCTTTGTTTTCCAACTCATACTAGATGAACTTGGTGAGGTGGGCAGATGTAATCAAGGTCTCTTTTTTCTGAGTGGTGCTTTAGGCTTCACTCCATAAAGTTTGATTCTACAGTGATCACGCGAACAAGCAACTAATTGACAAGAGTGAGACATATCATTTGCTGCGTACAAGTCTTTATTTTGGCTTAGGGATCAGGAAAAAAATATTATGCTCTTTAATATCCATGAATGGTTGGGAGTTTATAACACCTACAGAGAACTATTAACGGAATCATAATTACTGAAAATTGCAATCAAACAATAAACTGCAGACCAATTAGTATGCAGATATAGGAGTGGATTATTTGGCTCTGTATATTGTTATTTTTTATCTGAGCAGTAGACAAAACTAATTCTAGTTCTGTCTCAAGCTGCAGATGTTTTCTTGTTTTTTAATTCTCTCAAGCATTTGTTAGGCTCTAAACCAAAAGCAGTTTTCTTCCAGGGACTATCCTAGATCCAAGCTTACTTGCTTTCTTTTTCTGCACCCAGGTAAATGCATGAAGATTGCCTTCAGGGATTTTTAATCCCTGAAAGGATTTTTAAAGACTGAATTTTGACTTGCTCAGGACATCAGGTTTTAGGGCTACTGGTGATGGGAAGGTGTTGTGGGTTAACCCCAGGAGATAGCTAAGCACCACACAGCCATTCACTCACTGCCCTGCAGTGGGATGGTGTCCTGGTTTGGGCTGGGATAGACTTTTTTTAATAGTAGCTAGTATGGGGCTATGTTTTGGGTTTGTGCCAAAAATAGTGTTGATAATACGGAGATGTTTTAGATGTTGCTAAGTTGGGCTTACACTAGTCAAGGACTTATTCAGCTACCCATGCTATGCCAGGTGCACAAGAAGCTGGGAGGGGGCACAGCTGAGACAGCTGACCCCAACAGACCAAAGAGATATTCCATACCATATGGCGTCATGCTCAGCATATAAAGTGGGGGGGAAGAAGAAGGAAGGGAGGGACGTTCGGAGTTATGGTGTTTTGTCTTCCCAAGTAACCGTTATGCATGATGGAACTCTGCTTTCCTGGAGATGGCTGAACACTTGCCTGCTGATGGGAAGCAGAGAATGAATTCCTTGTTTTGCTTTGCTTGCATGTGCAGCTTTTGCTTTACCTATTAAACTGTCTTTATCTCAACCCTTCAGTTTTCTCACTTCTACTCTTCTGATTCTTTCCCCCTTCCCACCAGGGGGGAGTGAGCGAGTGGCTGCGTGGTGCTTAGTTGCTGACTGGGGCTAAACCGCAACAAATGGGGAGAGACTCAAATGGGTAAAAGCGAGAAAACTCAAGGGTTCAGATAAAGGCAGGTTAACAGGTAAAGCAATAGCTGCATATGCAAATAAAACAAGATAAGGAATTAATTCACTACTTCCCATTGGCAAGCAAGAGTTCAGCCATTTGCAGGAAAGCAGGGCTCCATCATGTGTAAGGGTTACTTGGGAAGACAGATTGCATAACTCTGAACATCCTCCCCTTCCTTTTTCCTCTTTTTTCCCCCAGATTTTTATTGCTGAACATGACATATGCTGAATATATGGTATGGAATATCCCTTTGGTCAGTTGGGGTCAGCTGTCCTGGCTGTGTCCCCTCTCAGCTTCTTGTGCACCCCCAGCCTACTTGCTGGTGGGTTGGTGTGAGAAGCAGAAAAGGCCTTGACTCTGTGTAAGCACTGCTTAGCAGTAACTAAAGCATCCCTGTATTATCAACACTGTTTTCAACACAAAGCCAAAACACAGCACCATACTAGCTACTCTGGAGAAAATTAACTCTATCCCAGACAAAACCAGTACTATTCCTGCACATGTGATTCTTTCAACAATTATTTTATCTCTTACATCTCTTCCTAGAGTGGAATTTGGACTGGACGTGCTATATATTTGCAGCTAAAAGGTTGTAGCTATCAGAAGCATGGCTTTGCTTCTGGAGCACTGTGGCTTTCTATTGCTATGATATGTAGGACTTTGAAGAAATAGTCCCAAAGAGTTTCTATCTAATCAACAGTCCAACCTAAAGAGCATTCCCTGTGTAGAGGCAATATCCTCTCCAGTCATCGTGGTTCATGACTTATGGTCATCCTTATGAGTGCCAATCTTCCTTCTGGCAATCTGGAGTTGCTTTCAGGCTACAGCAAGGTCAGAACTCACACCTCTGTGTGTAGCATATAATTTCAAAAAATGTTTTCCAGACCATGATGTATTTACCGGTACTGATGGGAATAATTTCAAAGTGATATGCTGCTATGTCTCTAGCTTTGCCTGTATGGAAGCTCTTTCCTGAACTGAACACTTCTAAATATGTCATTACTGATGAGTATTATCGACCAGTGCTGTGTTATTTGTTGCTGATGCTTCTGAGAGGTAGCTACCTACAAAGGTGTTTCAGTGACTCACAGAATAAATGCCTTCTAATTAACCAGTTGGTGGTTAATATCAGCCAGCTAAAAAACCCTCTCCTCTATATTTGGTAATATGTGCAACAGTGCTTCCAAATGCCTGCCTTGATTTGTTTTGCATCCTGGCATTGAAAAGAGCAAAAACAATTAGCCTGTATGTAGGTATCAGGTTCAAGACCCGGGAAAGAGGAGGATGCTTGTTTGTTTGTTTGGTTTGGGTTTTTACTAATCTTTAGGACCTTTAAAACACTTGAGAAACTTGTGTTGACTTTGAAAAAATATATTATTTTTGTATATATAATATATTATATATATATTATTTTTGTAATTTTCCATTTTTAGACAGACCTGAAAGAAAAATTTTCTTTCTTTCCCTTAACACTTAAAATACACTTAGAAATCCAACTGAATTTTTTAAAAAATTAAAAGTTTAGAAAGGCAGAATAATGAAATAAAATGGTGCTAGGAAACTTCCAAACACCTAGTTATCCTGCTACAGATGAGGTAACCCCTTAAGACTGAGTTAACAGTCTGGAGAAATGACTAACTTGATTGTCTGTTGCTGTTTCAGTGTACCTATAAATGACATTGAAGATGTGTTTAAACACAAGGACTTTGGAAGAAACAGTAAATACAGCTTTTTTTTTTTTTCAATAGTTTTTTTGGGGTTTCTTGGGTTGGTTTTTTTTGGGGGGGGAGGGAGAGGCTTTCTTTCAAATTTCACTTTAGAGAGATTTCCACAATAAAATATTTCACTGATAGGAGATAAAAGAGCCAACAACCTAGTTTAATACACAATACTGCATCCATTTATCTCAATGGAAATTTTTCACTAGCTTTAAAGGGAACAGTAGCAAGACTTCAAATATTAGAAAGACTTTATGGTTTAATCAGAATTCTGTGGTGTGGTAAGATGCATTAGAAAGTTAAAATACTGGTCCTAATTATCTCAGAAGCTATAAATGTCTTTAATTTGATTCCTTGCCATTGTACCAAAGACTCATTTAAGAGGAAAGTATCTGAAATCCATGAGATGATCTGACCTAAATTTTTGAAAATAATTTGAGTTAGAGTTAAAAGCAACCACTCATCAATGTGTCTTTCTATTTTCTTCCATATCCATAAAGAAGAGCTTTGCAAAAATATGACATATTTTAGAGTTACTGTAACAGTATACTTGTTTTGTGTGTGTGACTGTGAATAAGACTAGTCCTTGTACTTGAACTATTCTTTGCAAATAGTGCTTTCATTCTGAAATGTGACAAGACAGAGAAAGTGTATTTTAAAAATTTTCAGACTATAAAAGGTGGAAGGACTTCTGAGGAAGTCGGGGTTTTTTTGTTTGTTTTTGGTTTTTTTTTTTTTTAAGTTATTATAACTAAGCATGAAGATTAATTTTCCTCTAGTTACTTCTTTTCCTTTTTTTTCCCCTAAATGTGTAACAAGAAAAAATATTGTCTGTAACTGTTGCCTCAGAATGGAAAAACATCTGGACAAAGTTTGCTCTTTGTTTTTTATTTAGCAAGTGAAGTGGTGAATATGTTAGAGCACAACCATCCTATAAAACAGTCTGTGCTGCTATGTGTGAATATGATTAGCTAGTTTTAAGCTCAGTCACCCCTGATTTTGCAAACTTTTCCAGTATTGATGAAGACTTATATACACTTTGTAAGCAAACAGACAAGAACAAATATTTTGCTATTTGAGGTAGTGTGAAGTAGGAGGTTGTGGTGCTGATGTGCTGGGAGTAGAGAAACAAAGAGTGTACAGGACTGCTTCTTTTTTGACCCCTCTTTGCTATGAAGTGTAACATTGGAATTCCCTTCTACAGACCTGTTTTCTTTGAAGTTTTTGCCTGTCTCGAATAGCAAGAATAAGAATAACTTGATTTAAAAGTATAACATATAGCTCACATCATCATCTCCAGCAGAGAACTAGGTATATTCACCTCTCTATCTGTTGATTAAAAGGGGATCCAAACGAATCTGCTTATACTACATGCCCTAAATGGGTACCTTACTAAAGTGAGAGCTGCACACTCTGAAGTCAGAATTTCCAAGTGGACAGGGATGGTCTTTAATTCCCAGAGAAACAAAGCATTCTGCTGCAGCTATAGTCTAGAGATGCCTGGTTCAATTCTCCATGTTTTAGCTAGGTAGAAACCAAGATAAAGAGTCTTGCAATGAATATTCAAATGCATTTCTGATATTTGAGTCCCTGGTCTTAGCTGGTCTTTGGCATATTATTGTAGCTATTAAACTAATCAGTTTTTTTTTTCTTTCTCACAGGGATGAAGAAGATAAAGACAAGATTTGTACCGAGAAAAAGACACTGGAAGACATATCACAATAAAAATGGAGAAGACAGAAACAGTGAGAGTGAAATGGAGATCAAAAATGGAAGGGGGGAAAATATGTCAGAAAGAAAGTAGTAAGAGAAAGCTGATTGCTTTTATAAATCTGCTGATGAGACAATAAAATACTTGACTAACATACAGTGATGAGACTAGACTATTCACACAAATGAAAGTTCAGCGTGATGCAGGTATTCACATTCCCCAATGGAGTTTACACCACTCCTATCTGAGCCTGGAAAAACTTTATTTCAGCTGAAATAATAATTATACAACTGTTTTGGGAATAAATATATCAGATCATATTGAATGACCTCTCATTCCCTGAGGAGGATCCCCTTGGGCAAGAATATAGTACTATAACCTTGAAAAGGCTTACTTCATCTCTTCATGATTTTGTTGACTGTCCAAAAGATATTATGCAGTCCACTTACACCTGCCAGTGAAGCCCTGGGGGTGGCAAGGTGGACTGTCAGAAGCCCTGTCCTGCACAGCTTCATGCAGCAATGAAACAAGGTTTAACTTTCGCAAAATGTTGTGGTGATCTTTTCCTTATTGACTGAGGTTTGACTCTTTCACCTTATTGTTCCTGAATAGCTTTTGTTCCTGAGGGAGGGGTGCTGCTGAGATGGTTCTTGTTAACTCATTTTCATGTCTCAAAGCTTTCAAAGTTGTATCCTGGAACAGTTTCATGACCTGTGTTCCTTGCCATATACAAAGCATGACATATATTGGAAAACAGTTTTAATTAAATTCTACTTTAATGTTTCTATTTAATTTAAGTAGCATCTGGTATTATTTGTTAAACTGACAGTGTGAGAGAAAGAGGTCAGAAAAAGAAAACTGGTTGCTATTCCTTCTTTTTTATTTACCAGTTGAACTACTGAAAGCATTAACATTTTAAATGTTTATGTCTCTGGGTATTAAATAAGAAGTAAATCAGAAGTAAACTGTGAATAGAATTGGTTTTCCACCATTGACATGGCCATTAATGCCAATATCACAAGATAAGCTTCTCATTAAAATGGCAGTAACAAAAACATAGGTTCTATGTGCTGAGATTTATGTATCTGTCAGAAAATTTCACAACATCCTTTAGGATTGCTGCTTGAGAAAAGTGACTGCAGTTTCCGCTGGCATCTTTCCCAGTTTCTACACAACTAATAAAAAACTAGGGACACTGCTGAGCACAGCATGACTTGATCTAGTTGCCATCCTTGATCTGGTTGCCTTATTGCAGTTTAAAAATAACCTTGGCCTTTTTAGAAGAGAAAAGAAGATTTGAGTTCCTTATATATAGGCCTACTAAATACATTGCTTCCATACCAACATCTTCAAAGGGCTAATTGCATTGGGGGTGGATTCATCTCATTTAGTTGTAAGCATCTACGTCATGGACACCTACACCTGGGATAAATATCTGAGGTTTTCTTAATAGTGAGTAGAAAGAGAGAGAGATCCCCTTAGAGTATTTCTTATCCAACCTGCTTTCATGGGAACAACAAGAACAGAGTATCTGAGTACACTGCAATGGCAGATAGGACAATGCAATGAAAACTGAGTGTGATGAGGCTCGGTATAGGCTATGGATTGATGATAAATAGGAGAAAAACATCTGAAACTGCTGAAAAGTTATATCATGGTATCCTCATGGACAGATTTCATTGGCAGTCTGTGCCTATTGCTCCCTCCCTGCCCCTTAAGAGAGACTGTGAAGAGTGAAGCATACTTACATAGGCATCCAACATCCAGCACCATGTAGAGGGGGAGGGTACATGTATTGTACCAACTATGTGTTTGTACCCAGCCACCAGCGACACTGAGACTGGTCTGAGCCAGTGTCATGTTTCCCCTAGGCTCAGCTGTGTCAACCACTGGTGACGTAATTGTTGTGATCTCAGTTTGGTCTGTGTGAATCTTCATGTAAAGCTTTTAATGATGCAGCCTTACTAGGTCCGCTTAATAAATTGCCCTCAGCAGTGTCATGTTGTCTGGTGTTCTCTTTCTCCTTGTGACACTTGTTAGAGATGTTTATCTTAAGATAAAATTAATAGCCCCTTAAAGCTGCTTAGCTATGCATTTATAGTAAAAAGATAGCAAAATGGGTACTTCAGGTACAGATATCAATATTTTAAGTATTTAAGGTTTGTGAAATGAATTCTACCTACCAGTGTCTATTCTCCATATATATCCATTGTGTGAATGGCAGTGTAATTAATGAGGCATGGATTTGACAGAGGCTTCCCCCCCCAGTTATATTTGTTAATGTAACAATGTCTATCCTTTTCAAAATAGCTGTATTCTTGAACAGAATCATGATGACTACTCCCTACTGCAAGCAAAAAATACAGCTCCTCAAATCTATATGGACTTTCTGTATTCAACTTCCCTGTTTCGTGTCCCTTAAATTCTTGGTATGGATATCAGATCCCCAAATAGCTATCTCTAGTATGGAAATTCCTGTACTCTGGCTAGCAGCCATTCCAAATTAGCCAGAGAATACAGTTCAGGGTAGTCTTTCCATGGTGGCCTGTCATCTGCTACATCCTTCCATTGAAAAAAAAATCATTCCTGTCAAAACCAGCAAACAGCAATCCCTCCTCTGAAATGCCCAAATAAACAAAAATGTGTAGGCAAAGAAGCTGATTCTTACTGGGCCTTAAAAATACCGCTTTTCTCCAACTGATTAACCCACTCAGGCTGTAAAAGCACTTTGCCTTTGATGGAGAAACCAGTATTTTCAGATTATAAGCATACTAACGTTTGATTGAAATACTAAATCTGAAGAAATGAGATTTGAAATTAATTTTGAAAAGGTTTTTTGATTGGTTGGATATTTTGCTTTGCTGGTTGCGGGGCTTGGGGTTTTCTTTAAAAAAATACCATAATTTGGGATTCTGTTTTCTCTTTTAATTTGGAACATAGTTTTGGGAAGAGATTACCAGTGAATGAATAGTGTGGGAAAAATAAAAAAAATGTTTTCATTTGTGATGAAAAAGACATTTATCATGTTCTGACAACGCTTTCAACTCTTTTTTGATACAACTTTGAGTCATGTGCTGACAGAACGCTCATGTTATTATGTGTTTGGGTTACCCTTTGATGCCATGTTGTATGCAGCACTTGCTCAGCTTGGTAAGGAGTGTAGGAAGAAGCTGCAGCTAGGAAATGGGGATGCCTCCAAGACATAGAGTCTATGGAATATGTTTGGCAATATTTTTTTTTCCAGGGGAGGCAAAGAGCAGCTGTGTTTACAGCAATGTGTTTGTAGGCACAAACAGAAACTCTTGAACATGAGTCAAATGATTACGCTTAGGGTATACTGTGTCAGGTTTATTTCAGTCCTGTTCTGATCCAGCCCTTAAGTTCCACTGTTGCCAGCTCAGCCAGCACCACGATGTGTGTGTGTCTGGAAGGAATCTGCACAACGAGATAGGTGGCCACCAATTCATTCTCTCTGAGTTCAGAAATGATACAAAGTTGAAGAAACTCTCCTGGTAGTTTTTCAAAGACAAACACACAGATGTATATGAAACACTGGTTTTGCCATCCAGAAAAAGGTCATGCCTGTGTAAAAAAACCTCTTAAATAAAAAAGGGGTAGTTTTCAAATCCACTTCTCTCCCCATTTTCCTTTCCTTTCATCAAATAGCTTTATCTCGATAAACTTTTATTTAAGATGAAATTTATGTACTTTTTGTAAAGAATTGTAATAATTTAAAAATGTAAGAAAACACTTGGCTTTTATAGAAGTGGAAGCTAGGTTTTATGTCATTTGATATTAGCTGTCTCACAGCTGAAGATCACATATAGACACTCCTATGATCCACTTCTAGGATCAATGTAAATATCTTCATCTGAGCATCCTTTATTGTCTTTTATAATCCTGTTTTAGGCACCTTTAGGGCTCAGTTCATCAGATCTATTTTGGATATCTAAATTGAATTGATAATCTGTTCTAACACATCTCTTCTAAAAAATAAACCCCCTAAACAAACAAAAAAACCCTATTGAAGTTTATTTAGGTTCCCTTTATGTGGACCATCCTTCAAGGCTCCTTTTCTGTTTATTTTCAACATTTAGCATGTAGAAAATTACATACTTGTTATTCTTTCACCAAAAATTAAGATCTATAAAAAGGTGCAAGGTTTTTGTAAAAACAGAAGACTACGTATCCCATCATATACTTAGGTACAGTAACAGCTTACAGACCAAGGACAATAATGTTATTTT
>WEKW01007911.1:4658-14963 GCA_013389905.1 Sula dactylatra | reverse complement strand
TTTCCTGCCCCAGCCTTTTTTTTTTTTTTCTTTTTTTTCGGGTGGGGTGAAGGGAGAGACTTTTAATTATAGGGAAAGAATTTCAACAAGACGCCACCTTTTTAGCTTTAACTGGCTATAGTATCATGCTAGCAAACATGAAAGACAGAAAGAAAAAGTACTTTCTTTAAAATAACATTTACATTCTATTACAAAATTCATGCTGGTTTTCCCCCTATATCATTATTAACTGGTGAATTTGTTTATATCAGTGCAGCCAAGCCAAACATGTAAAATATGAAGGTTGCATGTCTATCCCAAATTTGATTATGTTTTAAATTCTTTGATTTTGAAAGGTGAGAAAAAAAAAGTATTTTTTTCTATATGTTTTTCCACATTTTTCTGTACAATTAATGTATTTTTATCTTTTTTTTTTTTCATTGAACCCACGTTTTTCCTATGTACATGAAACTCAAGGAGATTGGACACTTAGAGAAATTGTGACGGAACGTTGTGGAGATAAGTGTTAAAAAAAAAGAAAAAAATTCTTTAAAAAGACCCCAAGCTTCATTTAAAAAGCAAGAATTAGACATTCTGACTAGCATCTGAAAGAAATCTTATTGTAAAGAATCCTAAAATGGGCTCATGCATCAAAGTCAGAGTTTCAGGACCACATAGCTGCTGACTAAAATTCCGTTTGTTGTGTAATAGGTATTTTCAGTGATACGGTCTATCTAAACAAAAATTTCAGAATGATACTTATTGAATTCCCTTCTAGGAGAGGATCAGTTATGGAAGCTGCTTCTTGAAGTTTAAATTCAAACTCCACTCAGATCAGAGGATATCATTTGGATCAGTTTATAGTTTTTAGAGCAGCTGAAGATTGAAAAGAGATCATCAAAGAGGATGCTAATTGCAATCAAATTAAATGACTGGATGGATTAGAATTAGGATGCAGAACTCTGGGAGAATGTCTGCTCTGATGCATTCTGCTGGTGACATGTTTTATTTTATCAGAATGTCTGCTCTGATGCATTCTGCTGGTGACATGTTTTATTTCTGTGTATTAACCAAACATCACTTGAGTACTTTTTCATCCTGATTAATAGTGTGAGATTCACAGTGACCCAACCATAGACTGAAGAAAAAAAAAATGGTTGTTAAGGTAGTTTAACTTAAGAAAAAGACACATTAGTTATGCAAAATCATGTGCATCTAAATTCCAGAATGTATATATCAAATCACCCAGCTTACTACTATTGGAATAAAAGAAAAAAAGATTTTTTTTTTCCTGGGGTAGTCTTAGGAGGTAGCCATGAGTTTGAAGTGTAGTCTTGGTATTGTCACGCAAATAAGCACTTCAAGCAATTCTTCTCAATATATATTGCAAGCCAGAACTGTGGAATTAATTAATCTGTTCTTCATAGTAGATTTTTCCATAAAACTTTTGCATGTTCATATAAGGAAGGTTTTTCTTTATTTAATTTACTCTTCTATTAAATTTTCGTATACATCCCAGGGAATGTTACACTAAATGAAATGAATGAATGCAAACGAAAGTTAGCTCAAACCAGACTAGTAAACTGTTTCTAGGCAGTTCCAGATGCAAACAGATGCACATGCACAAGGATTTCAGTAAATGTCAAAAATAACAAAAATGTTCTTTTCAAGTGTGGACACCAAATAACCATCTTTCTTCCTTTTAGGGGTGTTTTTCCCATATTGGGGGCAATACTTCATGTAACAAACTTCAGGTAACATTGACGTATATTTACAAGCATAAGATGTTTACAAGTATAAACACATTATATACATTATAGAGCATATATAAACAATCTTCTTGTTAAAATCTCCAGACCATGACGGCAATGCAAAATTACAGCAGGTAATATTTAGGGTGACAGTGTATTTTTCTCTTCTTCCAAATAAAATCAAGAAATGAAGATATTTTTAATGATTTGAAACATCAGCCATGGGGGATACTTCATTTCTTAGTGCAAGCCTACATTTGCAACAGGCAATGACTTGATTTTCTTATGTCAATTTTATAAACTGAAATTCTTCTTCAGTACTTCTGATATTAGATGTACAAAGTCATTGAAAAATGCACCTTACGTATTTTTGATAAAACGATCCTTTCATTTTAAAAAAATTTACACTAACTCTATTCATTTACAGGATTTCCGTACACTGGGTTCAAAACTGTTGCTTGGGGCAAGCCTGAACACATAAGATTGTCCATGAGTCTCTCTTCCCTTACATGTGCTTTTGAGAGTTTTGTTGCATTTTTTTTTTTTAATTTTTAGTATTGCACAGTTCTGATAAAAGTAAAGAAAAATAATTGAAAAATTACAAATTGTTATTCATATGTTGTCCTTCAGAAAGAGAAATTGAACAGACTGCATTGCTAGTAACTCAAAAGTAATTTTTCAAACACCAGTTTTTACTCTGGTTTGTAACCTCACATAGGCATTAAATTGAAATACTTTATCAAACTTTATGCATTCATTGCAAGTGTTGTCTGTTTTATTCTTGTAAAACTTTTCTCCCAAACATTGTCCTGCCAGCATTGGTCTTTAAATAAACAAACAATTAAACAAACATGCCTTTCAAAGCAAGAGAAAAGCAAGGAAAAAAGTATTAAGAATTACATAAACTTTGTCAACAGTGATGAAAAAAGATTGGGGAAACAGCTATTTGTTCTATCAACCTTGAATGACACTTCAGTTTTATGACAATATCCTCTAAGCCTGCTGATCACAGTAATCTTTTTGTGACATACAGCTGAGATAAGAAGTTAAAAATAATCCTTTATATTTGAGAAAAAAATTCCCAGAAATATCTGCAAAAGACTTAATTGTTTTTGCAATCTCCATAGCTGGGATGCCAGCAGACTTTTCCTATATGGTTATAGCTATCAGGACAAGAAGGTCAGAATCCATCCAGGTACTCTCCCATCTCCCTATCTGTATTTATCTTTTATCCTCAGCTTACAATAAGATTATAAATAATTTGGGGACAGGTTATGAATTTTCTTCTGTGTTTGCTTAAGTACTATCTCAGTAGTATTCTTGCCTTCAGGTTGCCATGTTTTAAAAAAAAAAATACAAAAAAACCAAACAATAAATCAGAAAAATGGAAAGGCATGTATACTAATGATGTTAAATAGAGGAATAATTATACACACTCCCTAGGCTGCCAGATAACTACCATGGCTTCCAGCTCCCCTCCATTCTTGCTTTTTACTCACTGTAGAATTGCATGGAGCACTGGAGACTCAGTCACAGAATAAAGAATCCGAAGAAGTCTGCTTTTGATGATTTAAAGAAGTAGGCTACATTTTTGTGAGACTCCACAAAAACTTATAATTAAGTTTTCATATATTTTCCAGGTTACATGATGAGTGGTTGGTTTCACCCCCACATCCTCTGAGCTCTGCTCATAGTGATTTTTGTCCTATTTGTGATCCCACTACAGATTAGCCTTTAAGCACACTATGTATGTATTTGTAAGAAAAGCACTTCTGCATATGCAGCTGACATCAGTAGAAAGCATCTAGGCAGGTTTCTTTCTTTATAGATGAGGTAGTTGCTATGTATTCCTCTGAGAAAAGGCCTGAACTCTGGTGTTCTCTACCTTCTCACCAAAAGGCTTTCCAGAAACCAAATTTTGAGGTTACACTGAACTTTCTGTAAGTTCTGGGAGAGAAGACAGAAAGGATTTTGGGCAGTTTTGATTAAACCCTAACTCATATACATTTTTATTGTGTTAATATGGATTTTCATGTAAAGGTGAGGCACTGAAGCATGACATAGACAACTACTTTAAATTCATTTAATTCATTCCAATAAATCAATATAACACTAAATTTTGCTTTGTTTATTGATCTTTTCCTAAATCTCTTAGGGAAAATTGTTTTATCAGGAGACTAACCAAAGTAAAGGAAAAAAACCCACACTATCTCAAGAAAATTAATTTTTCCTAGATTCCTGGGAAACTATTGTGCTGCAAAGATTTATGAAAAGCCCTGTCCATATATATGACACACCCTAGCTATGATGTTATAGTTAAAAAATAATATGACATCCGTGAATACAGAGGCCCACCAGCTGTCAGTGTGGGTTACAGTTATGGATCTGTTTTGACCATTACACAGCAAATACTAACATCTCTGCAGTGATTTTGGCTAGAAGACAGTTAATTTTCTCCATAGTAGCTTGTATGCGGCTATGTTTTGGATTTGTGCTGAAAACAGTGTTGATAGTACAGAGGTGTTGTAGTTACTGCAGAGCAGTGCTTACACAGAGCCAGGGCCTTTTCTGCCTCTCACCCCACCCCACCAGCGAGCAGGCTGGGGGTGCACAAGGAGCTGGGAGGGGACACAGCCAGGACAGCTGACCCCAACTGACCAAATGGATATCCCACACCATATGACATCATGCTCATCATATAAAGTTGGGGGAAGAAGAAGGAAGGAAGGGACATTCGGAGTGATGGCATCTGTCTTCCCAAGTAACCGTTATGTGTGATGGAGCCCTGTTTCCCTGGAGATGGCTGAACACCTGCCTGCGTTGGGAAGTAAAGAATGAATTCCTTGCTTTGCTTTGCTTGCATGTGCAGCTTTTGCTTTACTTGTTAAACTGTCTTTATTTCAACGCAAGCATTTTCTCACTTTTAACTTTCTGATTCTCTCCCCATCCCACCAGGGGAGAGTGGGTGAGCAGCTGTGTGGGGCTTAGTTGCCGGCTGGTGTTAAACCACAACAGTACTTTTGACCTTGAAGTTCAAAGGTTATTTTTCTCATAAAGCTGAACAAGTATTATTCATAAAAACCTGATGTTGACCTTCAATTTAACAAAGTCCTGCTGCTAATATTCTTTTGTAAAATACAGGGTGTCTTTTTGCTTGATTTGGTTTGATTTTGATTTCATTGAAGTATTTAATCAACTAACATAGAAAGGGACATTTGAAAATAACCCATTCTTGTGATTATAATGCAGAAATTTGTACAGATAGACTACTAGTGTTTAACACACATGCATATGCTAACCTTTATCATAAAAAAGCAAAATCTTTTATGATTACCTAAGAAGCTCCTGACTTCCTACATATTGCCTGTGGATTTTTTTTCCCTTTGTTGTCATAATGTTTCTCATTCATCAAGCTCCTCATCACATTATACTACTTACAGTTCTGTTCTTCCTGAGTTTATAGTGCCTGAAAGAAGACACTCTAAAAAGCTACATTAGCATGAATTAATCTCATGTTCTAGCTCATGCCTTCGGGCTACGGGGATGTACAGTAGATTAAATGATTTCCTTAATACTCCTACACAGCTGGATTCCCTTTCTGCCCATTTTGTAGCTCTGGACTGTGTCTGTGTGCTCATGTTACTTGTGCTCTGACAAACAAATGTGGTGGGCATTGCACGTGTACCTCTATTCAATTCTCCAGGCAGTTGCTAATTTCTGTACAATATTTCCCCTCCATATACATTTGATAGGGACTGTATGCTACCTGGGATGTGCTAAAGCCCAGCAGCTATTGCTAGAACTACATATACTGTCAGATAATCTGTGAATGCCTAGGTTCAAATACTGACTGTCTGACCATCATTTTTCTCCTTTCCCCATCCTTGTACTCAGCAGTAAATACTTGCCGGAATTCTAACTTTATTTCTATCACTTCTCTCCTTTCTTCTGTTTGTGGCCTTCTTAAATTTGGAACATGACCAAGCAGACCTTCTCTTCTCACTAATTAACAATGGGAACAGAAAATTAAGGAAAATATCCATAATCACAGGGCTAAGTGAGAAAACTATTCCTTATACTATGTCTGGTTTGGGAGGCAATAATGAGCTTTGGGATGACCAGCTGGGAATGACCAATAAGCTTGGTTTCTTATTTCCACATGTTCTCTTGCCTATAGATTGTAAATAACCAGGAAATCCTATATTCAAGTGAGAATTCTGTGGAAAAGAGAACTATCATATACTCCATTTAATCCTCATTTTAATGAGGCATACCTATAATTGACTTGACATTAGAACATTACATTTGCTGCATGGAGAAATGATCGATAGCTTGGTCATGCTAAACTTGCCTCCCTACCAAAAACAATTAAAATAAAAGGAAATAAAAACAGAGAGAGTTCACTGGCTAATATCTGTATTTATTTACTTTGAGTAGCGAGAGAGTTTCCCATAAGTACTTTCAAAGGAAAAATATTTTGGAAAGCCAAAGTGTTAAATACTTATCTATGTGAGAAATGAAAACTGTTACTTTTTTGGGATCTGAACTTGAAATTCAATTCAAAGAGCTGAACAGCTTTAAAAAAAATGGATAAAAAGTGCTTGTTGGACTGAAAGGCACAATGACATGCTTTAACCCATCTTTGACTTCTGTTTTACATTGTTGAATGACAACTCCCTTGGAAGGAAGAGTTTAGAACTGTAGTGCTGACTTAAATTTCATTACAACTCTGTTATAATAGAAAGACAATCTCATGTAGTAGGTTTGACAGTATGTTTTTCAGTATGTTTTAAAGCCTTTTTCTTTTGACATATACTTTCCCTAGCTGAAAAGATGTGCTATGATCAATGAACGTCTTTTTTTAACATGTAACAGGTGTCCGTCACTTACTATTTGTCAGTCACCCATCATTACCTGCGAACAAATGTTCCTAATTAACTATAGCAGGAGGTGTGGGGAGTACAAAGAGGCGAGCTGTATCTGGGACACTGCCAGTTTCATTTGTTATAAAGCTAAATGTCTGAGGTATTTAAGATCTGAAACTTGATATTCTGTCATTATATTTTCTGATGGTAATCCTTTATGACCTGACCTTAGAGACTGTCAGAGCAAAACATACAGGAATACTGCCAGTCATCCATAGACATGTTAATTGTCTGAGTTATTCGTGTTGGAAATTAACATGGTAATAAATAAACCTCTGTGGTTTATTGTCCTTGTAAATATATTCTTTCCTAGGTCAGCTGTGACTTAAATAGTCACTAACTATCCCTTTGTTTGTTTGTTTCGGAAAAAAACCTAGGTAAAGTCCTGTAATTCAGGGGCTTTTAAGTACAGTAAATGAACTGCTTCTAAAAGGTACTGAAAAGGTAACTAAGAGAAACAAGCTTGTTTTAAGTAAACTTAAATTGGCAGTGTTAGGGCATGAAAGTGTACTTGGAAATTGTGTATGTGGGAGTCTGCAAGCTGGAAAAGGCTGAAAAAAATCATAGTCTTTAACCTTACACTAAGGGAAGAAATACAGCAAGAGCTGTTCTTACAAAGAAAAATAAGAAAGAAATGAAAATTATGGCCCAGATATTGCTTGGTTTATTTTTAACTGAACGCCTTTTTATCTCAGTTTGCAACATGTTGATATTTGATGCTGTATAAAAGTTTTGGCTCTATGCAAGAAAAAACGGGTCTCTAATGCCATAACCGTATATGTAAACTGTTTCCACCATTAAGCAGACCTCTGTATGTGGATCTGCTGCATACATTCATACCTTGGAGTAAGTAAGTGTTAGTCACAGACAATGGATATTTTTTTCATATTTTTAAAATATTTTCATTATGAATGGAGTACAGCCCATTCATTATACTTCTGCAATCAATATGCAGTCTATACTTTCCAAGCCTGAATTTTATGATTTTAAACAAGTGACTACTCATTTATTTTATTTTTCTCAACCTTTCTTTCTCCCACTCTTTTTTTTTTCCTCTTGCTATTTGAGTGAGCATGGAGGAGAAAATGAAAGGTAAGTTCCTTGCTTTTTTATTTTCCTCAGGCAGAAAAATCAACTTTACTTATGAACTGTTTGTATGGTATGACCCTCAAATCATACAACCTTTTAATTCCTTTTTTTCTGAGTCTTTGTTTCCTGGGGGTTTATTTACTGATATAGAACATATAACTTCTGAAGCACAAAATATAATGAATGAAACATCAAAGAAGTGAAAGCAAATTATTTGTCATTTCCAAGGGGAAAGAAAAATCTCTGCAGCAGGAAATACTTACAGACATGGTTGGAACACACAACCAGTATAAAAAAACTTAAGAGTTTGGTGCTGCTCGTTTCAATTCCTTATCATCAAAAGGGAAAATTCTGTCCTTATTTATTCTCCTGAATTTGCTCTTTAGGCATGTGAATAGAAGAAGGATTTAATCTATTATTTTGATGGCAAACCAGTAAGCCCTAAAAAGCAAGTTAAATAATTATGTTGTTTTCCTAAATAACATAATTTTGATAGCAGGAATTATAAATCCTGCTTTTATATCTCATATTATTAAGGACTACATGAGGGAGAGAATGGTTGAAGTGGACCAAATGATCTTTGAACATAAAAATTATATTTAAGAACAAAATCAACCAGCATCTTCTATGATAAAAAGTTAAAGAGATCCTGATTTCAAAAGCTAATGACTGTTTTTATGTCCACAAAATCTATCTTTATCATATCTAATACTGGAACCCTGATATCAGACAAGGGTAACTTGACATGTGTTCCAAATTACATATGTTCCTTTTCATTATTGCCTCTAATGAGGCAAAGAAACATTTTTTCTGAGAAACATTTTTTGTGTTGATTCCCACGCTTTGGAAGAGCCTCACACTGCTTTTTGCAAAGTCAGTTAAATCTTGTCTTTTCAATCTTTCTACAAAACTAAACATCTATGTTCTAACCTGTGTTGCCTATGATCCCTATGTTTCTTGACAGTCATTGTCAAATGCTGCCATCATGGGATTTATATTATTTTGGTGTAGTGCTCTCAGCCGCTTGTCCTTGGCCTGAACCACTTGGTTTTTAGAGTGTTTCCCACATTGACCTTCCTATCTATTTCAAGATCTTCAAAATACCATGAAGATGCAAATGATAATGCTAATAAATAACTTCTTTATGAGCTATTGGGGCTGATGTCTTCTACAAAGAGAAGCATTTATTAAGGAAAGAATTATATTCCTTAATTTTAGATGTGACATGAAAACTACTTTTTTTCTCATTTAAAGCGTATCCTATGATATCTGTTTTAAAAACAAGTTTATCTACATTTGTATGTGGCTTTTTTTGGATAAAGAATGTATCAGAATATATCTACACTGTCATCATGTCTTTGATATTTATATCAGCTTTTTGCTATAGGAATATTTCAGATATTTAAAAAATAATATATATATAATAAATATAATTTATCTGAGGTTTGTGGGTTTTTCTTCTTCCTCCTCCACCACTTCAAGGGAAAAGGATGTTTTGTGATCATGAGTTGTCTGAGTGTGCACCTGCAAGACCTTTAAGCCACTTGTCAATTTCAAGGAAATTTAATGAAAACTAGAAGTGTCAGAGATGATTGGATTTCTACAATCTTTTTGAAAATCAGTGCTGAGTAAAAGCAAGTGAAAGGCTGAATTCAGCCTTCAGGAATTCTGCCTGACAGCATTTGGAGAGGCAATCAACAACTGAGTTTGGCCAGTGCACACATTGTTGATTGCCTCCAAATATCTGCAGCGCATAGTGTTTCCTATCTGTAGTCAAATCCCTGTGGGGATTGCAGTAGTCATTGGGATTAGAGCTCATAAGCAAGGAAAATACCCACAGACACCCCAATTTCCATTGGTCACAAAATATTGTCAGTTCCTCAGGACACAATGTCACTGGTTCAGGCTTTGTAAGCAAGACCATGAAACATTTCCCAGAAGAGACTTTACAATATCCAAGATGGGTTTTTTTGCACTATCATTTGTGCTACAGAAGTACATTAAAATGTATTCACAGAATCACAGAATCACAGAAAAGTAGGGGTTGGGAGGGACATCTGCAGATCATCGTGTCCATCGTGTACCTGCTTGAGCAGGTACACCTAGAGCAGGGTGCACAGGACTGTGTCCAGGCAGGTTTTGAAAGTTTCCAGGGAAGCATGGAATGTATTAACGTAATATAGAATCATTGAATCATAGAATTATTAAGGTTAGAAAAGACATCTAAGATCATCAAGTCCAACTGCCAAACCAACACTACCATGTCCCCTAAACCATACCTTGAAGTGCCACGTCTACACATTTTTTGAACACCTCCAGGAATGGTGACTCCACCACCTCTCTGGGCAGCCTGTTCCAATGCCTCACTACTCTTTCAGTGAAGAAGTTTTTCCTAATATCCAGTCTAAACCCTCCCTGTGGCTGCTTCTGGCCATTTCCTCTCACCCTATCGATAGTAACTTCGGAGAAGAGACCAACACCCACCTTGCTACAACCTCCTTTCGGGTAGTTGTAGAGAGCAATAAAGTCTCCCCTCAGCCTCCTCTTCTCCAGACTAAACA
>WEKW01007910.1:0-12473 GCA_013389905.1 Sula dactylatra | reverse complement strand
ACACCAAGGTCAGCAAAGAAGGAGGGGGAGGAGGTGCTCCAGGTGCTGGAGCAGAGATTCCCCTGCAGCCAATGGTGAAGACCATGGTGAGGCAGGCTGTCCCCCTGCAGCCCATGGGGGTTAATGGTGGAGCAGATATCCACCTGCAGGCCCTGGAGAAGACCGTGGTGAGGCAGGTTGTCCCCTGCAGCCCATGGAGGTTAATGGTGGAGGATCCCACGCTGGAGCAGGTGGATGCACCCGAAGGAGGCTGTGACCCTGTGGGAAGCCCGTGCTGGAGCAGGCTCCTGGCAGGAACTGTGGACCTGTGGAGAGAGGAGCCCACACAGGAGCAGGTTTTCTGGCAGGACTTGTGACCCCATGGGGAACTCACACTGGAGCAGTCTGTTCCTGAAGGACTGCACCCCATGGAAAGGGCCCATGCTAGAGCAGTTCATGAAGAACTGTAGCCCATGGAAAGGACCCACGTTGTCTTCACAACGGGCTGCAGGGGAATCTGCTCCAGCACCTGGAGCACCTCTTCCCCCTCCTTCTTCACTGACCTTGATGTCTGCAGAGTTGTTTCTCTCACATATTCTCACTCCTCTCTTTTGACTACTGCTGGTATTGTGCAGGGTTTCCCCCCCTTCTTAAATATGTTATCACAGAGGTGCTACTACCATTGCTGACTGGCTTGGCCTTGGCCCCGCGGCAGGTCCATTTTGGAGCCGGTTGGCATTGGCTCTATTGGACATAGGGGAAGCTTCTAGCAGCTTCTCACAGAAGCCCCCCTGTAGCCCCCCCCCCCCCACTACCAAAACCTTGCCACGCAAAGCCAATACAACATGTATGTTAAGGTTGTGATGATGCTAAAGGTAGGGGTTTTAAATGAATGTATAGTCAAATCACAGTTCTTAAATATGTCTCGCAGAGTTGAGGAGGGGTGGAATGAATTGGACATATTTGGCAATGTTTTGGTAGTGGGGAGAGGACCCCGCAGAGCTGGCCTCTGTCAGAAGAGGTCAGGGACTGACTGCCCTGTACCAGTCACAACTGGTTCTGGCTGACTCGGCAGTGGACCCACTGCGTGCCATAACTGAACCAGTCAGAGGAGTTTGTGACCTCTGAATCAATTAGATTCAATTCTGCAACAATATACTTAAGAAAGGATTGTGGAGGAACTGCTACTGGTGGAGGAACCGCAATGCACTGACCCATCTCCTGTGTTGCCCATTGCCTCACCAAAGGGACTGAGTGCAACAGTGAGGGGATCGGATAACAAAACTATGCTGTCTCCATAAATCAGCATGTGGGGGTGGGTCTAAACTGGACAATGTGTTAAAAATGGGCCAATGAGTTTAAACATTTATTGTGACCTTAATTATTTTAAGCAAACTGCATTTCATATGGGACTTGAGCTGAATGCTCTATGGCGGCCTTTGTCTTGTTAAAACAATGTAATAACTTGTTGATTATCCACATGGACTGACTGGTGCAAGAATTATCCCTGGGACAATTTGAGAAATGTTTTCCCCCATTTTCTTTTCTAGAAAACAGGGATTAAGCATTTAACTTTTGAAGAAGCAAATAGAAAATTTATTATTTTACAGTTTGAAAAAGCCCCAAATAAATTGGAACAAAACTGGAATTTAGCTTCTTTTGAATGGAAAGGCATATGTAATTCAGCTAAAAGCACGTAAAACAGAATAACCCTTGAGTGTGCAATTAGGACATATAAGGAGCTTGATAACTACTATTGTATTCCTTTTTAAAAACAGTTTTCCTTATTGGTACAAACCTGAATCCAGCTGTTGTTGGAGAGATTCTTAAATTTATCCAAGAGCCTGTAGTGACATGCACTTTGGAGAGAAATAAGGGAATAAGTAGGTTTGCATAACTAATAAGATACTATATAGTCTCACTCTGGCTGTAACCCCTTCCAGCTATAAGATTTTTGCTCTAGTTTTTAAAATCAAAACTAACTGCTGGTGTTGGGCAAAAAGGCATCATCAAGGAAAAACGATATTTTAAAGAAATAGCAGTAATTTTGGTCCTAGAAACGTGTTAGAGCACTAGCTGTCTTGTGATGTAATTGGGCCTCCTTCAGGACATTCCAGTAAGGACTTTAACAGTCAGACCTTAGGGCCCCAACTTGTGCTTCTGTCACCATCCTCCCCTGGGAACACC
Source organism: Sula dactylatra (assembly GCA_013389905.1). Taxonomy (NCBI): domain Eukaryota; kingdom Metazoa; phylum Chordata; class Aves; order Suliformes; family Sulidae; genus Sula; species Sula dactylatra. The sequence continues at coordinate 10,307 of WEKW01007910.1, read as the reverse complement.
TAGATCTGTCTGCAGGAGAAACATAGTGTGAAAGAGCTGGTCTTCTGACAGCAGTTAATTCCACAGATATGAGCACAACATTACATTTTTAAATTCAGTGCTGCAGTCAACTAGTAGGACTCACACGTGAACCTTTTGGCTTCTCTATCCTCTAATTACAAGTCCTTTTTTGTCTGCACTGGGATATTTAATCATGTTAATCAATAGCATTCAGCATAACGTGGCCTGGCGATGGTCAAAGACTGAGCTACTAAAACCTGATAAAATTAAGCAGGACAGTGTCTATTGTGAGTCATGCTTAACAATTTTTTGAACAAAAGCTGGGAGAGAAAAATTTAGCAGCTTTGCTTTTTTTTTTTTTCTTCTCCTCTAGGATTTTAATTTTGAATCGACACAAAACAGCCAAAGTAGCACTGTTCAGTTGACCGCAATATTTCACAGGGCAAAAATATTCATTCTGTGGGTTTAACGCTTAAACAGTTTTGAAATTAAATGTCTGGACTGTTCAAACTCTTCTTCCAGGACTGGGCCCCTAATGGTAGAGGAGGCTATCTGCAGATGACTATTTGCACAATGCCTGGTCTTGCACAGTTCTGGTCAATCCAGCATAGCCTTCTTTAGTAAGTGTATATTTGAAAAGCTCTACCTATAGCTAATTCTTTCCAGGATAATACAAATACAAAAATCTGATCCAATATATTTTTAGAAGTGGGATGTTAGAGTGCTCTAGACTATTTTTAATAGTGAGCAGTTGCATGGGCACCTCAGCCTGGCCTTGGGTCCATCCCCCAGCCCAGCTCTGCTTCCCAAAGGTGGCCCCTGAGTGCTTGCATTCCAGGATGGCTACAAGACAATGCTGCAGCTGTTTCTTATCTCATCATCAAGGGAAACTTCACTCCCTTGCAGGGAGCCCTTCTGTCTCTGGCATTCCTGCTTCCAGATAGTTTAACCCCTTCTAGCAGTTGGGCCTTCTTGCCCTCCATGCCAGATCATTCCTTGGTCACAAATTACCACTGCTGAGCAGTTACAATTAGAATTTCCCCTTCACAGACTACATGGTATTGGGCTGAATCTGTCCAAGTTGCTAATAAGGAAGTTAACAATAAAATTTGAAAATGAGAACATATTGCAAATATTTGTAAGATCTCTTAACAGCACAGTAAGGAAGTATCCCTCAGGGCCTATTTGAGCAATCTGAATGAAGTACTTAGTTTTTAACTCCTCAAGGAAGCTTAAAAGTGGCTCAATTTATTTATTAGCTTTCTTTAATTCATGTTTATTCAGATTCAGACATGTCTTCTGAAGATACTTGGTGTATGTTTAATATAGACCTTCCCTCATTCCTTCAAGGCCACTTAAGCTTTGAGGTAATTTAGGACAAAATACAAGAACAGTTTTAAAAAAATAAAAGCAAGAGATCAGTTAAAAAAAAAGCAGGATAAATAGCAAAATATTCAGTCTTCCTTTCACAAAGAGTTTCAACTTAATGCACCACAAAAAGCAAAATAATCAAGTTACTGAGTCCAAAATTAAGTGTATTCCTCAAGCAAAACTGACTTCAGCAAGTATTTCACCTGAGTTAACACCTCAGGATTGGGCCCGTAGCAGCAGAAAAAAGCATCCAGGGGCAGATCCTCCCATATCATTCTAACCTATACACTGAGAGGAGGGCAGGGAAGAAAAACAAACCCCTGTGTTGTTTTTCTGGTTCTGTGTGGGCAAAAGATGGTCACTCTCTATAACAGCATCTCCATTCATGCCTGTTAGCCAATATTGACTCTGCCAGTATTACCTTATCTGCACAATGGAGCCTATACCCAGGGAGATTTGGGGGAATATTAGCAAGAGTGTCATGCTGACCCAGAGGGCCCTTTGTTTGAGGAGTATATTCCAGAGATGCAAAGCACTTGCTGGGAAGGCCTGAGATGGAAACTGGGTTTAGAAGAGACTGTCCTCTGTCCATTCAACAGATAAGAGAGGGAAAGTTATGCCACACTTCCTCTGTCAAATGATTCCAAAGGAACTCTGATTTAAAATGTGGCATCTTCTGGTGCACATGAAGATTATTCCTTTGGAAAGCATGATTTCACCCTCATTTATATGATATACTGGAAGACTGCAATACTCTAAATAAGATATTTTACAGTTGCAAAGATATTATTTGGAAATGACATAGGCAACAGAGGTTATAGCTCTTAAGACAGAAAGAAAAAGGCTAATCAGAATCTTCATCATCAAGGTATTCATCTGCATTACTTAATGTTCGGACTGTATCTGGAAAGAAACAAAGGTCTCAATTTGGGATGAAATCAGACAAAGCCTCTGTGCTGGTTTTGGCTGCGATAGAGTTAAATTTCTTCATAGTAGCTTATATGGGGCTATGTTTTGGATTTGTGCTGAAAACAGTGTTGATAATACAGGAATGTTTTAGTTATTGCTGAACAGTGCTTATGCAGAGTCAAGGCTCTGCTTCTCACACCACCCCACCAGTGAGTAGGTTGGGGGTCCACAAGAAGCTGGGAGGGGACACAGCTGGGACAGCTGTCCCCAACTGACAAAAGGGATATTCCAGACCATATGATGTCATGCTCAGCAATAAAAAATTGGGGAAGAAGAAGGTAGGGGGGACATTCGGAGTTATGGCATTTGTCTTTCCAAGTAACGATTACGTGTGATGAAGCCCTGCTTTCCTGGAGATGGCTAAACATCTGCCTACTGATGGGACGTAGTGAATGAATTTCTTATTTTGCTTTGCTTGCATGCACAGCTTTTGCTTTACCTATTAAACTGTCCTTATCTCAACCCACAAGTTTTCTCACTTTTACCCTTCCAGGGGAGAATGAGCGAGCGGCTGTGTGGTGCTTAGTTGACAGCCGGGGTTAAACCATGACAGCCTCACACTTGCAATGTTTACAAACCAGCATCTGAGAAACCTGATTGTTGTATTATTTAGGGATGTTAGGGCTACACAGGTGCTGGGGCTGAAGATCTGGATCTCAATGGTAGGACTAAGCCAGTAATCACATCTCCTACATGTGTGATTTAGTCTGTAATGGAAAGCAAAGGCAAATGTGCTCCTGTTCTACTCCTCAGTGACCTTCAGGAAACATCTTCTGGCTCCCTGGAAGCTGTGTGGCACAGCTGGAACTGTTTAAATCTCTTTTTTGTATATATTACCTTTAAATTGCAAAGGAAAGGATGGGTGAGTTGGTGGAAGAACCTCTGTAGTTTATACTGAAGTATCTTCCCCCAGATGTGCAGCAGTCCCAGGAGAAGTAAATCTATCTTTGGGACTGTACAAAGATAAACAGGAAGGGCTTTCTGTGATAGATGATTATTTTCCTACAGATTTTCAAAGGTGCTGAACTTCTTAACTCTAAAGGACTCCTAGGCAAGAACAGTTGTCTGCTCATGAATGATATTGTACAATATATTGTATAATATTTATAATGTATTGTACTACTGGAAGCAAGGACCATCAAATCCTGGTCAGTCATAATTTTGCAATAATATATTAATATATTAAAAATATTACGTACAGACATGGCAAGAATGACATAATTCAGAAAAGTGCTAAATGTCTTATCCTAGACTTCTGGAAGAAGAAAGGTGAGTAAATTTTTAATTGACCTACTGAATTCTTTTGATAAAAGAAATCTAAGAAAACTTAGACTTAACTTAAACTTTACTTTTTTTTTAAGCAGGGAAGGAGAAGGAAGGAAGAATGAAAGGGAAGAAACTGTAGAGCCCTGTGCTCAAGGGGCCATACTTCAGGACAGGACAAATTGTATTGCTTCTATATAAAACTTTTTCCTTCCTTCAGGAGCACAAAAGACACAATCTTTTTGCATTTTTATGACAGTATTTTAATGACTCATTTCTTTAGAAGGTACTTCAGCAGTCATTACATGTGAATAAGTGTGTATACATATAAAACACAAAACTGTCTAAGTAATGGTAAAGCAAGCTTCCTCAGAGCAAACAAAACATTTTACAGAAGGGCTATGAGAGAAGCTGTAGCTAAATAGGAACAGATTTGAAATTGGGGACAAGAAGACTTCTGAAATAGGACTGAATCTTTGAAAACACAAAAATCTTTTCACTGACAAACTGGAAATATTGGAATGTGTCATCAATAAATAGAAACAGAAGAAATAAATGAATGCAAATGACCAAGAAAATACGAAATACAAGAAAAGTATACAGATCAGTGGTGTCACAGATATTATAAAAGACCAAATTAAGAGAGAAAAACAAGCAAGAAAACTACTATTGAAACTGCAGTGAAAACTGAGAACCCTATATCAAGGCAAACAAGAAAAGATAATGTGTGAGAGTATCAGAGTCTGATAATAGATAAAGTAACTACTGATCAAAAATTAGTCAGCTGTGAAACAAAAATAATTTAGAGGGAGTGAAGCAAATGTACCAGAAATAAAAGATAAGCTTCCTAGAATCAGAAAACAAAGCTTTAATATAATTAATAGGGACATTAGAACAGAGAATACTCCTGTATTAGGTACTTGAAATTGACAGGCAAATATGAAATAAAAAGTGCTCCTAATAGTTATTAACTAATATTAGAAAAAAAAATATGGAAAAAGAAGAAACTCTGTCATTAGTCAGAGCTGCTTTCTTCAAAGTCAAAACTGATGGAAATAATTTTTCAAGGCTTTCTGGGAAATCCCAATATTAACTCTACCAAAAAGTTGGACAGTATTTTTGCAGCAACTCTTCTTCATGGCCTTCTAACATGACTCTCAGCTATTTCACTGCCTTATTCCTATAATTTCCCATCACCCACAGGTTAGTATTCCCTTTGTTCTTATGTGTTCCATGCTAAACCTATGATACAGTTGCTAGACTGCATATCCCACTGATACAAGTTGTAACTCTGCCTGTGACTAAGTCTTTTCTAATCTCATGTGTAATTCACCTAGGGTTTCTACTGCAATTTCAGCTTCCTGAAGGCTACAGCTGATCATGAACAATTTGATCTTTGTTCAGCTTTTAAAAATCGCCTGGTATCTGCTTAACTCTTTCATACACAGACACTGCATTATTAGGAGAGACGAATGCAAGTAGGAGGCTGTTTTGATGAATAGCTGAAAGCATTTTCACTTCCTTTATTTCTCTATTTAGAGTCAAGCAGAGAGAAAGAGGAAGAGGAATAAGATAAAAAAACAGGAATGAGAAAATAAACAAAGAGCTGCTGTTGATGTTAGCTTAGTTTGGAGGAAGACAGGAACAGATACACTGTTTCACTCTCATGCCCTGTCCCTAGTGGTGTACTGCTCTTACAGGAAGCTTCCATCCTTGCTTTCCTTCTATTCCACCACTCTGAAGAGCCTGGCTTCCATTTCCTCCCTTTTCCCTTACTATTTCCACATCTTCTGAACTCCTTTGCTCCTTGCTGACATAAGAGGGCATTTTGTCATCAACACTGAATGCAATGAACCACGCATGTGATAAGGCCTTTATTGTAGCTCTGCTGAACTGAACTCCCCTTCCAAACCTTTAGTCCAGAGTGTTTTTATGGCTATCAACATCCTGATATTTGGTTGAAATGTTAAATGTCCTCTAAAAAAGGAAAACGTATCAGAAGAACACAAATTACAAATACCTGCACTTTGTTTCCCAGACAGACCCCCACCCAGCCACTCTCTCCCCCTTCTCAACAGGACAGGGGGGAGAAAATATAATGGAAAAGCTCGTGGGTTGAGATAAAGGCAGATTAATAAGAAAAGTAAAAGCTGCATGTGCAAGCAAAGCAAAAAGAGGAATTAATTCTCTACTTCCCATCAACAGGCAGATGTCCAGTAACTTTCTGTTAATCAGGGCCTCAGTACTTGTAGCAGTTGCTTGGAAAGACAAATGCCATAACCAGAAATGTCCCTGCATTCTCCCCATTTCCCTCAGCTTTTATTGCTGAGCACAACATCGTATGGTATGGAATAGCTCTTTGGTCAGTTGGGGTCAGCTGTCTCAGCTATGTCCCCTCCCAAGCGCTTGCCCATCCCCAGCCTACTGGCCTTTGGGGGGGGAGAGCGGTTGGAGAGAAAGCCTTGATGCTATGCAAGCACTATTCAGCAATAGCCAAAACATTGTTGTGTTATCAACACTCTTTTAGCCACAGGGGAAGTTCAGATTGGACATCATGAAAAAGTTCTTCACTGAGAGGGTGGTCAGTCACTGGAACAGGCTCCCCAGGGAAGTGGTCACGGCACCAAGACTGTCAGAGTTCAAGAAGCATCTGGACAATGCTTTTAGTCATATGGTATAGTTTTAGGCAGTCCTATAAGGAGCAGGGAGTTGGACTCAATGATCCTTATAGGTCCCTTCCAACTTGAGATATTCTATGATTCTATGATTCTAAATGCAAAGCGCAGCACCATATGGGCTGCTAGGAAGAAAGTTAACTCCATCCCAGCCAGACCCTGTACAGAAAGTACAGAATTCAAAGAACCTGTCAAAATGTCAAAGAACAGACTAAAATTGATCACAGGTTGCAAGCCACTGGGAGTCTGGCAATATTTAATCTTGTTACTCACCTTTCTACACTTGTAAGCTGTTTTTGAGCAGTTGTATGGGGTGGGCTGGTTATTATTCTGCAGTGTACTGGCTTTCAACCTATAGCTTGCCACCTGTAGTTATCAGTGGATTACTTCCAAGGGATCTGTGAAAGGTCACTAAGAAAACCCACTGTCTATAGGCTTCCTGTTTATTTTACAGACGTTGGTATTTTCCCTGGAAAACTTATAGGAGGTCTGCAAATCAAAACTGCTTAAACAATGCATTCAGCAATGGGTGGATTGAAGTTCAGGCATCTGTACATCTGTAGATGTACTTTTCATCTCACAAGCTTTAGGTTTTATTAGAGAGGAGAAGGGAATAGTTCCCAATCAATGTGCTGTTGTAGCAGCAAAAAGAAACTGAACAGCACTGTGGAACAGTTGGAAGTGGGGCTGTGATTTGGAAATTCCTTTTTAAAAACTTTTTAGATAAAAGCCTGTGACTAGTATGGCTACAGGCAAGTAGGACAGTGTACAATCTGAGATGAGTAGACTCTAATCCCTTGCTCTACTGCTTGTTACAGTAGCTAGGGAGAATGTGAAAGGGTGTTTTTATGGTTGAAATGTTAGTATAATCAAATGCAATGCAAGCAAATGTAAAGTACATCAGTTACCAAAAATGAAAGTCTTAACTCTATCATGACCTGCCTAAATCTTTTCTTACTTTGGTGTGCATTGGTCACATAATGACTTGTAATTACAAGAATTGGCATGTTTATTGCTTTAGCCATGAGTAAAACAAAATACAAATGTTAGATTCTGATATTTCAGGTTTAAAAAAGTTATGCAAACAATGAACAGTATCCTAAGGCAGAGCTGGAGAAGCTGGTCCCAGAGCAGATAGCCGTTATGCAAGCAGAATGCTCTAGTCATAGTGAGCAGTGGTTGTAGTGCACAGCAGAAAGCATTAACAATGCTGTCTCAGAAGCATAAAAATAACTTTTTCTTTATAAAATCATTGTCAAAAGTCAGTAATAAGTATTTTTAATGCAGATAACACTGATTCTGGCTTTTCCATTCACAGTATTTCCAGATGTGTTCCTTGAAGCCCAGCAGACAGAACACAAGACCCCTACCAGGGACTCAGTAGTTTTAGGTCTGTCTCCACCCTTCCCAAAAACGATATAGAAGAGCGGAGATCGCAGTGTTTCAATTGTTAGGACTGAACCTAATGCTGGCAACCCATGAAAGCAGGCTTTTAGGGATTTTGCATAATTTGTCTAAATCAAAAGACATGCTTGCCACAAATATGCTACAGAGTACTCTACCTGTGCTGTGCTGCAGCTAGAACATGTTTGACTTTCTGCTTTGCACAGACACATTGATTTTATGTCTCCAGTACTCTTTCTTCATAGTGTCTGCATAGGCTCCTGTTCTGCTTACACATGAAGTTTTTGCAAACATGCAGTCCCACCTCCAGCATAAAATAAAAATAGAAGTTACAAACTGTTACTCAAATAAATTTTCAGTAAAACACTCTGGAGGAAGTTTTTCCAAATTATCTCAGTGGAAATACAAACAATTAGTTGCTGGTTTTATTTTAAATATAGCATACTTCAATGTCCAAAAGAAATCAGAACATAGGTGAGCATGTGTAAACCATTCTTATGGTATTCTTATTCTTGCAGATGGCAAGAGTAGACTCAGTCTGTAAGTCACACAGTTTCATTCTATGAGCTGAAATTTGATGTGATGGTGTCAGTAACTGCATTGTAGCCTTCTAGTCATGGATTTCTACTGACGCAGCTTACCTAACCTGATGTTGTGGTTTAGCCCCAGTCAGCAACTAAGCACCACACAGCCGCTTGCTCACTCCCCCCACCCCAGTGGGATGGGGGAGAGAATCAGAAGAGCAAAAGCAAGAAAGCTCATGGGTTGAGATAAGAACAGTTTAATAATTAAAATAAAATAGCAATAGTAGTAATGGTAATGATAACAATAATGATTATGGTAATAATAATAATAATGATAATGATAATATAATAACGAGAGAGAGAAATGAAACCCAGGGAAAAGAGGGAAAAGGAAAAAAAACACAAGAGCTGCAACTGCTCACCACCCGCTGACCGATACCGCCAGTCCCCGAGCCACGATTGCTGCTTCCCCCGGCCAACTCCCCCCAGTTAATATACGGGGCATAACGTCACATGATATGGAATATCCCTTTGGCCAATTCGGATCAGCTCTCTTGGCTGTGCCCCCTCCCTTCCCGGCTTCTTGTGCACCTGGCAGAGCATGGGAAGCTGGAAAAGTCCTTGACTAGTGTAAGCACTACCTAGCAACAACTAAAACATCAGTGTGTTATCAACATTATTTTCATATTAAGTCCAAAACACAGCACTGTACCAGCTAAAACCGTGACATCGTACTACAGTTTAGGGAAGGGAATCATATCAATCCTACCATAACGTTTCCTAGTGAGGAAGGGACAGACATGAAGCAACCACACGGTTATAGACATAAGAGTGGTTTTGATACAATCTGTCATGTGACACTGCTACTCTGCCTACATTTCCTGGGAGGACTTGGAATAATTGTGCTGTTGCCTGTACTCATGGCTTTTCAAAATGATTTTAATTGAATCTTAAAAAGCAATTTTTATTTTGTCCAAACAGCTACAAAATTTCAAACATAGTGCAATCCCCAGTAAAAGATTTTTTTGGTGGCTGAATATTCATTAAAAAGCAACAGCTGGCAAACAACCCTATGTCTAAACTAGAAAAAAAAAAAAATCGAAGGAGGCCTACAGAAGTACTCACAACCTGCTTTAGCTTCCTGTCCATTTACAGGTTTACTTAACAATTCTGGTATTGATTATCTACCTCTGTAAACAGTCAGCCCATGCTGTGTCAGACTTCTTGATCTCAAAGCTACTAAAGGCTGTGGCTGTCCACCATTAGGTCTACTTAAAAAGATACTATACAGACTGAAGTAATGCAGCTGAGATTCAGCTTTCAAGATCTCATCAGCTGTAATACATTCAGTAGGGTATCAAGAATATAAGCCTATGACTTTCATGTTCAGGCTGCAAAAATCAACCTTTATACCCAAGTATTCATTCCCCCAAGACTGAGAACATCTCTTGCTGTTACCTGCACACACAGAAATGTGAACACTCGGCAAGCTCAAGCTGTCTGCTAGTTATAAAAAATGAGAAAGCCTGTACATTGCTGATGTATAGTGATGACTGATATTGCAGAAGTATTCTGAAATACTCTGGTAGAAGACAGTTAAATGTCAATACAGTTATCGCAGTTTCTGAAAGTAAGTGTATCGGTAATTTTAATTTAAAAAATTCCTTTGACTGTAAATGATCTTACCAAAGGAAAATATTCTATACATTACCATAGTTGCTTGGAATCAGTCCAGTCCTCCCTTTGCAAGTTCCTGTCCACCAATTTGTACCACTCTAGAGAGAAAGGGGAAAAGAGTTTAGAAGGTATATGTTACATCACAGAAATATTAGATCTGCATGGGACATGACAAACTTACCATGACTGAGATGTAAATGATATCTCCTTGCTCAAAGTACAGTTCATCTGGCAATAAGAAAAAAAAGGAAGAGTAAATACAATCTGAATGTATGTACTTAGGCAAAACAAATAATACATGGAAAAAGCAGAGTACCTTCAGCTCTTCTTTCAAATTAACAATAGCTCAAATTCTCCAGGAACAAGACAACTGCATGACAGTCTTTGATACAGTAGTGTCATGGTTTTAGCTGGGATAGTTAAT
>WEKW01007909.1:657-12801 GCA_013389905.1 Sula dactylatra | reverse complement strand
GACTAAAAGAAAAAGTTTACCAAATGCTGCTTAAGTGGGTAATGAGGGAAGGCTCCAAAGGTGCTACAGTTGGAAAGCTTGCCAAAGCCCTCTTTGGCTGCCAAAGACTGGATCTTCTTACTAGTTTGATGCGAATCAATGAGGAACAAATTGACTGAGAACTGGGGAAAAATTAGGGTATTTTTTCCTGAATACCTTCCAATAACAAGTAATAATTCTGAACGGACTTTCTGGAGCTTTCCTTTTTGCACAGACTTTTTGGAACATATTTTTTTCTGCCAAGCAGTTTTCACTGAATACCTCCAGTAAATCACAAAGTTTATGTCAAGATAATTAGTCTTCCAGAGGATAAAAGAAAATAAGCATCTTCGGAATAAAATGATTGTCTGAAGATAACAACAACCAAATGCAATAGTAATATTGATTCAAGGAGAACATACAATACAAAATTACTAGATTTGATCTTGAAACACGTTGGTACCCTTGTTCAGTTCTGAACAAAAGCGTGTCATTTCAGCAAAACTAATATATCAGTAATAATACATGAAAAACTGACTCACTCCTTGAAAAACTTGGACAGAAAATGAAATAAACTCTTAAATTTTGCCAGAAGTGCCAATACTTACAAGGGTACTATCCCAGATTGCTCTAAGTCAATACAGTACTATTTTTTAAATCTTTTTATAATGTTTATTAAATACAGATGGCTGGAATTATGCAGAAGAGCAGTGTGAATAAAAGCAAAAATGATTTTTGGCTTAAAAAGTATATAATTGATAAAATCATCTTTCACAGGTTAGTACTGCATTTGATTTTTACATTGCTTGGTAGAAAAGATTTTACATTATAAGTTTCTCATCTGCTTTATGAAATAGTNGAATCTCTGAGGGTGCATTTATACTAGTAAATTAAATGTGCCTGGGAATGTTCCTGTGCGCTGAGGTTAAATGGCATGCCACAGCTTGCTGCCAGAATAGCATATTTTTTAAACCTCAAAAATATTGTGCAAGGGCTATTTCACGGCACTGAAGTTGTGTCAGGAAACACTAGAACAGCTCTGTAGCATAGGTGATGGTATCTCAGTGCCTGGGAATGCTCATTGCCACTCTTAACTTACTAGTACTGACATAATCTCAGTGTGCAAGATCTATGAAAGAAGAATTACTGAGCTGTACATTTTTATGCCCTAAGAATAATTATCAAATTCTTCCTATGAAGGACAATACCTCCTACTTCCATCAAATCTACAAATATTTCCAGCAGATGTTTTGGACCAGGTCATTCTTTATGCTGTAGAAAAAGCACTAAGTGTTCGTTAGCTTCTGGTTATTGTCCAAAAAGCTAACAGTTTAATAAAAGTGTAGTTAGAATGGATTTCTGCTCTTTGATACAGCAGCCACCATTTTAGTAGAAGCAAAATGAAACTGGAATCATAGCAAGCACCAACATACTTGTCATCTATAAACTCACTTAACACAAGGCAATAGTGGAAATGGCCCCTAAAATGGAGAACAATACAAAGAATGTGTCATCCACCTGGATACTGGACTGTTTATATATTTATTCTTAATGTATGCTAAACCCCATACCTCCCTTTCCATTGAGGCTATCTTGGGGTATATCAGTATATACCACAGTAATATTTATATTTTGAATTCCTCAGAGTTTATTGCATTGCCTTACTGTTTTGACTTAGCAACATGCTAAATTTTCTATAAACTCTTGAGTATAATAGATGGATAAAAGACATCATTCTCTAGTATGATGAGCATACACTTTCCAGAAATAATAATTTAGTCTTCTTGAAGCAGATAGAGAAATACATAGGGCAGGGGGCAGGTCTTCTCCTCTGTTATCAGCCCACAGAGAGTTACAACCACCAGCTACTATGTTACTTTATGAAACATTCCTGACAGATCTTCGAAGTCCATTTAGATTTCAATAGGGTTGGTTTCACTGTATTGCTACATCAATTCCCTAACCCCCATTCGCTTTTGTGTCTCACATACCTATAATCTTTACCCAGTACGCTATTTTTCGCACATAAGTTCCTTGTCTTATTTCGCACACAGAATTGATTGTGTTATTTAATTGGCATACACCAATTGCTTCATTTTCTCTTTATTATATATGTTCTGAAACAACAACGACAAAGATGTAGAGCACAAATGTGAATCATCTGAGAACAAGACTTAGGCATAGGGCAGTCCTAGATCTTTAAAGTGGGATGCAGGAGATGAAGGCCATTTTAGCTTTGATGCTGTCAAGTCCAGTTCTAGAATAGTGCTCATAGTTCAGGTGACGTTGTAGATGGCATAGAAAAGAACCATAAAACTGAAAGCTAGAGACAATCTCTTTCAGAAAATGCTTAACAGACCTAAATCAGAGAGAAGAAAATTCAGCTTCCTGGGCAGGAGATATACAGTACTACAAGCTCTTTAGCATATTGTGGAAAACCACGATAGGTCCCAATGTCTGGAAGCTGCAGCCAAGCTTGCCAAAATTAGAATATATATTTAATAATAAGGATGCTTAACTACTGAAATAGACTACCTAGGGAGTCTGTGGATCTTTCTGATATCTTTTAATTAAGACTGGTCTTGTTTCTTAAGACAGATATAGTCAAAATGAAAGCTGTAAGTCTCAATACAAAGTTAACTAAGTGAAATGAAAAAGCTAATTGTGTACAAAGGGTCCAAAGAAGAGAGTTAGTGCTCTTCCCTGGCCTAAAAATTTACAGAAGTGTTAAGTATGGCAGAGAGAGATCAGCTAATATTAACTTACTGGGTTGCTCATTTCATCTACCACACCCACCCCCAAAAAAAAAATTTAAAAAATCAAGGATAGAGTTGATTTTTTTGAAAAGCAACCTACCATCACAGATCAAAAATGCAGGAAAATAATGGGTGCAAGTGGGGCGGGGCGGGGGGGGGAGAGCGAGAGATTATGGCGCAGATGAGATTCTCTTCTTTCTTTTGCCATGAAGGGTAAGGACAGAACAGTACTTTCAGATCAAGCTGGTAAGCTATCAGCCTCAAGGGCAGAGGTGGCAGTAATACAGCAACCTTACAGAGATTTTTCATGAGTGAGGTGCAAGCCAGGGAGAAAAAGGCTGTGGGTTGCAGTAGCAGACCTCCTTCTCATGGTCTCTCCTTGAAGAACTTATACAGCAAGTGAACTCATCCACTTATGCACAAGGACACTATGTTTTCCCATTTTAATAAAGAGCTTTGAGACTTTAGATCATGGTTTTATTGCTAGTTGAGTTCTGCTCACAGAAAGCACTAGTTTAAGATATTAAAGAGTTCCCTACCTAGAATTCTTGTGTTCCTTGGAATCACTTTCTTTTGCTTTCTTCTTTAGGCAACAAGTCTAGGAGCTTTTTTTGCAGAGGCTAGGCTAGAACAATGTTTAACAGCAAATGATCAAATACCATTCAAGTACAGCCTCCACCCCGTAGCTACAGTCATCGTTACACAGCAGCCAATCTGTGCTGAAATTCTTAAATGCAGAGAACGTTAGAGTCCATGTAACTCAGAGCAATTTATTTGTTTAATTTTGTTGCTATGACCCCACCAACAGTGTACAAGCAGCTAATAATTTTGGGGAATTTTTACTGCTTCCAAAATACTGGCTCAACAATACCAATTAATAATACTGAATGAAAAACTCAGAGAGGACACTGTTGCAAGTATTTGATATGTGAACTTTGAACTAAGCTGGCAACATACAGCTTCTCTTCCTTGGAGGCAATACTCAAGAACTTGGCCTCTGACTGATCTAGCAGCTTTAAACTACATCACTTGTCTCTGATAGATTTTTTTTTTTTGATCATTACACTACAACAAATGAAAAGCTTCTTTCAGCCTTGGAGGCACATGGAAAACAGAATAAGAATCTCCAAGTCTCTGAAACATGCCCAAGCCTTGTACATGGTGAGAAGGAGCTACAGGGGAAACAAAGTAGGAAGGATCATCCAGAACAAGCAGAGCCACATCAGAGCTAACTAGCACTTGGGAGGGCTTTCTTCCCAGGGTCGTAATGCCCTCTAGGCATTTTTTCCACCCCTTCCTCATCCCAGTCTCTACAGAAAGTGCTCCTTGCAGCATGCCAGGTTTCCCTCCGACCATACCAATGAGCACCAGGAGTCAGCCGACTGATGCTCATTTGTTCCTCACCACAAAATGGCAGTGAGGGAAAGCGCTGCTCTCACACTCAATACTAGTACCCCCGGGGAGAAGGGAAGGGGAAAGTTAGGATCAGAACAGGGTCTAGGGTGCAGAGTCTAAAAGCAATCTTCATGCTGGAGAAAGTATTGCCTATGAGTGAAACGAAGGAGACCAGACTCCTGACTTATGCTGGGTTTCCCTCTCCTCTCCCACTGCTCTACAGCTTTAAGTAGGTCACTTCCTTTCTCTTTAGCAGTTTTCTCATCTCTTTGGTATACACGCTAACTTCTGCCAGAGCTAAGATGTGATCAGATAATAAGCATTAAAGCTTATAGAGCTCAGAAAGACACTTGATGAGAGCTGTTTGAGACAAAAATCCACACTAATCACCTTAACAAACCAGTAATACTGCTTGGATTTTGAATGATGGACTGCAATTCCTGCGCACCCCACACACATCTCAAGTCAAGAGAACTAAACACAGCACCGGAAGGGACATCTGGGTCACAGAGTTCACTAAAATAGATTCATACAACCCCTTCCATGAACATATCAAGAACCGTCTTCCGAATGTTACTCTTGCCATCTCCAAGGCAGAAGCTGTTTCTGCTTTTGTACCAGAGTATTTGGAGCCATTTCAGGTCTCTGAATCTAAAATGCCCTGAATCTGAATAAAAGTTATACCAAGACTCTACTTAGATTTACAGGATGCAGATCGTATTCAACTTTGAAATTATGAGACCACCTCACATTGACACATCTGCACTTGGGCACTTCGGATCGATAACTCAGTTATTTGTGAACAGTACACAGACACTAAAGCTGACAGACAACTATCCTTTGCTAGTGTAAGAAAAATTCAGGCAAACATAAAGAAAACAATTCTTAAATGCATGTCTGCCTCTTAGTTTCTCCATCAGTCTGAAATGTTCATTGAACCAAGGTATCCAGGATCATTTCCTACTAGCTGTTCTGCTTATGACAAAGCATCCTTTTCTTTGCAGCGTAAGTCTGGTTGTTCTCAACTTGGCTAATATTCTAGCTAAACAGTCCTCTTGCTACAAAAACACGATGCTGCTCTCCACACTTCACAGCTTCGAAGTCATTCCACATCCACTCAGTCTTTTTTTGTTTGGAAGGTCAATACCAAATCATAGAAGCATCAGCATTTTCACATCTTTGTTCTAAATTTGGCAATTCACCACCACACAAATCTTACCTCTTTGTGGGGCTGGAGCAGTGAGGTTTTGTCCTAAGGTGAAAATGTTGTCTGCTCTAACACACAACATCCAAGAGGCCCGAAAGCCCAAGTACCAAAACAGAAATGAAAATAGCAGGATATTTCATTTCACAGAAATGGCTAAAATAAAAGAGTCAAAAATAGTCAGTCAGTGTGCACACAGACTCAAGAAGCAGTCTACAAAAGTGTCTGGCTCAATGGGAACCCCAACAGACACAGATACAGCTGTAACACAACATACACTAGAGCAGGAACAGAGGGCCCTGTGCTGAGCTGAAATGAGGGCCCTGGGCCCATGAGCAGAGGGTGTGGGAGGAGACCTCAGCTGAGGCTGATCATGGCCACTAAAGCCTATTAGTGCCCTGATGGCTGTGACAAATGAGTTCCTCCTTGAAAGCTCCAGAGTAAAAGGCCCACTAATGGTAATGATTTTGGTGTTTTGTATGGGATCACTGCTCCTGGTACAAGAATCCCATATGTGGGTGAAATTAATGCCTCTGGAGAGCTGGAATTAGTCCTTCTGCCTGACATTCCAGCATGTCTCAAGGGGGCCACTATGCTAATAACTGACTAGATCTTTTCTAGATTCTTGTACAATCTGAGGAAGTACAAAAATTGTAGACACGCATTTTCTATCCAACCAGGAGTCAGAAGATACTCTGTCTTTACAATTTAATAGGCATATTGAAAGATGTCACTCTTCTGCAGTTCTGTCCCTCACAAGAACTTTGAGAAAATACTTGTGAGCTGGGAAATGGCATTTGAACCACCCTTTTCACTGCTGTTCAGTTCCATAGGAACAAATCCATGTAGCACTGACAGTTCGGCCCAGCTGCAGGGACTGTGCAGGGTTGATCACAGGTGACAAAGTCCCACTGTGCAGCAGTGATGCCCTTGGGTGGATCTCAGAGAGAAATCCTGCCAGCAGCAGCAGGCAGAAGCTGCCATTAAACGCAAGATTCTGTTGTACGGGAGAGATGGGGCAACACCAAGGGGGCCAAAAAAAGACAGGGCAGTTAAGAGGGAAAGGGAAGTCTGTGTTCAGGGACACACCACCAGCAGAGCAGTGCTATCTATTCTAAACATTTTTTTCTTTTCTTTTTCTTTTCTTTTCCATGCAATGGCCAGAAGCAGTTAGATCTTAGAACCTGAACCATCAGCAGTAACCAGACAGATAAAAATATTTTATGGGAGCAGACAGGAGAACTAGTGCCCTGGTTGTTCACAACAATTTCCACAGAATATGTAAGAGCGAGCTTGTGTCTGGCTTGCTGAAAGCATTTTCTCTCCTTTCAGCCATTCATTTATGAGGAGAACATTTTTGAGGAAATGGTTCAGCTGAAATACTTAATTCTCCCAGCTGCCCATCATTATGTCCAAATCTGCTTTTCTAACAAGACTGGACATTCTGGTGAACTGGGTAGGGTGAACACAGTTTGAAGCTGTGAGTTTACACTCTTTCTGTCCCCAGATGATCCCCCACCTTGGGGGTCCAGTCTCGGCAGGTCCTGCTTCCACAGCTGCATCTGGTGCCGCTGCCCTCTGGGCCCAGACAGCAAGTCTCTCCTCAAGAGTGGCCCTCTTCTGTCACCCCTCATGGAGCCAGTCATTTTTCACACACACAAAGAAAAGGAGCTTTTACCAGTGCCATTTATCCCCCAACTCCCATATTAGTATTCTCTCTGCAGGCCAAAGAAGGCAGAATACTGCCTGTGAGAGGGGTTGCATGGCCCAAGCACTTGGGAGAGGAACAGCAGCGTTACAGGCCTTGTATGCTGCAGAGCTGTGACTGAAGGCCTGGAGATGACGCAGGGTGCAGCACCTTGACTGAGACAGCCTTTTTTGCAAAGAGACACCTAGCCTTTGTCACACTGACAGTGGGGTTAACCCATCTGGAACTATCCCATCCTTTTCTTAAGTGGTATACACACCTCTTCATCTCCCTTTTCTCTCATCTGGTGAGGACTTCTGGTTTTACCTTTCTAATTACCTATTTTCTCCCCCAACATTGTATGATGAACACTTTCTACCTTATCCCTTAGTTCTTCAGCAAAGGTTCCATGAAGTTGTTACATCTCTTTCAGCCATAGCAAATCGAGGATATAGAAGAAGATCAGACTGAAAGGCATTTTAACAGGAGTGAAATTGGACATGAAAAGTTTGAGGCCTTTCTCTCTGAAGCTCGTAGTGAAACATGAAATAAGAGCTCCTTGTGAATCGTGGTAATTGTAGAATTCAGAAGAAACATCTGTTTGTGTAGCAGAAGACCAAACTACCTCTATTTCCCTAAATGCAGAATAGTCAGCTGTCACCTCCCATCATTTTCCATCAGAAAGAAATGTAGACAGTGACATTCACAACAAAGATGAGCCTCTGAAAGTGGCCTAAGAACCAAGGAAACTGTAGGGGCTTGTAGAGGTCATTGGGCAAGAGTGAAGGCAGCTTGTCCTGATGGTGGATTGCTTGTAATTAGCCATACTAAAGACCTTAATCTTAAATGGTTTGATCTGCTCAGGGGATAAACTGAACCAGTATGCTTACACGGCCGAGTTAATCTCTTTATGTGCCACGACTTGTTATGACTGTCATTCACCTCTAAGACTTGCTAGTCCCATGCAAACAAATGGCAACAGAGTGGGAAGGTTAACAACTATTGACTCTCGGGGCAGTCACTGAGCTCCTGCTGGACTGGAGTTAATATGTAACACTGACCTGTCTTGAGGAAATCCTTGTCATCCAGGTATAAGGCAGGAGACCTTGTTTCCTGGGTCTGTTTCAAGCATGATACCAGCTCTACAGCTTTCTGCTGTTTTTCTTGCTACCTTTGCAGCCCTCTATGCCATCGCCCTAGGCAGGCCATGACTCCGGCTGGTCATTCTCTGCTACACTTGGGAAGCAGACACCGAGGAAAGCAGTCAGTCTCCTTGGTGCTTTATAAGCAACCTGTGAGGAGGTCCAGAGGAAAGTGAGTCCAAGTGCTGTGGTGAACAAAGGCAGTCAGGCCACTCCAGAGGTGGTTGACTCTGAGTAGTACCAGCATTTGCCAGGCCAAAGCTCTTGGCAAGGGGATGAGCACTCTCCCCACAAGCAGGCCCTACAAAATATGTTGGTGAGGCAGAGTTAATAATTCCTGCCAAGGGCCTGCAGTCAAGCTTGCCGAAGGCATCACCTTAGCGGAGCTGCAGTCCCCAGAGATGCCCTCACTATCCCAGCTGCCCCAGCCACACAGGGAGTTTTTCTCCAGGGTGACCTGGAGTCACAGATGACCACGTCTTGTGTTTTCTCACAGTCCACAGATCTTCCCACATTCTGGGCAGAGGTGAAGGCGCAGCTCATGACCTGGTCCCTTGTATTTCTCAGGGCAGGGATCTTCACTCTCTGCAAACACCTCAGGCAGAGGATGGAGGTGCTCACAGTGCCCAACTCCCGGACACAGCTGGCGGTGCAGCTCACCAGGCTGGATATTAGGAAAAGGTTCTTCACCCAGAGGGTGGTGGAGCACTGGCACAGGCTCTCCAGGGAAGTATTCAAGAAGCTCTTGGACAACACCCTCAGAGATATGGTGTGAATTTTGGGGTTACCCTGTGTAAGGACAGGAGTTGGACTCGATGATCCTTGCAGGTCCCCTCCAACTCAGGACATTCTACGATTCTATGACCACCTGTCGCAGGGCTGGGCGCTGCTCTCCTCTCCTGAGGCGGCAGGAAAGGGCAGAGCTCTGAGTCGCCCCCGCCCTCCTGCCTTCAAGCAGGGTAGGGCTTTTCCTTCTGGGAGTCGCGAGTGGGGTCAGGGATCGCGCTGCGTGTGGGGAAAATTACCTGGGAGGAGAGACCGACGACACCCACCCCCCGCCCCGCAACTCCCTCAGCAGAAGCGGGAGCCACCGTCCTCACGCGCGCTTCCCGCCGCAGGGTGACCGTTAACGCCCGCCAAACCCTCNCAAGCAGAGCGCGTGTAGCAGACGGACGGTACCGCCTCTCGTCTCCCCCGGTACGGCCCGGAGCTGACAGGAGAGGGCAGCGCGACCGCCCTGTCTCTCCTCCTGTCTCCTTCCCNTTTCCCTGCGCCCTCGTCCCTCCCCTCCGCCCGGGGCTTGCGGAAGGCGGCATTTGACAGGCCCGGGTGGGTGTCTCCGCGGGGCGGGGCGGGGGGAGTGAACAAGGTGTTTTACCAGAGTGGGTGTAGATTTAGGGGGGGGAACAACGTGGGGATTCTGGTAGTACCCTGAGCCGCCTGCTTCTGCGGTCAGGCGGGGAGGTTCGTCTCGCTGGGGAGGGAAGAGCTCTTTGCTGCTTTCCCTGCGCTGCAAGGAGCTGTGCAAGCAAGGCTCCGCAGCCCCTTCTCGTCAGTATCTGTCATCCTCCCCTCTGCGAGCCCGCTTTCCCCCTGCAAGGCAGGACGTCCTGCTGACCGCCCTGCTTCTCTGCCACCTGCCCATAAGGTGTTTCCTGGAGGCTGCCGAGGCTGCAGACAGAATATGCATATGTAATCTACATAATACTGCTTGTTCTGCAGATCCTATTAAGGAAAACAAACATAATACCATAATTTTTTCCCCCTGCGCAGGTAAAGAGTCGGTTGTATTGTAGCACAGCTGGAGCAGAAAGGTAGTTCCCAGATTAAGCTTATTCGTACAGAGTGTGAGAAGTGCGGCCGCCAACAAGGCACTGTACAAGACCTGCCTACTCCGCATCTGTACTGTCTTGGTAAACATAGGCAGTATGTATCCAGTGCTTCTCAAAGAGCTATAAACCTTAACACTACTAATTCAGTTACAAAATAGTGGGTTGGGTTGGTTTGTTTTGTTTTAACGTGTTTTCTGCTTATGCCCACCAATGGAAAATGCAGTCTTTATGAAAACCTGACAGAAGTGAAGTTGTCATGCTGACAAGTGATTTCAGACTCACAGAAACTTGGTGTAGGGAAGACCAAATCTGTCTTAGGTGTAGCCAGTTCCAGTACAGTTTCTCAGCACATAAAAATAACCCAATTCATTTTTTCTTAGCACAGAAAGTATTAAAAATACACTTTTTGTGAAATTCCTGGATTTCATTGGACTTTACACTGAGGCACAATCCAAGAATAGAAAAGCATCACGAACTCAGCAAAATTCTCAAGCCCCTGATGTTAATAGTTAATCCTAAACGATGTAGAACTGTAAAAAAAATACCTAGCATCTGAATCAGGAAAGCAGAATATACATCCCTTGTCTACAAGGCTACTTGCTGGTAACCTGTTGGTTACCAACCTCTTGGCTACTACATGTTGGTAACCTTTTTTAAAAAAGGTAACAGGACAGTGATTATTTCAGTTTTGTTCAGAACTGGAAATTGTTCTGGCATTTACTAATCAGAAGCAAAAGAAAAAATCACATATTGCTATAAAAATTGGTAAGAGCAAGATGCTCATTTGCTGTGGTGAGAACTATGATAAAATAACCTGTTGAAATGGATGACAAACCAAAAGATGGTATATCAAGAAAAAATAACAAAACATTTTCTTTTATAAATAGAAAAAAAGCAAAAGTCAGATATTCAAAAAGGGGATAAGAAGGCCATCTGAACGCTACATTCAGAATTCAAGTTGTGAAACATATAGGCACATCAGGTGTGATATATGGACTTAAAGGAGGTTTAACATTACAGTCCAGCTAATCACTTGAATCACATTTGCCTAACAATTCAGCAAAACTCGCTAAAGTGATAATGACATAGTGAGTTTCTTTGAGCTGTATTCTTGCCACAGATCTGCGCTTGTACTCCAGTTCTCAGATTGCACCTGCACAGGTAGAAAGAACTGATCCTATTCAGCAGAGTCACAGCTTATATTTATACATGTGGCACAACTGGTTGTGTTATGTCAATCAAGATTTTATGTAAAATCCAAATGGCTTTGTGTTGAGCAGGTTCTGTGGTTTAGCTGCCACTTATATACTGGGAACTGGAGCTCACTGAAGCTATTGTTCATTTTCCTTATTGGAAGGGTTTAAGTTTATAGGATTTTTTACCTTTACTCCACCATTTAAAACTCTGTACAGGTGGGACTATGCCTTTGTGCTGTAATTAGTTCAGGATTTAGATGTTAAAAATGAATTTTTAATAAGTTGAACGGTACATATCATGGAATAGAGATTATTATTACATGTAAGACTGGAAAACAGCATTTCTGTATGCGTGTAAAATTCACATTGGTTAAATTCATGGGGCAAGACTATTTAATCTAGGTAAACTGAGAAGTGTAGGGAATAAGGGTTAACCATTAGGCAACAAAATGGAAAAATGTTTATTATATTACTACCTTTAAATAAAATGAGTTAGGTTTGTGAAAAGATGTCTTGCAACCATTAGGGCACAAATTTGCTTGGGAGAACAGATGCAATGATTTATACTGTTAAGAAGATACCTTCAATCTATGTGTCTTTTCCTTTCTCACTAAGCGTTAGTTTCTAGACACGGTATCTCAGGTTACCTGTTTNCTGCTTCTTTCATGGGTGGGTGTTTTGGTCATGTGGTATTTTCCAATTAAGGGTTATCTCCTGCTGAGATTATACTGACAGATATATTATTACCACATTATTCTTCTCCACCCTCATGTCAGTGCAAGGTGGTTTTCATTGTAGATCCTCTGGTTCATGAGGAATCGTAACAGTAGATTGTGGTTTCTTTGGCAGATGGAGAGGCTCAGTTTAGTAATTACAAGGTGAATACCAGCTGTTTCGAAAGTTATGCTGTGACA
>WEKW01007908.1:39564-61759 GCA_013389905.1 Sula dactylatra | reverse complement strand
AAGACAGATGTAGAGAAACATTTAACAAAATACATTCATTACCATGTCCAGCTCGTTTTACTTCCTGAAACACGGGGCTTTTTGCAAGTTAATGTATTATGGTTTTATGCTTTTTATTTTTGGCAAAAAAAGAGAAGATACTTGAGCAATACAGGACAGATTTAGATTTTGTCAGTGGGTTCCTATTCTAGTATTCCAAATATAGTTAACCTTCCTTATGTATTTGTCAGGATGCCTCCTTAGGAGCATTGTTTTGCATTTATTATTAACTGGCAACAGTGTATATTTTCATTTACTGTAATGTAGAGGAACAAATGTTCTTCTGATCTAAGCTTATTTCTAGTATTTTCCAAACAATATTTTTCTGCAAAGTTACTACAGATATAACATAAAAATCAAAACTGTCTCCACTGCATACAAAGCTGGCAAGTGCCGTTGCTGAGAGGGACTGGGAAGCTTGGATGTTTCTTTAAAGAAAAAGCTAATGATGTAAATGAGAGAATAGTTTTTATAAAAACCAGAATTTCTCATTTTCAGATGCCTCAAAATAACTTTCTTGAAATTCTTTCACTCTAAGGACAATACTAGTCTCAAGTGACATGTTCTACATTAAAAATGGATGCCTCTACTTGCTAATAATAAATAGAATCTGTAGAGAAGTTGGAATCTCTTCACATTTTATTTTGTACTCATGACTGAGAAAAAATTCTGTGTGGAATACAAGTCAGAGCTGAAAAGAATGGAAGATAGGTTGTTTTAACATTGTATCCCTTTAGGCTTCAAGTGAACTTCAGGAAAACCTTTATTTTCTGTTATTTGCTTACTCTGAAGAGACTGTCAATTTTATTGCTTACAGAACAAACAAACACTTGTGGACTCAGTGCTCTGCAATTTCTGATTCAGACTAAGCTTTCTGTATATGTACTATTTCTTAAATACTTGTTTATTATGAAGTCTGTACTTGTCACATACTTCTCCTTTTCTTTGATCTTGTTTTCATCCTTGTCTTTGTAAAGAGCCATCTAGGTTTTTGCTACTTCATCTTAATTTTCTTTTCATGCTTACTGCACTACTTCAGAAAGAAAATGAGTCATATTCATGTATGACAAAGTCTAAGACTCCTTTGGCTATTCAACCCACTTCAATGGAAAACACCACATTTCCACTTAGGAGGTGTATGCACCTGACTCCTCCTACGATGCTCAGTGTAAAACACTGGTTCCTCACCAGCCTTGATGGGACCACACTAACATTACTTTGGCCTTGGACAATGAAATGATACAAGTTTGCAGACTGACTGTGTCAGCCTTTGTCCCATTATATCTTCAACTGCAGTTATGGAAATCTTAAATGGAAAACTGACAGCTCATGGCAGAGTTTGAAATATATTTGTTTTCAAAAACAGTTTTATTGATAGCCACAGTTGTCTCAGGCTGATATTAACTTTTAGATTTCATTGACTCCAATGGTCTTGGGGAGATCACCTTAGTATTTTTGTTCTCCTTTTTCAATAATCATAGTCCTATTCAGTTTTAATTTCACCAAAATAATGTTAAATAGCAACAACAAATACATGTGGAATCATTCAGACAGGATAATGGCAATAAGTTTTAAAAGAAATATCTAATGTTCCTTTAGATATAATAAATAATCTTTTTAAATCATCTTTTTTGCTGTTGTACTAAAACAGATTTCATATTCAGTCGAGAAAATCCACGATTTAATTGAAGCTTCAAGACTTCAAATATTTTTTTTTTCTTTTAAAGTGTTCTTAAGGGATCCAGCAGGGTTTTTTTTGTAATAAAGGATGACTCAAAATAAGGTTTCTTAAGCATCTTTGGTAGCTGGAAGAGTTACCTTTAAAGTGACTAAATTTTTCAGAGTTGCTGGAGGGATTAAACAGTAGAAATAGAAAAACAAAGATTTTCATTCAGATAAAAATGAATCATGCAATGTACTATTTGCTAGTATAGCCTGAATATTTCCAGAAGCATTTGACTAGTTTGCTTCAGAAAGATGAGGGGTCTTGTTTTAAGTTGAACATACACAGGAATGCAGAGTCACTTGAGGAGACCTAGGATATCCCAGTTGAACTCCAAATACAACTCCAGAAAGGTAAGGTCTTCTCTGGGAACTTTAATTTGTCCAGCCTGTTATCTTATCTTTAATCTTCCAGCCTCACACAGCTAATCTACTCAGCACATCTCAAAGGTCACTAGCTGGCCAAGGCAACTGAACTTAGCCTTCAATATTCCTAGTCTTTCTAGAATAGTGCCTCTCACATACCTGTGCTGAAGTTAGGCATATTGAGCTCCCGCTCATGAGGACTAAATGCAGATATTTAGAAAATGTTATGTGTTCACCATACAAGTTAGGTTTCCAGAATGACTCTTACTATAGGTACACATAAATTTTCATTCACTGTGGTGGAGACAAGATGAAACTCTCTTGAGTCTGGACTAACAATTTAAGAAGCATTTTAGGCATTCTTTGAATTGTGCTTAGATTGCTACTCATGCTTCCATAAGAGTTTAGCTACTGTGTTGTACGGAAATTATCACACACTACATAAGGAGGGGATATTTTTTTCTTTTCTAAACCTATTACTTTAAACCAGAAGCAAGTAAGTAAATAAACCATGAACATATCTGGCTCATTTCATCTACATGAAATGGTATTATGATGTATTTTTACTCCAATTTTTGTACATGGTAAATGTGAAATAAATATTCATTAAAAATACTTTTACTATTTCTAAGTCTTACAGATTTGAAGACCTCCTGCTGCTTTAACTACTGTGTATTTTGGATTAAAACATATTTGCATTTCATAAAATAAAGCAAAGCAAAATATACTACTTTTTTTCTTTGCAGTCTTTATTTATTTTTTTTTTGGTAAGTAGATCTGTTTGCATTAATCCCAGCAATCTGAACTAAACGTCTAATTTTTTATTTCTTACTGAAACAATTCTAAACTTGCAAAACTTTAGTGTTGTTAGAAGCATTTTGTATTTGTAAAAATAGCTGCATGTCATAAATAGTCCTCAAAAGTCTGTACCTCCTAAATTTAAGATGCCCGATGGTCATGATAACAAGATGTGAAATCATGTATGACCCAACAATTCACTTAATGTTTGGATTTAAACCTAGTCTTTTTGTTTGGTTTATAAAGACTCAATTATATTCTGCTTCTGCCAGTCTCCCCCTGAATACGATGTTTTAACCTAAATTAGTAAACTGCACAAATTCAAGTCTAAGAAGTGTTGATTAGATCCACTCATTTCTTCCCCCTCAGAAAAGAAATATAAACCACAGACTTTTACCAGCCTTTACTGGTATGTTGATACTGTTATATTTGCGTAAACAAAAATCATAAAGAGACAAGGAAAAGGTAGGAGTTTAGATTATCATGAGGAAAAAGTGATAAATATTTGATCACTCCAGTAATTATGCTTTCATAATGAAGCTGTTCACTTTCACAAAGATTAACACTACCTCAGCCCAGAAAGAACAGCAGTTTTTATTTCATTCTCAGCTCCTAAATGATCACAGTAGCTATGCATAACAAACAAGACTTTACTGTCAACTTGCTTTTCAACTCTTTTGTTTCTGATAAAATATCCACCAGTGACCAAATATTTCAAGGACATCTTATACATACATGGAAAGCAGGAAAAAGAGAAGATAAGCAGTTGTGAAATTCTGACCATTTTGTTTTACTAAGCATATACTTGAAATTCATGAACAGAACTTATGTCAATGACTGATCACCTCTTGTAAGTACAAGACCCAAAGTGCTTGAGACACGAATGTAGGATGTTATGCTGCATTCAGTTTTGAAAGAAAGTTAAAAAGTGACTGTTGTGGTTTAGCCCCAGTCAGCAACGAAGCACCACACAGCTGCTCGCTCACTCCCCCCACCCTTGTGGGCTGGGGAGAGAATCGGAGGAGCAAAAGCAAGAAAACCCTTGGGTTGAGATAAGAACAGTTTAATAATTAAAATAAAATAGTAAGAATAGTAATAATAACAATAATAATAATAATAATAATAATATAATACAAAGGGATAATGAGAGAGAATAAAACGAAACCCAGGGAAAAAAGGGAAAAGGGAAAAAAACACAAGAGCTGCAACCGCTCACCACCCGCTGACCGACACCGCCAGTCCCCAAGCCGCGATCGCGCCTTCCCCCCCCCGGCCAACTCCCCCCAGTTCACATACTGGGCATGATGTCACATGATATGGAATATCCTTTGGCCAATTCAGATCAGCTCTCCTGGTTGTATCCCCTCCCCTCCCGGCTTCTTGTGCACCTGGCAGAGCATGGGAAGCTGCAAAAGACCTTGACCAGTGTAAGTGCTACCTAGCAACAACTAAAAACATCAGTGTGTTATCACATTATTTTCATACCAAGTCTAGAACACAGCGCTATACCAGCTACAGTGAAGAAAATTAACTATCCCAGCTAAAACCATGACAGTGACTCAAGTTAGGGAAAGTGGTCCTCCAATTATTCTGGGTCTCCTGATGCTGGAAGACATTTTTCCGTGTTTGTGGTGAGGCGATTGTGCTTTCCTGGTGGGGGGAGGTGGGAGATCGTAGAGGAATCCTCAGCTGGAGGTGACTAATTCTAAGTGATATACTCTGGATAATCCATACTCATTAGAGTTTTAATTTACCTCTGCCAAGTCTTTTCATCATAGTATAATAATTTTGCTATACTTTAGCTGGGTGAAATTTCATTTGCTTTGTAATAACAGAATTAAGCTGATATTAAATTTTTACTAGCTTGTGCAAATAACTCATGCTAAGATCAGCCATTTGCTGCCTGTCTCAGTAGTTAGTCAAATTTAAATTAAATTTTCTTTTTTCTAACTCTTTTTCTTAATGAAACCTTAACTTCTATAATTTTTGTAGGTAATGGTTTTAAAGCACCTTATTTCTAGAATTAATATAGTCAGAGGACACTTTACCAGGTAACTCTGCATAAAGGTTTCCATCAATGTGATAAATAAGGACATGGTTATTTCCCTAACAAAGTTGTGCTAGAGGGTTATGTTTCATCACAGTGTCATTATAAGGGCATCTTCCTCTTCCCTTCATACATGTATGTGGCTTTGATTTACAGTTTGTCTTTTTGGAGAGTGCACAAGCCCTGTGAGATCAAGTACTGCCTTATGTTCTTAGCTGATATTATGCATTATCTTTCCACAAATATGTTCATTTTCTCCTATGAATATTCTTTGCTAAGGATTATGTGAGGGTATGTGGAAGGAGAGTGTTTGTTTCTTTAAGGATATCTGGTCAAGGATGTTTTTCAGTGCAAAAAAGGATAATTAAAAAAGGAGGAAGCCATGAACAAGAGCATACAGGGACAGAAACCTGACCAACAAATGAAAAAGGAGGCAGTGATGAAAACCAAACCTGGCCAGTTACACTAATTGATGAGGGCATGTGGGAGCGTGCGAATCTTTATTCCAGCAAGGTTATCTGACTAGGGACATGGTCAATCAGGAAAATAAAGAAAAAAGGGGGAAATCAGAAACAAAATATATAGAAACACAGACCTGACAAAACAAAGATGATGACAATGACAAGAAACAAACCTCATCACTGACACAAACTGATAGGCTATCAAGTACCACTTCCAGGGAGATCAACAAGGACTTTGCAACTGATAAGACTGTAAACCAGGGGTACCCCAGGCTGGGAGGTGCTTAAGGTTGATAGAGCTGTACAAACCTATGAGAAAACACATAAGGGAAGGGGAAGCAGGGAGGAGCAAAGAGGGTGGGTAGACAGAAAATGGTAAAAAACAGGGCTAGTGGCATTTTAATCAGAGCTGGTTAGTATGCTTGTCTGGCTGAGACCCGAACCTGATCACCACAGTCTGTCCTGTCTTCTTATACCTTCTTATTAAATCTTAACTCTCCTTCTGTGTAATCTCATTCTCTATCCCCTGTTTATGTGTGCTGCAAGGACTAAGTGCCAGCTGCTGATGAGACCTGTGTGTGTGCCAACTACTGGGGCAACTGATGTGAATGGATCTGGTGCCAGCTACTGGAGCCAGGCCAGCTCTGTAAGTGTCCCTGACCTGTGATGTCAGCTGCTGGAGCAAGTGTGAGTCCCTGTTCATCAGTCGTTCAGGTGTAGTCTCTAGCTGTCCCATCTCCACTGCATTCTGTGACTCAGGCTCTCACATCTGCAGAGTCACTGTGGATACCCTTGACCTCCTCTTTATCCTCCTGATATTACACAGAATGCTTATTTCATCCAGCACCTGATGACTCAATGTCTTGAACAGAGTATGCCTCCCGTAAGCAACACCAGTCCCAGGCAGAGGCCAACGGCTCCTCTGCATCCATAGTCTGAATAATAGCATCGCAGAATGCCTGAGGTTGGAAGGGACCTCTGAGGGTCATCTGGTCCAGCCCGCCAGGGGTGGAGTGGGGTGGGCCCTGGTTTTAATCAAGAATCAGCCTATCAGGAAGCAGCTTGCAACCATGAACCTGCCAATCAAGAAACAGCTAACAAAAGCTGTTACTTGCAGGGTCCCCTGGAAGCTTCCAGAAGTTTTCCCTGTAACAGAGTGGTTACCTCTGAAGTTCTTTAATTGGAAAAATCAAACTGACTCACGTAATCTTATACAAGTAATAGAGGAAAAAAAAAAGGAAATGGAAGCACAGTAAGTTTATATGTGCCTGTATTTAAGTGCGTGTGCATATGTGTGTATAACTGGAGACAGTTATGGTTAATCCAAGCAATGAGAAAAATAAAGCTCTCAATTGTGCCAGAAAAATGTATATCAGATCTTACTTATATTTTAGTAACAAGCCTAAAAAAATCTCTCAATCAAAATACCTTAGCAGGGCAAAGGGGAATGGGGGAACAGAGAGGAAGAGAAGGTCTTTTTCAGTGGTGTGCAATGACAGGACCAGAGGCAATGGGCACAAACTGAAGCACAGGAGGTTCCCTCTGAACATCAGAAAACACTTTTTTACTGTGAGGGAGACTGAGCACTGGAATAGGTTGCCCAAGGAAGTTGTGGAGCGTCCATCCTTGGAGGTCACTTCTAGCCTCAGCCATTCTGTGATTCAGTTCTGCGTTACTTCTGGCAAAGATGAATAGCTTTCATTACAGTTTATCAACTAAGTCTTCAAAATCCTACAGTCTCTATTTGTAAATTACTAACTACCATAGTAACTAAGCATAATATTTCTTCAGCATTTTTATAATATGAAGCTTTGAAAAAAGATACTGACATAGTATTTTAATTTAGTGTAAAATGATGCTCTAAGATTAAATCCAAGGGGGGAAAAATAAATCTTCAAAATGCCTGTTCTATAAGAGCTGTCTTCTAACATAAACATTGTCAGATATTTTCATCTATTTCAAGAAACAAATACGAAATATTTTTTTCTGCATCCTTAAAAAGACCCTAATTGGATATTTCAGGGAGTGAATGAGTTTGCTAATCACTGATCATATCCACTTGAAACTAAGGAAACTTTATGCATGTCTAAAACTAAAATCTCTTAATCAGCAGTATGGCTGCCAATTAACTTTATGTGGATATTCATAAAGTCTCCAATAATGTGGTTTAGAAAGGGGATTTTACAACAAAAACAAACATGTAGAAAGTGTTTTGGTATTTCTAGGTATCCAAAGTAAAAAAATCCTCAAGAAGATTTCCAGGACAATCAAGACTCATCACTAGAAAATACTAGTATTTGGTCTTTGTGTTTCCCCAAGGCATTTTTCCTCAGTAATGAGACCACTAATTCACCTTGTAAGACTTGAGAGGGTAGAATGTTCACTTTGTTCACCAATAAATTGATTCATGAAGTCAGAAGAGATCCAAAGAATATTAATTTCAGGGACAGAACATTTGTTAAAGGTTTTAGTGTTTTAATTGCAAAACCCACCCTTTTAAAGTCCTGAAACCATTTTACATATATAGAAATTTACTAGAGATGTACCCTGTTTTTTTAAGAATAATGTGTATCAGGAAATACCCTTCATCATCTTCCTGCCCTTCAGTTTGTTTTTTTTTTTTTTTTATTTTTGAAGTTGCAGTCTTTATGAAAAGTATTAGGAACTCCATCAGCTGTGTGCACTAAGTGTGACTTCAAGAACTGTTTTTGGAAAATTGAAGTCTAAGAAAATTTTGAAGGAAGAAGGATGACCGGCAAAATTTTAAAACCACTGCTTTTGGAGAATTCTTAAAACCACCACCACTACCCACCTTGTCCCACTGTGGCCCCAGCAGTGATGGAGGTGGTGCAGCCCAGCATGGGCAGGAGAGGTCTCCCTCAGGGGGCTGAGCTGAGGCAGCTTTGGCTAGTTGGGGCCAGTTGGAGCAGATTTTCTCCCCCTCCCCACTGGCTGATGTGAGTGACTGACTCACACGGGTGGAAATAGCCAGACAGACCGTGGGCTGAGGTTGAAGACATATGACAGGTCTTTGTGTCATGGGGCTTTTGCAAGGCATCTGCCATCCTCACCTGCTAGAACCCCAAAAGGCAGCTGATAGGCGCTGGGCGGGAAGGAATGCACCACAAGATGTTTCCACTCATGCTCATTTTATGGCCTGCAGCGATATCTGCTAGGCTGCTTTGGTCTGTTTCACTCTTTTTTTTTTAATTACTATTTCATCAGTTTTGTTCTTGGTAAGGAGAATAATGATTCAGATAAATTGACATTTTATGATGTAAATCTGTTTAGTTAAAAATATCCTTGTCTACTCTGCCAAATATATGTATGCTAGCACTGTGCAGTTTAGCAAAATACGTAAGCATGGGATTTAAGCATATAATTGAGTACACTCTTGTTAGGTAAGGATTGCTTAATTAAAGTCAAGCATTAATTAGGTTCCTTCCAGATGATTCAAAGGGCTCTCATCATTGCCTACTCTTATTAATCCCAACCTAAATAAGTTGCATGGTTCTTCAAGCCTGTTACTCTTGTTTCTCTGCTCCTTGTTTGGTATGCTTTAAAGGCTATATTTGCTCCAGATTTGTTGTTATATATAGAAGAAGAAAACAGCTTCATTCTTTATATTTATGAAATATTTAAGTGTCTGTATTTATACATTTAGCCTGATTAGTGGAGAGTTATAGAAGTGTATAAGGTCAGAGCAGATGTATTATGTTATGTTGTCATGACAGAAATCACGACAGGTGTAAAAGAGCTTTTTCTAGATGTCAGTGTTTAATAGAGTGGAATTCTGATAATACACAGCAGGACTGGAGAACCCTGCAGAGGTATCCTGAATTGAAAATACAGACCTGCCTATGAACATGACAAGGCAATAACAGGAACAGTGGAGTGCAGACTAGAAAGCCTCTGGGATTCAACCGAGTGGCAGAAGACAGAGAAAAGGGAATCCAGATGTTATGCTTGGCCTTCCTGGCAGGAATGAACAAGGAATACTAGAAAAGTAGTGTTGAGTTGAAAGCTTTGAGAATTACAAATTTGGCTGCTATGAGATGCGTGGCCTTGAAAATCTGTATTTCATGTACACACACTCTGTTAGAAGACATTCAAACAGAAAGGATAGGAAATAGTCTGACAAGTTGCAATCACCTCTAATGTCACTTCTGAATATGTGAAGTTTTAATTAACAATGTAAAGGCAATATGTTTGTTTTATATCATAGAACCATATACAAATGTTTGACTGGCCAACAGGTGCTCCAGAAGAGCTTGTGAAACTACTGAATTGCAGAGATTTTAGGAAAGAACTAGGAAATTGTAAGGAAGAACTACACACTTATAAGACTATAACTCATTAAGACAGCCTAAGTCTAACGAGTTGAAAATTAGAAGCATTCAATATGTAGCCAAAACACAGGTCTGTGACACCTATAAATTAAAAGTCCATTAATCATCATATCATTGAAATTAGTTTACTTTGAAATCAAATGTAAAATTGCTGAAATGCTGTAAGCAACAACAGTATCTAAATATTTTATAATGTTGTGATGGTATAGCCAGACACAATGCATAAGCATTTTACATAAATATGTGAGCAATGTGACCAACAAAGGGGCAAATAAAAACATGTAGTTGCACTTTGGAAGCATGAGAAAACATATAAACAAGGACTGAATTACGAGAAATTGCAAGAAGAGCAAAGAACAAGGAAAGCACAAGGCTTACTTTGGGATTAGGACTTGGAACAGACAGAATTTCTGCTAAGCACAGAAGAAGCATACCTGGCAAAACCAAAAAAAAGACAAGCATCACTGCAAGCAGATGAGATACCCTCTCTGGGAAAGAGGCTAGAAACAAACCCAGGGATGACTGAGCAAAGATGGAGAGGAAACAAGACAAACTCATTTCTGTACTGACTTCTTTCAGCAAAAAGCTCTCATGACCTCTGCTACTGGGGACTGTCACAGGCAGCAGCCCTCACTGTTGACTTTATG
Organism: Sula dactylatra; assembly: GCA_013389905.1. NCBI lineage: Eukaryota > Metazoa > Chordata > Aves > Suliformes > Sulidae > Sula > Sula dactylatra. Next base: position 51,330 of record WEKW01007908.1, on the reverse strand, counting down.
GCATAGTACTAAATACTCACTGCTGATTTAGGCTGTTATAGTTAGACTTTTGTCAGTTTTATGTATGTAGTAACAATGATTAATAATTTGTAAGAGCTTACTATTTGCACCAAGTGCTGTAGATTAATTAATTGCATAAAATTGTTTTTTAAACTTTAAGACATGCCTGATACGTCAGTCTTCTAAACACTCCCTTCATAGCAATATCTAATTCTCTTATTGTGTATATGCACACATACACAGTTGCAACAAGTGCTTATTTCAGTGAAGGAACAACAGACCTGACTCATTAGCGTGGTGATTTACTCTGTCATAAAATTATCAGATAATGCAGTAGATCTCAGCTGATGCTACATTATGGGAGAGTAAGTAACTATTTATCGTATTTTCACTTGCAGCATCAGTCATGTAACTACTTCTGCCCTTCTGGCTATCTCTGTATATTGAATGTAAGAGGAACCTAAAGTCAATTCTCTTATTTTAGACCCTTGATAGTTATCTAAACTAAGTAAAATGGAATTTAGAGAGAATACTTACTTTTTAACTTTAAGAATGTATTAAGATTGAGTTTTAATTCTTACATTTATTAGGTTCATTTACACTGCAGAGAATATGAAGTACTATTAAAACAAAACAATGATACTTTTTATATATTTTGAAAGATGACTGAGGAACTCAAAAATGAAGATCTGTAGAATTAAGCTTACTGACTTCAGTCAGACTACTGTTTTCAGTTAAGTACATCCTGAGATGCTTCAATGGGCTAGGGCCCAAGGACTTTATAATAATACTTGAAATATATTCTCCTATCAGAATGTACGTCATTCACTTCCTCATGCAATTTTTCAGGAATAATTGCAATGTCCTTAAGTGTTTTAAAAATAAAGAATCATATAAAACAGAAATACAGAAACAGAAGGTTTTGGTATATTCTCCCTTTATGCTGGAGATTGAAATGGCTTGGTGTGTTATATTTCAATGAGTATATAAAGCAAATTTTCAGGTTTTGACCTATGTGCGAAACAGCAGAAAAAAGTGGTTCTTCCTGACCAGTGATGATAGTACAAGCATTTTAGGCATGCTGATTAAGATTGTTAGAATATGTCCTTGGATATTTTCTGGAATGTATCTGATTGAATTCAATCTGTTGCTAGGATATCTTCAACAGTTCAACATTAATTTATAAAGCATATTTAAGATTTTTTGTTGTTGTTGTTCTTTTACATGTCTGTATACACTTAGATATCTTCTACAAATGGCTTTAAATATAAAAATTTCTAGCAATGTCCATACTGTTAGATAGAAAAACCCCAACTGAAAGCTAAAACTTGTTGTCTGGTACAGAAGGAAAAATCAATAAAACACATTACTGTTGTTTTAAGGAGGAACATCTTTTTAATTTGAATGTAGCTTTTTTTTAGATTTTATCTGTTATATTCATCTGCATAAGCTTTCTGTTTTTACCGAATTCCAGCAATTACAAATTGTAAATTGTGCTTTGATTTTTCCTATCTCTTGTGCTGAAACTCATGAATTAATTTTCTCAAAATTGTTCTCTCTTTACTGATGACATTTTTTCCCTCTTGTCAAAATTTTATCCAGGTGTTTACCTGTTTTCATCATAATCACTGGAGTTTTTCTTCTAAAGACATTTTGATAAGTACATTACCACATTTTCTGTTGCAGAATTCAGTATAGTTTCTCTTCTCCCTGTCCGTTCACTGCCTGGGTGAATAGTTCTCTAAAATGTGAGTCATAATCTTCACCAAGCTATTTCAGCAGTCTGGATTATCCCAGAAACTCTATTTCTTTTGGCTGCACACTGTTTAGTATCAATGTGAAAACATGTCAGGAGGGACCAAGGTGGTAGCATATTTTCTGCTTTCTTTTTCTTCTCAGGGCTTTACCACTCCAGTTTTAATTATGATTTCTATTATTATTTTACTTCAATTTGTGTTCACACTTAACAAAAAGTGGCTATTCATTTTTACTAATTTAAAGGAATTTTATCAACCACTGTGTTTAATGAGGCTTGAGACAAAGCTTAATGAAGTCAATAGCAAATTTTCCATTAAGCACAATGATATAGAGTATATACTGGATTTGGAGTGAATATTTTAATTTCAAATAAACATTTAGTATTTAATTAATCTTTAATAATAACAATAAGTCATACAATTATTAACATTGTTATTTAGGAAAATTAAATCTTTTTATGAAAAGTGTAATTATTGTTTCTGAGCTGTATTTTCTCCAGAATAGGAACATTGAATCTTACTTTGACATCAAAACATAACATTTTTAAGAGAGCATGTAAATACCAATACCTTTACCAAACTAACAAAAAATCCCCTGTAAAATATGAAGCTGCTTGAATAGATTTCCTTCTAAGCATCTTGGTGAAAACTGGAAAAAAATTAAACAACATTAATATGAGTAAGAAGAGAAAAAGTAAGATACATCTTACCTCCTGAAATAATTGACTGTAATGAATGTAATGTAATGTAGGTGAAATAAATTTCTGGGCATTGGTCCATGATCCTATTGGAGCTTCTAGTGGTTTTTTTGTTTTGCTTTGCTTTGGGCTTGGGTTTTGAGGGCTTTTGTTTGTTTGTATCCTCTTTTCAGCTGGTATAGAGTTAGTTTTCTTTCTAGTAACTGGTATAGCGCTGTGTTTTGGATTTAGGATGAGAATAATGTTGATTACACACTGATGTTTTAGTTGTTGCTAAGTAGTGCTTACACTAGTCAAGGACTTTTCCAGCTTCCCATGCTCTGCCAGGTGCACAAGAAGCCGGAAGGGGGCACAGTGGGGTCAGCTGACCCAAAATGGCCAAAGGGATATTCCATACCATATGTTGTCATGCTCATATTAACTGTGGGGAGTTGGCTGGGGAGGGCAGTGATTGCAGCTCAGGGACTGGCGGTGTAAGTGGGTGGTGAGTAGTTCCACCTATTGGGTTTCTTTCCCCTGGGTTTTGCTTCTTTCTCTCTCTCTGTCTCATTGTTTTCCTTTTTCTTACATCATCATCATATCATCATCATCATTACTATCACTATTACTGTTTTATTTTAATTATTAAACTGTTCTTATCTGAATCCACACATTTTCTTACTTTTACCCTTCTGATTCTCTCCCACTGGGGTGGGGGGAGTGAGAGAGTGGCTGTGTGGTGCTTAGTTGATGGCTGGGGTTAAACCACGACAGTCTTTTTCCCCAATATACCTTTACTGGAAAATTAAAGCTCTCAAGCCTGATAACCTTGACCTCCATGCCTACAAAACACTGAAAATCATAGTCATCAGTGCTAACTATATAGCATCAGCTATATGGCGTTAAATACTCAGAGATAATGTAGGATATGATTGTTGTGTACAGTTTGAAGTTTAAGGTTTCATTTTAAGGTTCAAAGTTGTCCTTATTCTTTAGTTTTCTAAACACTCCCATCACAGAGGACTCTAATTCCCCAACCAATATATATTTTTTCAGTTGTAACATTAGATTCTCCAATTTTATAAATAATAAATTAATTATGTAGAAAGAAAGAATAGTACTAGTAAAAGTTCCGAAATGAAAAGTAACATTAGTATATTGATGCTAATATTCTTAAGTTTAAAAAAAAAAAAGATGTCAAAGTCTTTAACTGGCCAGGTTTGAAGTCTTTATTGTTGTCTTCTGGGTGGTTGTTTGGTTTTTGTTTTTTGGGTTTTTTTATTTATTTTTTTTTTATAACTCACTGAGTTTAGCATTCTGATATGCTGGTTGAGCAGCAAAAGAAAAGGCAAACAACTTTTACTTATATGCATTCATTTGGAATAGTAATAATAATTGTTCACATGGCCAACTCATTCAAAAACATATATAATAATGTAGGGAAAGGCAAAAAAAAAAAGAAAAAGGAAGTAAAGGGTCCAACAAAAAATAAATAAATGCCCTCACTTGTAATAAAGTATGTCTACCAGAAGGAATTTTAAGTTCCTCTTCCTATTAAACAATCCTGTGTGTTATAGCATAGGAAGAAACTACTTTGGACACAGAAATATCTCTGTTGTCCTTGTACTTCACATGTCTTCCTTGTTACATAATATTGCATCCTACTCAATTTTATTTTGTAAGTTGGGTATGACATTTTTTATGAACTTTACATATAAGCTGGCCTTCTCTTTCAGATATCTTTAGGCAGATGAAATTCTTTATCTATCTGGAAACCTCAGTTGCTCTCAGTTAATACCCATTAATATTACATATTGCCTGGGACATTTGCTCTCAAGGACTTCTAGAGACCTGTCTGTACCTGGTGTGGACTTCTATTTTCATGCCCATTGTTGAGGGTGAGAATATCAGGTGTAGTGCTGCAGGTGAATAGGCAGGAAAAAAAGAAAAACACACACACCCCCAAATAAAACAAAACAAAACAAAACAAAACAAAACAAAATGCTAGGGAAAAAAAGAGGGAAGGAAGACAGTAACGACTGGGATACTTCAGGTTTTCTTTGTTTCTATTTTTACCGATAATTTTGCTCTCATTTCTCCCAGCTACCAGTACCCAATGCAAAATCTGAGAAAGTCAAACACTAAGTTAGTGTGAAAATACTAACTTAGAGGGAACAGTTCATATACTGGAGGGCAGGTATGCCATTCAGAGGGACATGGAAAAATTGGAGAAATGGGCTGGCAGAAATCTCATGAAGTTCAATAAAAGTAAATGGAAAGTCCTGTACCAGGGATGGAGTGACCCCATACACTACATGATGGATGCCAACTGTATGGAAAGCAGCTTTGCAAAAAAGAATCTGAAAGTTCTGGCAGACAGCAAGCTGAAATTTAGTCAGCAGTATGCTCCTGAGATGATAAAGGCCAAATGCATGCTTTTGTAGAGGTCTTAGCTGTATTAGAAAGAATTATCCAACAAGAAGAGGGAAGTATTTTTTCCCCTGTACTTAGTACTTCTGAGACTGCATCTGGAGTACTGTGTCCTATTTCATGCTTTTTAGTACAATAAAAACATTGACAAACTGGAATAAGTTCAGTGGAGGGTCACTGACAGCCTGTGAAGGCTGGAGCACTTGACATTCAAGGAGAGGTTCAGATAGATGGATTTATTCAGCCTTAAGAAAATACTAAGGGAACTCTAATTGTAGTTTTCAGCTACCTAATGGATAACTATAGAGAAGATGGAGCCCAAAGTTTCTCTAAGATGCACAGTGAAAAGATGAAAGGCACCAGATACAAGGTGCAATGAGGAAAATTTCAAACATGTAAAGTGAAAAATTATTCAAAAGAAAGGTGAATGTATATGGGAAGTGGTAATCCAAAGAAGTTGTGGAATGAGTATCCTTGAAGATATTCTGAAATTGAGTGGACAGAGTGCTGAGCAACCTGATGTAACTTCTGTGTTTGCCCTGGTTTGTGTGAATGGCTCGACCAGATGATCTCCAGATATCTATGATTCTAGAAAAAGAATAAATTCTCAGTGAAAGTTTCTTCATTGTCCGTGTAGTTTTCTAAATCACTCCATTTTAGATAAAGCAGTATATTCACTTGCAATTGGCACAATATTTCCTTCCTATTACATCAAGTGGCTCACACATTGCTCTTATGTTAGCTGAATCATGATTGTACTCCTTAATACAATAGACACAGATCTTAAAAAATGGGTTAGAGGAGTTCTCAGATTTTTTTTTTCCAATTTATTTATTTCAGTCCAAAGTGTTTAGTGGTGGAGAGTCTTTTGGTCTTTGTCTTCAGCATGTTTGAGACACCACCAAGAAGACCTAACTCATCAGCAAAAACATAATATATTGTTGGTTGAAATGCATGCTGTATGTGACATTCAGAGATGTTTTCTCCTAGCAAAATCAATGGTAATGCCAGTTAGTGTCTTCCTATTTCCTGTTCAAATTCATTGACATGCTTTAATAGTGTAAGTATTCCTGAAACTACCTGGACTGAAATATATTTAATGAAAATTTAATCTTTCCACACATGCCATATATATTAAAACAGATAAAATCACAACTGAAAAGGCAAAAAAAAAAAAAAAAAAAAAAAAAAAAAGAAAAAATTTTAAAAAGGAAAAATTAATAAAAAAAAAAAAAAAAAAAAAAAAAAAAGGAAATATTTTAATAAGGGAAGATTAATTAAAGTATAATGAGTTTCTCTGCTATGTATAAGTCTAAATTTGTATCTATACAGACAACAATATTTTTTAAGGTTAAATATGGGTTTGTGGTGGCTTAAGTAACTACTTTACAGATGAAAGTTTCAGGCTTGTTTTGTTAGTAGAATATTCATTCTAAAAATATCAGGCATAGTGTAACATGATATTTAAAATCATATTAAAAATAAAATTCTGAAGATCTTTCATTATTTTTATATAGCTAATGTAGAGGAGGAGGTGCAGAAGCAGCAAGAGTGCTGCTTAGTCAACTACAACATAAAGAAAATAGTCTTGTGTCATTGTGGTTTAGCCCCAGTCAACAACTAAGCACCACACAAACGCTCGCTCACTCCCCCAACCCCAGTGGGGTGGGGGAGAGAATTAGAAGGGCCAAAGTAAGAAAACTCATGGGTTGAGATAAGAGCAGTTTAATAATTAAAATAAAATAGAAATAGTAATTAATGGTAATGATAATGATTGATGAGGATGATGGTAATAATAATAATAACAATAAAAATAATAATAATATAAAAAGGAAAATATCAAGAGATGGAAATGAAACCCAGGGAAAGAGGGGGAAATAAAAAACCACAAGCGATGCAACTGCTCACCACCCACTGACCAACAATGCCAGTTCCTGAGCCATGATCGTTGCTTCCCCCGGCCAACTCCCCACAGTTAATATACTGGGCATGACGTCACATGATATGGAATATCCCTTTGGCCATTTTGGATCAGCCCTCTGGGCTCTGCCCCTTCCCCTCCCGGCTTCTTGTGCACATGGCAGAGCATGGGAAGCTGGAGAAATCCTTGATTAGTGTAAGCACTACCTAGCAACAACTAAAACATCAGTGTGTTATCAACATTATTTTCATACTAAGTCCAAAACGCAGCACTATACCAGCTACAGTGAAGGAAATTAACTGTATTCCAGCTAAAACTATGACAACTTGTGATCAATGTATTTGTTAATGATTATACAAGACTTTTAAGAGTGAAAAGATTTTTTTTCTCTTTTCTTTTCTTAGAAAGAGGTGTATGAGAAAATCTGCATGTTATATAAAGACAGGTAAAATAAGCACATTGTTTATAACTTCCTCTTATGAACATATATCAGTGAGTTTTCAGTACATACATATCTGCATGCTGTTGGGATGCAGTCAGTCCTCACAAAGTCTACAAATATTGTTTCTACAATACTAGTCAATACTAACAAAATACAATTAATCACCTAATTACAGCTAGTAATTGATATTATTTTATGATTTCTATGGTTGTATGATTGGAACAAAATCTGGCATGATATTTCAAATTGTCCATATCTGAAGTCAGATGTCTGATTTACCATCTGCATTGAAAGGATGGGAAAAAACATTCAGAATAGTGCAATTAAAAAACAAAACAAAACAAGACAAAACACCATCTAAAAAGAAAAAAACAACAACACTGAATACTTTTCATCTTTTTATACTGTGAAAACAGCATGGACTTTGTTTTGTGCAGAATAATTTTGGATGTATTTCCGGAGTGATAAATTGATACATTTGTCATTTTCTACCCAGTATATTATATTGTGTAATATTTTGACTGCATTTTGTAAGTGTGAAAGCTGTTTTTCAATAAACTCATGCAAGTTTTGTAATAAATGTGGCTATAAAATATTGATGGGGTTTAGAGTTTATTTTGAAATAGGTTTATGTAAAACCATGTTTAGTGAGGACTACTTGTGATCTTAAATATGAACATATGTGCTTTAAAATGGTAATTTAATAACTATTCTCTATTTGCAAAATTTTTAGTAACACTTTAAATAGAGACATAAGTGCAGGAAGACTCTCAGTGCTGTTGTTCATTTAGTTTTTTCTTGCAGTGGTTTTCATTTACTTCACTCTGCCTTTTTATTTCTCAAATTATCTTGAGAGATATAACAAGTGAGAGATATAGGAGAACTCCACATTCCCAACCTCCTTAGAATATTTTACTTGACCAGATCCTTCAAGGATTAATAACACTGCATAAAATAAGTTGTACATATTTTTGAATTATTTGAATTATATTAATAAGTAATGTTTTTTTATTATAGATTAAGAAAGAAATTCCTGAAAATTTTATTGCCAGAGTTCCTGATGTCCTCTTTCTAGGTGCTTTAACATCTGTAAGCATTCGATTGTTATCTCCTTTGTCCTGCCTGCTGTCTTCATTACAGGAGATAGTGGTATGTCTGAAACTGCATTCTGACCTGGATTTCATTATTGTGTCCACTTTCATGTTTATTTCTAAATTTCTGCTTATTTTAGCAAACATCTGAGAATCATAGAATGGTTTGGTTTGGAAGGGACTTTTAAAGATCAGCTTGTTCTAACCACCCCTGCCATGGGCAGGGATGTCCTTCACTAGATCAGGTTGTCCAAAGCCCCTTCCCACAATTCCAGTGATGGACATCCGCAACTTTTTGGGGCAACATTTTCCAGTATCCCACCACACTTATAGTAAAGAGTTTCATCCTCATATCCTGTTTCAGTTTAAAATCTTTACCCTTTGTCAAATCACTACAGGCCCTGGAAAAAAGTCTCTTTTCATCTTATAATCCCCCTTTAAGTACTGAAATACTGTATCAGGTCTCCCCAGAGCCTTCTCTTTTCCAAGCTGAACAACAACAAGTCTCTCAGCCTTTCTGCATAGTAGATGTGTTCCAGCCCTCTGATCATTTTCATGGCCTTTGTCTGGACCTGCTCCAACAGGTCCATGTCTTCCTTGCACTGAGGACTCCAGAGCTGGACACAGTACTCCAGGTGGGGTCTCATGAGAGCAGAGTAGAGGGGCAGAATCACCTCCCTCGACCTGCTGGCCATGATTCTTTTGATGCAGCTCAGGATATGATTGGCTTTCTAGGCTGCAAGCACACATTGCTGGCTCTAATTTTTCACCGACCAGTGTTTCCAAAACCTTCTCTGCAGGGCTGCTCTCAGTGCATTCATCACCCAGTCTGTCCTGACACTGGTGATTACCTTGACCCAGGTGCAGGACCTTTCACTTGACCTTGTTGAATTTCATGAGGTTCACAGGGGCCCACTCCTCAAGCCTGTCAAGGTCCTTCTGGATGACATCCCTTCCCTCAAGTGCATCAACTGCACCACTTACCTTGGTGTCACATGCAGACTTTCTGAGGGTGCACTCAATCCCACTGTCTGTGTCATTAATTAAGGTACTAAATAGTATTGGTCCCAGTATGGACCTTCGAAGGACACCAGTCATTACTGGGTTCCACTTGGACATTGAGCCATTGACTAACTCTTCGGATGTGGCCATCCAGCCAATTCCTCATCCATCTTACAGTCCACCCATCAAACCCATATCTCTCTATAGTTAAGAATGTTGTGGGGACTGTATCAAAGGTCTTGCAGACATCTAGGTAGAAGACATCAGTAACTCTTCCCTTGTCCACTGATGCAGTCACTGCATTGTAGAAGGCCACTAGATTAGTCAGGTAGAATCTGTCCATGTTGGCTGTCTCTAATCACCTCCCTGCCTTCCGTATGTTTCTACGCATCTTCCAGGAGGTTCTGTTCCATGATCTTGCTGGGCCCTGAGGTGAGGCTGACTGGTCAGTAGTTCCCTGGGTCCTCTTTTTTCCCTTTTTTATAAATTGCTATGATATTCCCTTTTTCCAGTCACTAGGACTTTTCCTGACTGCCATAACTTTTGCAATATGATGGAGAGTGGCTTGGCAACTGCATCAGCCAATTCCCTCAGGACTCTGTGATGCATATCATCGGGTCCCATGGACTTGTGTATATTAAGATTCCTCATGTGGTCATGCACCTGATCTTCTCTTATGATGAGTGAGACTTCATTCCCCCAGTCCCTGTCCGGGGACCTTGGGAGATGTGAGAAGGCAGATTAACATTGACAAGTCAGGAAAATAATTTGCTGAGTACCTCAGTTTTCTCCATGTCAGTTGTCATCAGCTTTTATGTCTTCTTTACTGGGGAGGGGTGGCAGGGTACAATTTCCTTAATCTTCCTTTTCGGGCCAACATACCTGTAGAAGCCCTTATTATTCACATCCCTTGCCAAATTCAGCTCCAGTTGTGCCTTAGCTTTCCTGATCCCATCCCTACACATCTGGGCAGCACCCCTATATTCTTTCCAGGATACATGTCCCTGGTTCCACCGTCTGTGCACTTCCTTCTTACACTTTAGTTTCACCAGCAGGTTCTTACTCAGCCATGTAACCAGTTGTACCTTCTGGATACAGGCTTTTTGGCCTGTCATTGTTACAGGGCTCTCTTAGGGCTATGTGTCTACTCTTTTACTCTTCAGGCTTATCTGTTACCTTAGGTAATTTCACTCACAAAAAAATTTCTTTCTTATATATACCAGAGAACTATTGTTACCCCTTCATTAGGAAAGGACTTCCTGTAAACATCAGCAAGGGTACCTCATGGTTCTTTTTCAAATCTTAGGTTTTTTATTTTTTTAACATATTTATTTATTTATTTTTAACTGATACCTAAAGGTACCTGGGCAAAGATGTGACTAGTAACTTAACATCAGTGCCTACTACACTGAACAGGATCATTCAGTTGTCACAAAGTTCTCCTTTGTCAAATGTGGCATTTCAGAGGATGATTCATGGTATCTGTCTTAGACATTCACCTTCATATAGAATTAATTAATTGTCGGAAGCACCCATATCTTTCCAGTTACGATAGAGGTAGTTCAGCAATTTTCTTGCTGGGCCTCCAGCTAGGGTCTGCCACAAGTGCTGTTTCATATCTGCCAAACTGTACAGATGATGTACCTGTGCTGTACACGATATATATCTTTGAGCATCTCTAATGATATTAAATTGCTATAATTAGGCAAATGTATCTTGTCCTGTATGTCTGCTTTTTGTGTCTATTTTCGTGTGCTCTGAATAGCTGACAGAATTCCACTATACTGACTAGATCCATTTGCTGTATAATGGACAATACCAACTCACATGCTAGTACTTAACATTTGGTCACCTGTTTGTAGACTTGAATTTAAATGTCTGTAGGCTGAAGCTGAATTTAATCCATACTTTTGGAGACGAAATTAATTAGAACTAGGGTTAGGATGGGTGAATTCCAAATAATCTAATTGTGCAGTGTATTAAGGCAACCCAAAATTTAAACAAGTATGTTAATTTCAAGAAAAAATCCCAACAAATTAATAGTTTGCCTATTGGAATTGTGTGTGTGTGTGTGTGTGTGTGTGTAGGGAAGGCAGCTTAAACCATGGTTTCCTTTCCTCTCTTTTGGTTTTTTTTGTTTTTTTTTTACTATTGTCTACTTGAATAAAGTTGTTTTGAAAACTAACCCCAAATCCATATTTATCCAACCTCTATATTTCCTTTTCATTCACTAGAAATACTAAGAAGAAGTCCACTTCCTTGTAGTCCCACAATTTCCGGATTTCAAACTTTTTGTACTGTGTATCATTTCTTTAATGTTCTTAAGTAGAGACCACACAAAAAAGAGATACAAGTAGTTTACTTCTCAGTAGGGTAAAAGTTCATAAATAAAAAGCACAGTATTCTAAAGCATGACATAGAAAAGGATGGAGTTCAGGTTTCCTTA
>WEKW01007908.1:378-30707 GCA_013389905.1 Sula dactylatra | reverse complement strand
TATGTGACCAATTTTTTTTTTTGCTGGTGTTACAGAACAGGTTGCTTGAATTCCCACCTGTTTATTCTTAGTCTAATTAAAGTCTTAACAGTCTAACCAACAAGTTATTAGTACAGTTAAAATGATGCTAATGTAGTTCAAATTATATGCAGTAAAAATTATAGATGTGTGTGCATTTTAAATGTATATAAGTTTATAAATATATATATGTGTAAGTTATACATATAAATATATATATGGAAACTTCCTGGTTTTCATGCTCACTCATCTGCTGCCCTGGTGGGGGGTCTTACAGTGGATGGTTTCTGTCTGAGAATGGTCTGCATGGGGAGTCATCAGCAATCTAAGTCCTTTGCTGGGAGTAGTACAGTGTTGATTCTGATACTTTCTTCTTCCACACACTAGGAACTACCTAAGGTCATTTTTATGCATCTGCTAACATGCTCAATACCTTACCTTGTTCCCTTTTCATTGGTCTGCAAGTCTATGATGTAGTCAAATGATCTGTATATGGTGCGCTTTACAGATGCTGATGCTAGATGCCCATCCTTTGTGCTCTTCGATATTTAAAAAATTTCTTTTGCCCAGATCCAAAGACTGCATTTCTTTGATAACTAGAAATTGACCATTGGTGAAGTTTGTATGGGTCTCGAGTCTCCAGTATTATCTTGTGCCTGGACTTTCAAGGCCTTTGTTGTCATTGCGTACTGGCAGTCTTCCACACCGCATTTTATTCTAGGGTCTTGGATAGTTCCTCCTAAATGGTATAAACTGTGCTGTAACTATCCATTAGTTACTAAACACATACAGTGATAAGCATTACATCACACATTGGTACAAAACAATAAAAGCTAACAAACTGGGTAATATTTAACTGATCATTAGATAATTGCTGTTACAAGCTAAAACACATCTATAAGCAGGCCAAATCAAGTCCAGACAAAGCCAGTCAGGTTTTGGGCTCCAATTTTTTTAGTTTAGCAAAACCTGTTGCAAACAACAACATACATACAGCAGTACCTCACTGCTAATTCCAGACCATTCTCTTTATTTGCTTTGCATAGCTGCTGCAACTACTATCAGTTTACCATAGGTGAAATTCAGTAACCACATGAATAGCAAATAGGATTTTTCATCTCCAAGTGATTTTACGTTGTATTTCCAACGTTACAAATTTAGAATTTTTTGTATATTTTTTTATAAATATAACAAATCTTCCAATAATTTACAGCTATTTTTAAAATAAGCACAGTCACAGCTTTCTTCAATCTTACATGCTTCAGCAAACCATAATAGCAATAATAACTAGTATACATTGGTTCAATAAAACTAAGAAATTTCCAGAAATGAAATGATCTGTTGTATGAGAATTTCAGGTTTTTAAATTAATGTCCCTTACATTTCAAGGTTACTAAACTTCTTTAATCTCCATAAGTGTTCCAGACCTCTNTAAACACATACAGTGATAAGCATTACATCACACATTGGTACAAAACAATAAAAGCTAACAAACTGGGTAATATTTAACTGATCATTAGATAATTGCTGTTACAAGCTAAAACACATCTATAAGCAGGCCAAATCAAGTCCAGACAAAGCCAGTCAGGTTTTGGGCTCCAATTTTTTTAGTTTAGCAAAACCTGTTGCAAACAACAACATACATACAGCAGTACCTCACTGCTAATTCCAGACCATTCTCTTTATTTGCTTTGCATAGCTGCTGCAACTACTATCAGTTTACCATAGGTGAAATTCAGTAACCACATGAATAGCAAATAGGATTTTTCATCTCCAAGTGATTTTACGTTGTATTTCNTTTATCATTTTAAATATAGCAGATTGTAAACACCACTTCTTTTTCTGGTATATTGATAACAAAGGTTTTTCTTAACTATTTAAATAAATATTTGACTAACAACAGTTTGATATAGTTTTATCTGTATTGTCTCCTAAGGTGTACTTAGAACATAATTTACTTCAGAGTTAAGAAAGTTGTGGTCTCAGAAAACAAAATAAATTTTCAGAATTAAATCTTAAAATGGAATCTTATTTAAGCATTATATTCAATATGGTTATCTGTATTTTCCTGTAAAATACTTCAGAGAATGGCATGTATTATCTGTATTTGGAATAACATAGATTTTCATTAAACAGAAGGCTGCTGACTAAGTCTTAAAACAAGTAATTTTAAGAGTTCTGGAACTAATGAATACTTCCCTTGGGATGGGTTTAATCTCCATCTGGAAGTACCCATTTCTATATAGAACTGTATATGACTGCAGGAGCATCCTAACGTGTTTCTAGGAAGACAAACCTCATCTTTCTTTCACATGGATATAAACAGACACCAGCCCATGCAAATTTTCTTCCTCTCTTGCAGGCCAGCAGTCTTGTCTAGCCATGATTCAAAAGGCAAATTATGCCAAAGTGCTTAATTTTCAAAATATTCTTTCCTCTAATCTAATTCTCCGTTCTTGTCATTTCTGATATAATTAATCAATTTTTAAGGAGGCATTAGAAAATGAAGTCATAAGGAGAAACTGTCATCAAAGTAGCATTCAGAAAACTTATCCCTAAAATAAGTCTATGTTTATATGTGTGTATGTATATATATGTATGTATGCACATTTGTATGTACATATAACCTGTTTATTGTGTGATGTTTTAATTTTATTGCCTGAACTTCTTCAGGCAGGTTCTTCTATCTGGAGGAAAAGTGAAGCAGAGATAATTGGTTTTGAAATAATGAAACACTCAAGATGTGAGAAAACTAATGGAAGACTGCACAGAAGCACACAGTAAACACAGAATAAAGAGTTGTCAAAACTACACATGAAAAATTAAAACTATTACAGGGGACTGTTGAATACAATAGACAGTGATGCAGTGTTTAAGTTCCTCAAGAAAGGGAGAAAGTGCAAGTTCAGAGTGAAGAGTATATGGAAGTTGTTAGTTCTGATTTAAGTGGGTAATTCAGCTTAGTTTTTCTTTTACACCTACTTAGAACAATTTGAAAGGATAACAGAACAAAATGCATTATTTGCTAAATATTATTTGGGCTTTTTTTTTCCATTTATGTCTGCTTAATTAACATTCTCAGTCCCCATGTTCTGTCTAATGGAAGCCTTAACAGCACATTATTTCTGCATTTGAGCATATTCTTTCATACTTTGTGTATAGGTTATTAGAACTGGTTGCTGAAAGAAACAATATACTGTCATCAATTCAAAACTTAATTTCAGCATGATTTATGTCATATCCCAGAAAAGCGCAACAAATAAACTGTGGTTTTTTAGTACAAAGTTTATATCATAATGTAGAAGTGTGAATATATCTAATTTTATCAGAGTGCATTGCACTGCTTTTTTTCCAGTAAAAATAAAATAAATCTGAATCTAAGATTCAGTCTGAGAGCAATTTATTTTTGCCCCACGCATGAGGACTACTTCTGTTTGAAGAAATATTCTCCTATTCAGGACTGTGTGGCCACTCCAGCTCTTTGGTTTTGAAAGGGTCTTATTCAGAGAAAAATGAAGGAAAAAGTTTTCTTCTGATTGGCAAGCAATTAAATTTGGAGCAGAGTTGGTAAACTGAGTGCTGAACTGACAGATATGGACGCTGAAATCCTGATTAATGGGAAATCCATGTTACTACTTTTGTAAGTGACAAATTACATTTTTTCAAACTGTTTCTGCCTCTCTGCTTCTAACTTTGTTTGCCAGGACAGTCTCTAGGGATAAATAAATGTTCAGGCGTTTGTTTCTCAGGTTGCCTGAAATCATATCTCACTAAACATTTTTGTATGTGAGCGAATAATTTGTGAATGGAAGATGTTTATTTTGCAACTAATTCTGTGGTTTCGAGTAATTTCTCTGATTTCAAGAATACTGATTTGGAATCAATGTTTCTTTTCAAGAGCTAGATGTCATGTTATATACATTTCACATCGAGGTATTGGTATATATTTATAAACTGTCATGATTTTAGCTGGGATAGAGTTAATTTCCTCCATTGTAGCTGGTATAGTGCTGTGTTTTGGACTTAGTATGAGAATAATGTTGATAGCATACTAACGTGCTAGTTGTTACTAGGTAATGCTTAAACTAGTCAAGGACTTTTGCAGCTTCCCATGCTCTGCCAGGTGCACAAGAAGCCGGGAGGGGAGGGGGCAGAGCCCAGAGGGCTGATCCAAACTGGCCAAAGGGATATTCCATATCATGTGACATCATGCCCAGTATATTAACTGTGGGGAGTTGGCCAGGGGAAGCAGCAATCGTGGTTCAGGGACTGGTGTTGTCAGTCGGTGGGTGGTCAGCAGTTGCAGCACTTGTGGTTTTCTTTTTTCCCTTTTTTCCCCGGGTTTCATTCCTCTCTCTTACTATTTTTTTTTTCAGTATATTATCACTATTATTATTATTATTATTATTACCATAATCATTATTTTTATCATTGCCATTAATTACTATTTATTTTTTTTTTTAATTATTAAACTGCTCTTATCTCAACACATGAGTTTTCTTACTTTGGCCCTTCCGATTCTCTTCCCCATCCTACTGGGGTGAGGGTAGTGAGTGAGCAGCTGGGTGATGCTTAGTTGTTGACTGGGGCTAAACCACAACATATATGTACATATATTACATATATGTATATGTATATACATATACATATATTTTTTTATATATGGGTATACACATTAACATCTATTTAATAGACATGCATATTGGAAGGCACGTTTGTTGTATGATTTGTGACCAACAGTGTAGGTGTGCAAAGGAGATTTCCTCCACAGTCAGTGGAAATAAACAGTTTTTCTAGGAAGGATAATTCAGGCAAGAATTTTAAGATGAACCAGCATGGGTTATAGAAGTGCTTATTTCTTTCTACAAAATTTAAAGTAACAACTCATCTACATATGATCAGATAAGTCCCACTTAAGTTTCTATAATATTGAATCAAATACTCTGACATCACTTAAAACATGTTGTCACTTCAAGTTCTGAGTATGGCACAATTCTTGTGATTTCATACATTGCCTGAAAGTACGCTATTTTAACGTTGTCCAAGCTCAGATGGATTTCAGTCTCAAAGTTTTCTTTCAACAGCAATTTCAAATATGTTTTTAGAAATACTACTAATGTAAGCCACTTAACTATTGTCTTCAATTAGATCTTAAAATATAAAGCATGTTAAATTGTGAGATGCCCTGCAAAACTTGGCTCTTATTAACGGCAGCAGTGTACCCTCTGTAGGCATGAGAACACAAAATCCTTTGATCTCATTGTGCAGTGGATCAAAGTATCTATCTCTTCTACTCCTAAATATTTGCTTCTGGGGAGCCCACTCAGGTGGAGTTGGTGGACAATATTACATCTCTGGCAACAGTTTTACTGCATTACTAATAAAATGTCCTTTGAGTCTAACCACATTTGAGACCACAAGTAATGTGCATTTTGTGTGAGAGAAATACTCAGTGAAAAGCTGAAACCTTGGGCATTTTTTTACTATTTTTTCATGTATTTTCTGTGTTTCCTATTTCAAGTGTACATTTTCATTCTACTAGCCACAGAACTGCTATAGTAGTGCCCAGTGAAGTATAAGTCAGACAGCACCTATTAATCACATCATTTAGTCTCTGTCTTATGAATATGACTATATTAAAGCAAAACAAAAAAAAAAAAGTCCACACAAAGGAGAAAAGAAAAAAAATATCAATTTTCCTTCAATACCTTTTCCCACTCTGTATTTTATTTTATAAAGTCTTGAAACTAAAGTTACTTAGATTAACGTAGTGCCTCAAGAATGTTGATAGTTTCAAAACAACCTATAGTGTTTGCTAACAGTGTGGAAGCTTGTTTGCAAAGATGATACCATGAATAGCTCAAGAGTTGTTTGTTTGCTTAGCTTTTTATGACTTTATTATCCTAACTCAAATGGAGATCTTATATATTCAGAATTCACTAAACATAAAGAAGTATAAGGACAACATAAAAAAGAAATGAAAATGTAAAGTTATTTGAGTGAAAGAAATTCTTTGATATAACTGGTTCTTTTTAAGACAAAAAAGCAACAATGAACATAATGACAGCAACTCAAACATAAAATGCAAATTTATTTTAAGAAGAATTTGGAAAGCCCTAGTGTAATCAGTCTTCAAAGTTAATATTACATTACTTCAAAAGATTTCAGCTTATCTTGGTTGTCAGCTGTATTGAGCCATATAATAGCTACAGGTTCCTGGTTTTTTATGGAGTGCACAAAAGCAACTGAATGTACGATATTTTTCCTCTCATGTCTTGTTTGATTTACCTACTTGTTTGATTAAAATTCCAGAATGTGGAAACAAAAACCTCAAATGAAGACCAGCAGACCAACAACAAAACCATGCCACAAAACACGCTATATCTGAGCAAAAGTTTTATGTGTACGGTTAACTGTAAACACATGAGTAATATCAGCCTACTCCATCCAGCCTCTAAACAAACACTTGATTCTTCTTGAAGTCAGAAATGTTACAAATCTTAGGTGACTTCCCAAAGTGTCAAAATCAATGAACAAGACATTACTAAAAATGATAGTCTTATATTTAATATCTTTGTCTACATAGAAGGACATATAAAAGGCAATTTGAAAGGGTCCAGACATCCACTATTTTTAAATTATCTGCAAGAATTCAAGAAATAATTCTAAGCATTATTTGGGCAGTATAGACCTTATTCTAGAAGTCTGAACTTTTTAAAAAAAAAAAATGCTAAAACTATATTATCATTTAATTTGATGATACATCCTCAGATGGAAGATTACATGTCATTATCTCAGGATATACCAGAAATAGAAGAAGTAGAACTTAAATCATACAGTATTATTACAATTATTCCATATGCAGAAGTCTAAAGCAATTAAAATTTTTGCTTAAAAATGAATGTTAGGACACATTGTATGATGGTTATATAAAAATGTATATTGCTGAACTCCTGCTTACCTAAGATTTACTTAATTATCATAATTTAAGTGAAAAAAAGTAAATTTAAAGGGAAAAAAGATTTGAAAAAGAGGAAACTTAGTCAGAAATTTTATTTAATATTATTTTTAGCCTCACAGCAAAGTTTAACTCCCTACTATTCATACACTCCAAATATTGTGGGGTACAAGCATTAGCAGAAATAGAAAAAACTATTTTATGTGTATTAATACAGACAAGCATTCTTTATGCAGTCCTACTTAGTGAGGAAAAAATAGTTCAATATTTAAGACATCCACTTCCTCCTAAAGGTTGGGAAATTTTCCTTATGGACAAGCCTGTAACAGTATTTTAATGCATAATAATATTTAATTATCTGACTATTTCTTCTGTAAACAATGGAAGTATTTTCAACTTTTGTCTTCTGTTTAAATCAGTAGAAGTTGTCCTGCACTTCAAGAAAATGAAGACTTAGTACATAAATATTTCCTGTATATTTTGACAGTAGGATTTGTTAATAGTGATTGTCAAAAACAACTTAAAGGATGACATGAACAAACCTGAAA
This sequence comes from Sula dactylatra, assembly GCA_013389905.1. Classification (NCBI taxonomy): domain Eukaryota; kingdom Metazoa; phylum Chordata; class Aves; order Suliformes; family Sulidae; genus Sula; species Sula dactylatra. The sequence continues at coordinate 23,183 of WEKW01007908.1, read as the reverse complement.
AATGTCTTATCTGTTATATTAGTTTGCAGAATCTCTCATTCAGCCTACCAATGCTGTGTTGCATGAATTCATACGTACTTATAAAAATAATTAATTTATTATTAAACTGTAGGACCTGTATCTACTCTGATAAGACAGAAAAAATGCATGTCTGATCAATTTTACTCAGTTTTATCAAAATATTTTGAATGAACATGTATCAGAAATTAATCTTAGAACTAGAAAACTGTTTTATATTTGAATTTTTTAATATATAAAAATATTGTTGAGGTATTTTTCCATATAATTTGCTATTAAGATGGATATAGTCAATGTAAAAGCAGTGTGAAATCCAACCCATTGTAAATGCTGAGCTTTATTTCCCTCTCCTGGTGTTTTAAAACACAAGATAAGTTTCTCACCATCTTCCTCATATCAAGGTCTTTTAAAGGTTGTTATTTATGGCAGGTCTGTTACTTGTGGCAGAAGCAGGAATATGTAATTCTCCTCCACTGGATAATCTATGGGCTGTAATAAATATTATCATTAAATCTGCCAAATCATCATGGTCAAGCAGATTTATAATATATTTTACCTCTCAATCATTATATTGTAGCTATATGTATTTTAATAATCATTGATAAAATGATATGATCCATTGTTTTATCACTAGTCCATATCCATGATGCCATTTGTTACCAATGGGTCAATATATGACCACCCTGAAAAAAAAAAAAATATTCACAGACTTAGTAGTGTATAACAAATTCTGGGCACTCTAGTCTCATTACATTATCATTATTCCAAATATCATGAAGGATCATTACATTATCATTATTTTATACATCAGTTCCTTAGAAGAAGCAAGAATCTCTGAACATAGCATTCATGAATGTGGTAATTTTAATTGTTCATCTAGCTGCAGTTGAACTGAGGTCACAGAAGTGTGTATATTTTTGTAATGACATCGTTTTCACCTAAGTTTGTACTTATCAAATAAATAATAAACTATTATTAAAGTAAATAATAAATTATTTACACTATTATTGGAAAAAAGGTGAAAATTAGGTTCTGAAAATCCCTCACTATATTTTTAAAGAAATTTATCCATATTACATATTAGTAATTATGTCTTATATCACTATTAAGTATCCTGCCTTTTGGAGAACAGGGATAATACCTATTAAACTTGGAAATAAACATTGTGAAATCATACAGAATTGTCATGGTTTAACCCCAGCTGGCAACTTAGCACCACACAGCCATTCGCTCACTCTCCCACAGTGTGACTGGGGAGAGAATCAGAAGAGTAAAAGTGAGGAAACTCGTGGGTTGAGATAAAGACAGTTTAATAGGCAAAGCAAAAGCTGCACAAGCAAGTAAAGCAAAAGAAGGAATTGTTTTGCTACTTCCCATGGGCAGGCAGGTGTTCAGCCATCTCCGGCAAAGAAGGGCTCCATCACACGTAACGGTTACTTGGGAAGAGAAAAAACATACCTCTGAACATCCCCCCTGCTTCCTCCATCTTCCCCCAGCTTTATATGCTAAGCATGGTATCATATGGAATGGGATATCCCTTTGGTCAGTTGGGGTCACCTGTGTCCCCTGCCAGCTTCCTGTGCACCCCCAGCCTACTCGCTAGTGGGGCAGTGTGAGAGGCAGAAAAGGCCTTGACTGTGTGTAAGCACTGCTCATCAGTAACTAAAAGATCCCTGGGTTATCAACATTGGTTTTGTCACAAATCCATATCCACTCTGAGGAAAATTAACTCTATCCCAGCCAAAGCCAGCACAAAAATTTTCAAACTAAATTCTAAAGCCTTCTGCAGGCAGACACTCCACTGTTTTAAAAATGAACCATGTTATTCATCTGTCCTTGGGATATACAATTTACATTAGAAAATCTAAATTTCAGTGTATTTATTTTACTTCATATGCTATCCAGATACTTTCCAGAGGCATGAGTCATTACTATTATAAATGGGATATTGATTGCTTTGAAATTGAAGACTGTCAGATATTTATTGACTTTAAAAAAAAAGTTGATTCTTATGTGTAGTTTAAATGACACAAACAAAAGCATGAAAATGCTAGATTATCACTTCTAGATGTAATTAGGAATTTTTCTTAAACATAGGTTAGTTTCTACATTTTCAGTTACAATAAAAATAAAGTATTTTGTTTTCTTATTCATTAATTTAGCTTCATCTACTTTTTCTCCAAAGGCTTTTTTTTTTTTTTTAATCTTTTGTCTTATATACACATATAAGATTCAAAAACTCAGTCAAAAAGTGTTTGTTTAGTGGGCATTCTTTTATTCTTCTGTGGTTTTGGGGAGGGACACTGATATTCTTTCTGGGTACCATTTGCCTGATTTTGTTTTCATAAGAAGCAAGTCATAGCACATCACTGAAGTATGAGCTCACTTCATACATTCATATATTCATAAAATATTCTGTATCACAAAAAAGTTTAATGCAATGCTTACTTCCCAGAAGAAGGAAAAGCAGAGTAGAGAAGATACTATGCATTATGGCTCAAATGAGCAGAAGACATTGATCAGTATCTTGTGCAAGTAAAAGTTAAATTTCAAATGCATTAATTTAAGCAGTCTAAATAACTATATTTTAAAACATTTTGTTATACTAGCAGATTTTTTGAGTAAAATATTTGTTGTGTCAGACATTCTACAATAATTTAAATTAGTTTCTTAACTAAAATAAGTTTTTTTCAACTATGTACTCAGCACCTGAGTTATGGGAGTCTCTGATTCAGGCTGGTTCTAAACTTTGGGTCATTTATGTTTTCTTTTTTCTTTTGAAAGAAAAATACTTTATAAAGTGCAGAGAAACTATTTGCACAAATTTCTGTCAGATTTTTTCAGGAAAAACACCACAAAAGAAACATGGCCAATGAAAGAGAAATAGGAGATTAAACACCTGAATCAGATTATGCACAGTATAATCCACAGATATCAAATTCTCTACATGCGACTTGAATGCATTGTCTATGTGGAAATACTTTTCTAAAGAGTGCTGAAAGGCAATACATCTGATGTTAACGTTGAAAATGCTTCAGCCTCATAAAAGTCAGTCCACTTTGTGTCCCTGATGCATATCTTGGTTTTAATGGTGAGATTTTGTTTGTTACAAATAAAGCATTTTTCACTTCACTTTCAACTAATTAACCTCCATCATGACTTCTCAGAAAAAAAAGAAAAAACTTAACTACATGGAATGTATGAAGAACATTTTCAGAGAAATCGTTTTTGTTACTATTTTAATTCACAGTAAGCAATGACAGCAATATTAGAGCACCTGCACCAACACAGGACCAGGTAGACCTATTTTCCTGCAGAAGCCATGAATGGGTCATAATGACCTCAAAAGACATAACTTAGTGTCCCTTATGTGACAGGAAGCATCTGGTAAGCAATATATTATATATAACTCCACAGGGTAAAAAGATGACAGAAAATAAAAATTTGTTTTGGTGAACATTTTGGAGAAAGGAGAAACCTCTGATAGTTTGCGGTTATTTTAATGAAGAACATCCTTTCCTCATTCTCTTTGTTTATTCAAATGCTCCTCCATTTGGGTAATGGAAACTCAATTCCTTCCTCTGTTTCTGGGTGGGGTAAGAACTGGAAACAAACAAACATAAATCAACAAGCCAAGAGCAATATCTTTGAAAAATGCCAAGGAATCACATGGTGACCAGTAATGTATATATGCTGATACAATAGAAGTATTATGATTCTATGTGTATATTATATCAAATACTACCAAAACCTTTAGGCACTGATGCCTACAATACTAGCCTTTTGCTCTTCTGTGCAGCATCTTTTTGTTATTCTTTAACGATCACCCTGCTGTGCATTGGATTCATAATCCCTTCTCAGCTCCATCCCTCCCCTCCCTTGCCATTTACAGCCAGTCTGATCATGGGATCTGAACATCCTATTTTAGAACGAGAATCAAAATTGTACTTTTTCCTTCATCCCTTTTTCATGTATGCCCTCTCCCTTCCTACCTAGTGGTTCTCTGCCCTCTCTGAGCAAAATACTGCATGCAGGCAGAGATACTGTATAAACCAGGAGAGGAGGAGAGGCATTGGTTGCATCTGTGGGAAAAGTGAGTGAGGAAGAGGTACAGTGGTGGGTCAGAGAATTTCAAATGCACTGTGGCAGGAGGTGAAGAAGGCTTGACAGCAACTAATGCATCACCTGCTATGAAGTCCCGAGGAGAAGTTCCCAGTTCTCCAGAAATATCAGGACTGATGATGGGAAGCATTACTAAAGGAGGAAGAAAGATTCCTGTATCCTTTTATAGCGTCCCAAGTTTACCATATCACATCCTTCAAACACTCTTTACTTTCCATCAGGATTTTTGGTGTCTATATTGTCACAGATTCAGATGTTAACCCTAATATCTATTAATCACTTACTCCACATATTCATGATGGTAATTTTCATCATAGTAAAACTGTGAAAAAAACAAGGATTTTGTAATAAAAAGCAAAAAATAAAATATACAGTATAGCCCTTTCAAAACATAATGATATTATCTAGCATTTTCCTCAAATAGTGTTATTTTGTGACATACCAAAAAACAGAGAGCAGACATGGAGAGCAAGCTGTACCAACCTCAGTACTGTCCACTGTGACACATCTGTGAAAGTAACGGGCAATAACAAGCTATAATATATTTTGTTAAAAGATATGTGGTTGCACTGTATAGAAAGCATAAAAAGTCATTTATAGCTTGGGAAGTAAATGCCTAGCTTTTTAAAAACAAAACAAAACAAAACAAAAATAATCCCCCAAAATCCCCAAACTAATAAAATCTAGTATCTCTCACGTTCACAAGCACCAAAATTAAAATCTATTTTTTCATGTTTGAATACTGATGACATTATATAATTATAAGAAGGTTTTTTCTTTTTACTGATAGTCTCAAGTATTCAGTAAAGAAATATCCAGTGATGTGTGGCAACAAAGTAAATGTTCGCTTCCCCCCTTGTATTATTCTTCTCCAAAGACTTACTGACTTTTTTCGTTGTAATTACTCTGGGGGAAAAAAAAAAATCCAGAGTTTTTTCAATCTAATTATAGAATACCAGGTATGCCTCTTAGTTTCCAACAACAGTATATGGATCTGGGTTGTGATAGAGTTAGTGGAAGCATTGGACTGTTCCCGGAGCTATGACATCATTGGCATTAGTGAGACTTGATGAAAAGAGTCCCATGACTGGAGTGCTGAGATGAAGGGCTGTGGGCTGTTCAAGAGGGATAGGCAGAGCAGGTGAGGTGGAGAAGCTGCACCATATGTAAGGGAGAAGATGAGTTTGAGAGCCTCTGTTTGAGGATTAGGGGGATGGAAAACAAAGCAGATGACATTGTGGGTGTCTACTATCAATCACCCAGCCAGAATGATAGAAATGAATTAGGAGAAATCCCTGGATCAATAACCCTTGTCCTCATGGGAGATTTGAGCTTCTCAGATATCAACTGGGAATACCATACTCCTGTGACAAGCAAGTCTGGGAAATTCCTGAAGTATGTTGAAGACAATTTCATGTCAAAAATACTCCATGAGCCAATGAGGAAAGATGCCCTCCTAGACTTGTTATTCATGAGTAGAGAAGGGCTTGTGGGAGATGTGATGGTAGGTGGCTGTCTCGGCCACAGTGATCACAAAATGGTGGAGTTTAAAATTTTCAGTGTAATGAGAAAAAAGGTCAGCAGAGTTGCTACCCTGGATTTCAAGAGAGCAAACTTTAAGCTACTTAGGGAGCTAGTTCGCAGGGTACCCTGGGAATCTGCTTTTGAGGGCTTAGGTGTCCATGAGACCAGGTCAGTTTTTAAGAATTATCTTTTGAAGCACAGGAGCAGGCAATCCCATGGTGCCAAAAGTCAAGCAAGCAGGGCAGAAGACCAGCTTGCCTGAACAGGGACCTCCTCTTGCAACTCAGGTGGAAAAAGAAATTTTATGGTATCTTAAAGCAGTGTCAGGCCTTGCAGGAAGTGCACAGAGCTGTAGTTTGCATGTGTAGGGAGAAAAGATGAAAAGTTAAAGCTCAGTGAGAGCTTAAACTAGACAGTGCTGTGTCAGTCAGCAAAAAAAGGCTTTTTTAAAGTATGTTAATAGCAAGAGGAGGTCTAAGAAAAATACTGAGCCAATACTTGATGAAGACAGTCACCTGACAAATGGTGATGAAGAAAGGGTGGAGTCATTCAATGCTTTTTTGTGTGTCAGTCTTTAATATTAAGGACAGACCTTGGGCTGCCTGGTCCTCTGAGTTGGAGGACCATGACTGGGGGAGCAGTAATTTCCATTTGTGAACACTGAAATTTTAAGGGAGTGGTTATATCAGCTGAATGTTCACAAGTCCATGAGGCCTGATGGGATTTTTCCCAGAAGCTAAAGAAGCAAGCAGATGTTACAGTAGGACTCTTCTCGATCATCTACTAAAAGTCTTGGGAGTCTGGGAAGGTGCCTGCTGACTGGAAGGCAGCCAGTGTTATTCCAAACTACAAAAATGGAGTGAGGGAAGACCCAAGGAACTACAGACCTGTTAGTCTAACCTGAGTTCCTGGAAAAATTATGGAAAAGATTATACTGGGTAGTACTGAAAGGAATTTAAAGAATAATGCAATCATCAGACACAGTCAACATGGGTTCACAAAGGGAAAGCCCTGTATAACTAATACGTCTACAATAAGGTCACCCACCTAATGGAAGAAGGCGGTGAATGTAGTTTTGCTGAATTTACACCCTTCTAATTCTCTCCTCCGTCTCACCAGAGGGCAGTGAGCAGGCAGCTGTGTGGTGCTTAGCTGCCTTCTGGAGTTAAACCACGACACTGAATTTTAGCAAGTCTTTTAAAACTGTCCCCCACATTATCCTTCTGGACAAGTTGTCCAACTCTGAGATGAACAGGTACATGGCATGCTGGGTGAAGAACTGGCTAAACAGCAGAGCTCAAAGGGTTGTAGTGAATGGGGGTACATGTGGCTGGCAGCCAGTCACCAGTGGTGTTCCTCAGGGCTTGGTGTTCTGTTCAACATTTCTATGAATGGTCTGGATGTAGGAGTGAAACGCACCCTTTGTAAGTCTGCTGATGATACCAAAGTGGGAGGTGATGTTGAATCTCTGGATGGACAAGAAACTTTGCAGGGGCATCTGGATAGACTGGAGCATTGGGCAAACATCAATGGTATGAAATTTAACAAAAGCAAATGTCAGATTCTGCACCTGGGATGCAATAATGAAGGACATAAGTATAGATTGGGAGAGGAGTGACTGGAGAGCAGCGCTGCAAAAAGGGACCTGGGGGTGCTGGTCAACAGCAGGCTCAATATGAGTCAACTGTGTGCCCTGGCAGCCAAGAGGGCAAACTGCATCCTGGGGTGCATCAAACACAGCATAACCAGCCAGTCAAAAGAGGTGATTATCCCGCTGTATTCAGCACTGATGCGACCTCATCTTGAGTATGCTTTAACTTTTGGTCAGTCCTGAAGTGGTCAGGCAATGGACTAGATGATCAGTGTAGGTCCCTTCCAGCTGGAACTATTCTACTTCTATTCTATTCTATTCTATTCTATTCTATTCTATTCTATTCTATTCTACCTTGATCATACAGCTGAAGGAGCTGTGGTCATACTTTAACCATGCATTCTCCTACATACACCGATATCAAACTGTTATAAAGGTTACCAAAAATATATTCATATTCTTAAATAGCATCTGGGAACTCATTCATTTCAAGTCCTTTCAAGGTCTTGCCTTACTCAGAAGGGCCACTATCAATGACAGTGTACACACAGGCTATTAGGGAACAGACACCCTGTACAGAGACAGGCTCTGATCATCCTTTGGTCTCCTTTACCTTCCCATTAGCCCTGTGCTCAGCTGTTGAGTGACAAGAAGGTCCATACCTGTGTGGGGCCTGACTGTGATGTTGACTTTCTTTTGCACCATAAAGTGGTGAGGCTTTGCTTTGAGGCACAATACATGCCAAGGGACTGATGGGAAGGAGTTCTTGAAAAAGCCAGGTTAGATGGTGCCCAGAAAACCTTGTAAAATACTAGTGGCAGATGCTAAGATAAAATATGTGTATTCTCCCCTATCTCGCTTTTCTGCCCTCCATTATATCCTCCTTCAGACACTTATCTTTGCAAAGATGCATTGCATAAGGAGGAGGTATTGCAGTCCTGGAAACATTTTGTATTTCAACTCTTAGAGGGATTACAGAGAGCATTGCTCACTTTTTCATTCTTTATCACTTTATTTCCTTCTCTCTTCTATCTCCCTCCCTCCTTCCCTCCTCCTTTCTCTTTTATTGTCTCTGTCCCCTTCCCTTCCCTTCCCTTNTTTCCTTTCCTTTCCTTTCCTTTCCTTCCCTTCCCTTCCCTTCCCTTCCCTTCCCTTCCCTTCCCTTCCCTTTCTGTTGACTTTATTGACCCAATACTGTCCCCAGAAATGGCTTCTGTGCCTGCAGGGGTGGTGCTGTGTCAGCATGGAGTGGCGCTGAGGAGAGTCAAGCTCTTGCCCAGCAGCACTGCCTGGCACTGGGACCCCCTTGGCAGCCTGGACACTAGCCTGAGCCCCCCCAGCTTGTCCCACAGGAGGCCTCTCCTGGCCTTGTCGGGATGGGCCAGGTGAAATGCCGCCGCGGCTTCATGTAGGCTCCCCCCGTGGCTCGAGGACATGCCGGCACGGCCGGGCCCCGCAGCAGCCACCCTTCTCGTGCCCAACGGCGTCTGCTCTGCAGGAACGACCCTGACCCCGTGCAGCAATGCATGCCCAACCCAGCATCAGCCCAGCTGCTGCTCCGCCAGCACATGTGGGTAATCCAGGGTAGTGTGATGAGGAAGAGGGAGCTCCTCCTCTTCAGCAATGCCTTGGTCCACGCAAATACCAAGTAAGACTTGTGGACCCCAGCTGCCTTCCCTCCCAAGCCCTGGCCCCAGCACCAGGGCAGGGGCAGCCAAGGAGCAGCCCTGGGCCCCCAGCACCCTGGTGCTGGATGCAACCATGGCCATGCCCATGGCAGGCAGATGCTAGAGAGGAGCCCCTGGGCTCGGCCACCTCCAGGTCACTCCCTTCTGCTCCTCTCTGTGTATGTGGCAGTACCCCATGCTCACAGCTCTGCCTGCCCCTAGGCCAGCTGCAGGTGCTGAGCAATGGGAAGGGTGTGGCCAGGGATGCAACCAAAGAGGAGGAAGGCAAGCACACCAACTCCACTTGTCCCAGCCTCCCCCAGCACTAGAGTCCTGCCATGCTGGACATGGTCCAGCTCATTGGCTGCAGCAAAGCCTCTCAGCATTACCCACCTCTCACACATGGCCAGGGGCTGGTGCAACTCACCAGGGGCCCTTTCTGCTGTGGGGCTTCTTGGTGAGCACAGCACTTTTCTTGCAGGTTGGTCCCAAGCAGCGGCCACCACCCATCCCCTCTGGCAGCAAAGGTGGACTTGGTCACTCTGCTGGTGAGTTTGGAGAAGATGGCCAGGAGACCCCTTCTCTCCTCCTCTCACAGACAGGCACTTGTGCTCTACTGGGGCTGCTGCTGCCCTTTGTGCAGGTCATGTCCATCCCCGTTGCTCAGTGGCAGGAGAGAGCTGAGCCCTTGCGGCTTCTCATTCCCAAACAACACCTCTCCATTGTGCTCAGTGGCAGGAGGACAGCACTGAGAGGGTCCAGGAGTGCTTGCCTGGCACTTCTCCGCAGCTCTTTGCTTGCTTTTCCTTGGCAGCAGGCAGGACCCGCAGGAGGAGGGTGGGGCTGCCCTGGCCCTTTGCATGGTGAGGGACCTTGGCCACTACAGAGGTGCCCAGGCACTCGGGCTCTGGTGGCAGGGGAACTTTCTTCTGCCCCAGCTCATCCAGGTAAGCAAACTTAGCCAGCGGGATCCCCATCCTGTTGGCTCCTCTGGAGGGGTGGTGTCCTCAGCAGAGGGACCTTGGGTAGGGGTCATGGACAAAGCCAATCCCCCCCATGTCACCCATCTGCAGCCACCCCCTCTGTCTTACCCCAGTGAGAACCACAGAGCCATCCACATTTGCTTCCATCCCTGAGGAAGATTCATCTACCCCAGGGCCTCTGTTCAGCCAAGCAACTGTCTTCCTCTGTCCCCTGTAGGAACGGCTAGCTCTTTCGCAAGAGCAAGAACCATCCATGGAGGGGATATTCCAGCTTGCAGCCATCAAGCACACCTCTTGGGAACTGAGGAAAGACCTCAAAAGCCAGCCTGCACACTTGCTGGCCATCATCTTGAAGGTGAACTCTGCTGACCAGGAGCCCAGCAGTTCGTGAATATGTCAGTGCTGATGGGCATCTGCGAGTGAAGGAACTGAAATCCAGCCACCTGCTCTTGAGCCAGAGTGCAGGGGATGCTGCTTGTGCTCCCAGCAGCAGTTGTCAAATCCTCACCCAGAGCCTTTGGCATTGTAAGACTTCCTCTAAAACATCCCCTCCAAAATCCTTGAAGAAGACCTCCATGAGGGGTGAATGAGCATCCTGCAGAAGACCAGCAGGCAGGAAAAGCTGGCAGCACTGAAAGAGTAAGTGTGGCAAGAAGCCTGCCTACAAGCATTTCTCTCCTTGTAGCACTTCCTGAAGACATTGGGGGTTGCTCCACAAAATGATTCTTGCCAGAGTGGCAGGGAGGGAGATGGCCATATCTCAGCAAAGGCATTCCATCTGCTCTAGACCAGGAGTGGCCAGGAAGCCTTTCCTCAGGTGGCCTTGGGTGAGATCAGCCTGAGAGACCTGTGTTGACAACATCTACTCTAAAATGTTGTGTTCCTTTTCCTTCAGGGTGACCAGCAAGTTGCCCAACACCAACTTCTCCTCAAGAGTTTGCTGTCCCTGCTGCAAAACATCAGCAGGAACGTGGCCATCAGCAGGATGACTGCTGGCAACCTGGCCATCTGCGTGGGGCCAAACCTCCTGATCCCATCCAAGGAGCACACGCTCCCCCATGACATCCTAGTGGAGGTGAGGGGGAAGGTGGGCTGTGTTTACCAGCTGGCTACAGCCTTCCGGGCCCAGCCGAGCTTTGCTCTCCAGAGGTACCTGGCTGCCTCCTCCCTTCAGCAAACACTTGTGGGGGAGCTGCTGGGAAGAGCATCCCCACAGCTGCAGACTTCTGTGCAGAAGTGAGGTTCAGGAGTGGGAAAGGGGTTTTGACCTGTTTTCAGCCACCTGGGTGGAAACCAATGGCTTACTGTGTGCAAGTGACGTGGCTGGTGCAGCTCCTCATTGGCTGCCATAGAGAATTCTTTGGGAGGAGGTAGCTGGGCTTGCTGGTGTATCAGCTGAGGAGTCACCAGCACTGGGGGCAGAAGCAGAAACGTCAGAGGTATGTCAGGGCCACCAACAGCTTGACGACAAAAGCCTTCCCCCTCAGAAGGTGGGACTACTGCTGCAGGGATAAGCAAGGACATCCACCAGCCTGCAGCTCTGCAAAATTGCAGAGTAAGGCTGACGCAAGTAGGCCATCGCACTTTTTGCAATGATCCCATCAGAACTGGCTCATCTGGGCTGAGCAAACCCATCCAAGGGATCTGCCTTTTAGAGCTAAGGTAGCAACTGGGCAAACCATCGCTTCCTGTTCCAGATAGGCCCTTGCCACTTGCTAACTTCTACATGTCCATTGGAGGTGCCTCCAGTCACTCCAGACAGCATGGTAGAGTCCCCCATATGGCCTGAACACCTTGTGGAATGATTACTGGAGGTAAGATTATTGAGGTTGAAATTATTGAGACTAAAGTTATATCCACATTTCATAAAAGTTAACTTCCAGGGTGGAATATGGTTGATATGCTGAATATCAATCAGGTCAGTGATCATTCCCTAAGCAACACCACCTGCAATCTTAGATGTCGGTAACACTGGGGGAGCTCGGTGTACTAGCTCTAAGAGAGATAATTGGATGAGGGAGTGGAGCGAAGGCTCCACAGCCGAACTCCTCCATAAATCACTGCAGGTCCAGGAACGAGATGGAACCATGGAACCATGCCCTGGCCAGCACTGTACAATTGCAAAATCGTGTCCTGTGGATGAACTTTGCTCATTAAAACCTCATTATAATACCAAAACACACCTCCATCCCAAAAGTTACTTGCCTCCAAGATATGACCACTCCTCACAGAGCTTGAGCATTGAATTTTTCTAGTATATACCTTTAAAAGCAAAACGAGAAAGTTTTGCACCAATTAGAACAAAGGTATGTATGACTAGAGCCACTCAAGCTCCACCTGAAAGGTAAAAAACCAATATAAATACAGCTTAAGGGAGAGAGGATGTTAGGGAAGATACCATAGTACCACTCCGACTACTGAGACCAGTCAACGGACTGAGCCTCTCTTCCCCCCCATTGGGACGCCTTTGGGTGAGATTTGGACACATAGTTAGAAATCTCTATATATAGAGTCATTTTATATTATTTATCATCAGCGCTGCTATTAATATCTGCTATTAATATTTGCTATATGATATATTTGTATATATACTTTTGCAGACAATCACTATCACCGGCAATCCAAAGAATCTGTGTATCTGTTGCTCAAATAAATTGCTGTGTGCCTTGGTCCAGTCGTGGTAGTTCATTTGAGTGCAACCAGTATTCTGTCTGTGGAAGCTGTTGAACGCGGCTAGACTCACACTCTTAACGCGACACACCTGAAGAGCTCATACAGGGAAAAAAGGCAAAATGAGTTAGATTTGATTAAGAGAAGAATTGGTCCAAATTTTTATCATGGCTTTACCTCTCTAACAATATTATTGAATGGAAAAGTTGCCAGGCTATTCACAGGAACAAGAAAAACAAAGAAATGGAAAAAGAAAAGCAAACAGTGAAGGGGAAAGTGACGACCAAACAGGCAAGAAAAGGAGAAAATCAGAAACAGACTTTCACCTCTCAGGGATGGGCAACAAAGAAAACCCAAGCAGAGAGAGAAAAGGAGCCCAAGTGTGTACCAGGCTGTGCTGTCCATCTTTCAAAACTATGAACATTGTTCTGAGTATAGGAAATATTTCCAAAGTGCACAGAGGTGGCCCCAGACAGGAAGCACTCACCTGCCTTTGGAAGAATGTGTATGTCAGGACAACAATACCACTCTGTCCTGGTTTCAGCAGGGACAGAGTTAATTTCTTCATAGTAGCTAGTATGGGGCTATGTCTTGGATTTATGTTGAAAACAGTGTTGATAATGCAGAGATATTTTAGTGGTTGCTAAGTAGTGTTTACATTAGTCAAGGACTTTTTCTGCTTACCATGCTCTGCCAGGTGCACAAGAGGCCGGGAGGGGACACAGCTGGGACAGCTGACCCCAACTGACCAAAGGGATACTCCATACCATATGACATCATGCTCAGTATATAAAGCTGGGGGAAGAAGGAAGGGGGGGACGTCTTCTCAAGTAACCATTACAAGTGATGTAGGCCTGCTTTCCTGGAGTTGGCTGAACACCTGCCTGCTGATGGGAAGTAGTGAATGAATTCCTTCTTTTGCTTTGCTTGTGCGCGTGGCTTTTGCTTTACCTATTAAATGGTCTTTATCTCAACCCAGGAGTTTTCTCCCTTTTAGTCTTCTGATTCTCTCCCCCATCCCACCACGGGGAAATGAGTGAGCAGCTGCGTGGTGCTTGGCTACTGACTAAGGTTAAACCATGACACACTCCAACCTTGGCAGTTTTTATTTTACACTTGTTGAAGCTCTGTTTGTGCAAGGCTAAGCAGACACTCGGGAAAGTTCACAAGACTCACAATTTTTAGCTCTTTGACCCACTATCTACACAAAGAGGCAAAGTCCCACTTTTCTCTTCATGTCAGCTGGCAATCCTGGCACTGGCTTGTGTTGTCTCAATCCCAAAGACACAGCAAGGATTTGTTCCAAGTAGGTGTAGACACTTGTGGTTTCACCCCAGCTGGCAACTAAGCAACAGACAGCCACTCGCTCAATTCTCCCCAGTGGGAAAGAATCAGAAGAGTAAAAGGGAGAAAACTCGTGGGTTGAAATAAAGACCATCTAATAGGCAAAGCAAAAGCCACGTGCACAGGCAAAGCAAAAGAAGGATTTTATTTACTACTTCCCATTGGTAGGCAAATGTTCAGCCATCTCCAGGAAAGCAGGGCTCCATCAAGCGTAACAGTTACTTGGGAAGACAAACACCATCACTCCGAACGTCCCCTGCTTCCTCCTTCTTCCCCCAGCTTTATATGCTGAGCATGATGCCATATTGTATGGAATATCCCTTTGGTCAGTTGGGGTCAGCTGTCCCCGCTGTGCCCCCTCCCGGCTTCTTGTGCACCTGGCAGAGCATGGGAAGCAGAAAAAGTCCTTGACTAGTGTAAGCACTGCTTAGCAACAACTAAAACATCTCTGCATTATCAACACTGTTTTCAGCATAAATCCAAGACATAGCCCCATACTAGCTACTATGAAGAAATTAAATCTACCCCTGCTGAAACCAAGACAACACTAAGATATTGGCACTTCCTAAAAAGCTCACATTTCCCATGAAATAATTGAGCGAAATTACAAAAAAAAAAAAAAAAAAACCAAAAAAACCATCCAAAACAAAACAAAAAGAAAACACCAAAGAAATTTAAAAACCCCATGTTTTGCCAGCAAACCTGTGATTTTAGCAAGGGACAATGAGGGATGCTGCTGCTTGGGTTTTGAAAGGACCACATCACAGCTCCCCAGGGACTCCCTGACAAGCCCTACTGCCTGGCAAAGGGGCACTGCATATCTCATCAATTTGCAGTGCTCTGACAGTATGGCATATGTTGAGAAAGAGTCAAAGCAATAGTGTAGTCTCTACCAGTAAGGATTCTCTTTCCTGTGGCAGGAATCACCCCTTTTAGATTGTACTTCCCAAGGGAAGGGGGACACAGTCATGTCTGTTCCTGCATTTATAGCTTCATCAATGCTTTCTGACTGTACCTGGAGGTGCCCTGCTGCTCTGGCTGGCAGATTTACTCATGTACACTTGTGAGGAGCAAGAAAGGATGACATGGAGTACCTCTCCACTGGGTACCAGAGCTGAGGGCTTTCCCTGCTGCCACCATTGTTGCCACTCTGGGGCATCCACACACTGCCCGGAGACACATCCCACCCAACTCCTCATGATAAGAAAAAGCCCCTCACAGGACTGATTAAGACCAGTGTGTGTTTTCCATTTCCATACTTTTTCTAGACTTTCTGTAATGAATACACTCATTTCAGTATTTATTCTAGCCGATTCTTTGTAAAAATTGAAACAACCAGGTCATCAAGAAAGCTGATCTAGGACATAGTTGATCTGAACTGGCCCTGACTACCTATGATATGACAGTGTCCATGACTTGGGTTAATCACAGGCTGTCCTGTGGAAGAAGAATGTATAGCTCTTTCACCTGTCACATTTGCAGCTTAGGGTTTTGTGCATGAGGGCTTTATTTGCCTTCCTTCTCAAAGTCACTCATCATTTTAACGTTGTTTGTGAGGAGGAAAAGATCCTTTCTGTATAACTTCTGTCTTGTCTACCCCCTCCCATGCCAACAGAAATCAGTTAAGCCATCTTCCAGCTGAGGCCATGAGCATATCTGTTGGAGTTTTAACTATAAAAATCCAGGTCATAGCCTCTCTGACTTGGGGGAAGCTTCTGAAATAATGTGTAGATATTTGTGACTGCCACATAGGCAGTAAAAATTATTCATGGTATAATAACAATTTTAATGTGGGTTTTTTTTAAATCTAGTTAGTTTTTTAAATGTCAAATCCCAGTGTATCGGGTGTAGGTGCCCAGGTACTGGCAGTGGGGACCTGCAGAGGTAACCTCTGTGAGAAGAGGCTGGGCCTGCCCCATGCTGGACACAGATGGTTCTGGCTGGTTCCAACAGACCCACCACAGGGCACGGCTGAGCCCCTTGGCCAAGGTGGTTTCTTCTAAGGGAAAACATATTTAAGAAAGGGAGAAAATACCACAGAATCTAGTAGTTTAAGGTTGAGGTGATCTAGACATCTATTTGCCAGTATTTAGTCACCCTGTGTCAGGGTGCTTAAAAGTTATGTGTAGTCATACCTTTTATAGGCCAGTTCAGAGCCCAGTTTCCTGGGTAAGCTTTCAGAAAAGTTAAGTTTCAGCTAAGTTGCCAAATTATGCATAGAGGAGAATGAACTCTTCTTATATACTGTTGTCCTGCTGTAAACACTGTGATCTTCAAAAGAGTAACAAACAAAAATCAAGGGCCAGGTGAACCTTTTCAGCTAAACCTACCTGGGATTGTCTATCACTTAATTACATACAGGCATTTTGGGAAAACCACAAGAAGCTGGGAGGAGACACAGCCGGCACATCTGACCTCAACTGACCAAAGGGGTATTCCATACCGTATGACACTGTGCTCAGAAATCAAAGGTGAGGAAAGAAGGAGGAACCGGCGGGGAACATTCGGAGTTATGACTTTTGTCTTCCCAAGTTCCTGTTACACATGATGGAGCCCTGCTATCCTGGAGGTGGCTGAACACTTGCCTGCCGATGGCAAGTAGCAAATGAATTCCTTGTTTTGCTTTATTTGTGTCAATGGCTTTTGCTTTGCTTATTAAACTGTCTTTATCTTAACCCACGAGTTTTCTCACTTTTACTCTTCTGATTCCATCCCCTATCCCACTGGATGGGAAGCAAGTGGTAAAGCTCAGCATCATAGTAATTTTAGGATTGTATCAGGTCAAGCAAATCACACCAAATAACCTGTATACTCAATGAGTTTTTATATATATACTTTAAAAAAAAATCTTAAGAGATTCTGTTTGTTTTACTGTAAAAAGAAATTAATACTAACAGAAGAGTAAAAATTATTTGGTGTAGTAAAGCAAACTACAGTTTCACACTCATTAATAATTATTTTCAGTTCCTAAACCTTTTTTGCTGTTGCATAAATGCTATATTAACCTTTGGCAACAATATTGCTCTTAGTTGTCTCTGATCGCTTTACAGTCAAATTTGTTCTCATCAAATCTACACATTATTTTAGTATATTGAGTACCAGAGCAAGTTAATAGCACAGAAAAGACAACATGGAATAAACAAAATTACAGAAAATTACACAGCAAATACACTAATTTGATGTCACACACAATTTTTCTTATGGTGTTTTTAATGCTTATCTTAGTTTGAGTGTCCCCTGTGTGACACAGAATAATAAAAATATCATAGAATCATAGAACTTCCTAGGTTGGGAAGGCTCTTGAAAGACCATCTGTTCCAATCTTTTTTGGGTAACAGAGCCTAGGTGAGATTATATAGCACCCTGTCCACTCACATCTTGAAAACCTCCAGTGAGGGGGATTCCACCACATCCCTGGGGAGGTTGTTCCAGTGATTGATTGTTCTCACTGTAAAAAAAATTTTTCTTATACCAAGATGAAGCCTCTCCTGGTGGAACTTGTACCCATTGCCCCTTGTCTTCTCTATGTGGCTCTTGGTGAAGAGAGAGCCTCCGTCCCCTTTGTAGCCACTTTAAGTAATGGAATACTGTGATGAGATCCCCCTGAGCCTTCTCTTCTCCAGGGTGGGAAGACGTAACTCCTTCAGCCTTTTTGCACAGGACAGGTTATCCAGCCCTTTGATCATCTTTGAGGCTCTCCTTTGGACCCCAAGGTTTCAGGAGGCTTGATACAGAGATTCAGGAGTTCATGGAGATTATTAACAAATCTGGTAAATAACAGGCAAGAATCAGGAAAAAAAGCTTCCATTTTATTCATCTTCATACATTCTTGTGTCACCTTGATGACACCATTTATATTTTGCTTACAATGGTAGCTAGGGAAGGAAACATCTCAATTGTTTTTCTTTTATAATGCTGTAGCAACAACAAAACTATAACTAAGAAGGAGAGGAGAGAAGCTGGGACTGCATATCTCTGAAAGTGTTCATTAAATTCTTAGAAATCTGTCACAAAAATAAAACATACGTGGAGGTTTCAAAAGAAAAAAAAATGAGAAAAATTTGAAAAACATAAAATGCAAATTCACAGCTAGCAGCTTCCACCTTCCATTAGTATTTAGAAAGCTGGATGTTTTCTGTCTCTTTGGAAATTGCCACCCAAAAATCAGGATGCATTATTAGGTGTAATTTCTCAGAAATGTAATTAACCAACTCTGATAAAAAGAGCCAAGGTGCTGATGATTTTTCATATTGAGTAATTCAGAAAACTTAATTCAAAACATAGTATTTTGCTTAATATAAGAAAAAAGCAGTGTGATCAATGAAATATTCTAAAAAAACTGTACATATAGTAAAAGGGTGATAGGTATTTTAAAATTTGGTATAAAAATTTGCCCTCTAACTTGTACTGCTGCATCAGGTGCAGCAGGTGCAGCACCTGGCATTTCCCTTCATTTAACTTCACGTGATTGCTTTCTGCCATTTCTCCAGCCTGTTGAGGTAATTCTGAACAGCAACACACCCATCTGGTGCATCAACCACTCCTCCCAGTTTTGTGTGATCTGCAAACTTGCAGAGGGTGCACTCCAGCCTATTGTCAGGGTCATTAATGAAGATGTGAAACAGAATTGGCCCCAATGGTGTACACCCAGGTTAAACCACTAGTGACTGACTTCCAGCTGGACTTCATGCCACTGATCACAGCCCTTTGAAACCAGCAGTTCAACCACTTTTTAATCCATCTCACTGTCTAATTGTCTAGTCTGTACTTCATCAGTTTTTCTGTAAGAATGTTATGGAAGATGGTGTCAAAAGTCATGCTCTCCCATCATCCACTGAGCCTGTCATCTCATCACAGAAGGCAATCACATTGGTCAAACATGATGTCCACTTGCAAATCCATACTGACTATCCCAATAAAGTTCTTGTTCTCAATATTTTTGGAAATGATTTCCAAGTGCATTTGCTCCATTACCTTCACACGGATTGAGGAAAGACTGACCATCATATAGTTCCCCCAATGTTCCTTGACCTTGTTGGAGTGACATTTGGTTTCTTCCAGCCTTCAGGAATCTCTCCCAGTCACCATGACCTTTCAAACATAAATAAGAATAGCCTTGCAATGACATTGGCCAGCCCTCTCAGTACTTGTGGGTACATCCCATCAGGTCCTATGGACTTCGGTACATCCAATTTGTTTAAATGATCCTAACCTGAATCTCTTCCACTGATGGTTAGCCTTACTTGCTCTGGACTTTCCCACAGATTTCAAAGGCCTGAGATTTCTGAAGCTGAGTACTTGACTGGTAAGTCAAGGCCAAGGTGAAAAGGGCATTAAGTACCTCATTCTTATCCATGTGCCTTAATGACATGTCCCCATTCCCAGTCAGCAGCAGGCTTACATTTTCTTTCTTCTTCTTTTTGCCATTTATCTGTTTATGTACTTGTAGATCTTCTTGTAATCCTTCACATCCTTCAAGTCCAGGTGGGTTTTGTCTTTCCTAACACCATCCCAGAACACTCAGTGTCTCTATATTCCTCCTGGGTGACCTGACTGCTTGTACACTTTGTATGCTTTCTTTTTAAGTCTGAGTTTAGTCAGGAGCTCCCTGTATATCCATGCAGGTCTCATGCAATCTTTGCTCAACTTTCTACATGTTGCTGTAGAACCTGAACTCCAGCATCTCATCGTCACTACAGGCATGTTGATACAGGATGTGGATACAGTTTATCAGTGGCTTCTAAAACATTATGAGTATTTTTCTTTTTTTAAGGATAGTGATGTTCTTCTAAGAGAAAACTTATTTGATGAGTATTGGGAGGTTCCAGACAAAAAAAGTAGTGAGAATTTAAAATATTTCTTATGTGACCTTGAAAATTATTTATAAGGCGGTACACTTCGAAACTAGTTCTGTGTCTCACTAAACAATGACATTTATTTTCCATGAAGATGCCAAATAATTTTATGAATGCATTACACCATTGACCTTCACAGTGTTCTGAATTCTCCATATTTTTAACTTTTTGTATGCCTTTATGATCTGCCTCCTTATTTGAATTAATTTCAGTCTGAAAAGTCCTTATCTGTTTAGTTTCTCACCTTAGAGGCCATTTATTTTCTAGGAGCAGTCATGTTCATTTTATTTTGGTAACTTTTTTAGTCCTAGACCCTTGATAAGATGGTGTAACAATGGTTATATGTAGTTTTCAAGATACAAGCACATTAAAAAAAAAAAAAAGTCCTTATACACCATGAATAATATGTCAACTTTTATTAGGAAATCAGTGAGCAACTGTATCAGGCTTTAAAGATAAATCAATTTCTTCTTAATTTCTTTAAAAACCCCCTGTACTCCCTCTATTTTTTAAGTGAAGAGATAAGTTGAAGAGTTTAGCATATCCTGTCTGAAGTGACTGCATTACTGACATTGTGATAACCCTTTTATTTTTCTGGTTGTTAATGGTAATGTCACAAAGAAGCTCTGGTATTCACTTCTGTATCAGAAATGAGAAACTATAAAGAATCAATAACAAAAAGTGCTTACTATTGTTCAACTGAAAATCCTGAAAAATTGGAATCTAAAACTGACATTTTTGTTATTTCAGTGATCATACCACCAAGTTTCTGTTTACACTTCCTATTTCAGAAGGATTATTTAGCCCAAAGCATTTTTCAGAATCTTAATTTTCCTTTGTAAGCCTTGTGTGACAGTAAGCCTTTCTTTTGTATGATAGTCTTCCCTCCAAAATCAAAATTCTATGCTTTTAATGTTGAAATTTTCAGATTAATAAAATAGTCATAAAAAGGATACACTGTGAAATGTTTCCTGGTGTTGTAAATATCACTCATTAACTTGGTAGTGATGTCAAAAGCAACTGAGTTCATAGAGAAATACTGGATCAAACTCATTAAGAATCTCACTGAAGCTTTAGAAATATCTATGTTCATTCTTTTTTTGCAAGTGTTGTTTTAAGTGTTTTCTAGTTTTATAGACTTTTTTTCTGAAAAATAAAGGAAAAATACAAAATAAAGTCTTCAGATTTTTTTTTCTTAGTTACTGAAAAGCTTGTTTGCTTGTCTAAGTAAGTAATGAGGATGCTTACAGACCCTGACGAAAATTTCAGTTGCACAGAGATGCACCCTGGTAGAAACTGATCATATATGGTCATTAGATGTTCTGTGTGCTTTTACAGTATGTACAATTTCATACTAAATATTCTATCAGCAAAATATGGGATCTAAAAATAGATAAAAATTTTGAAACATTACATTCCTTAATTGTTTAATTTTTAACGACTTACTAAAGCATACTTCCTTTACATGTGTGTGAACTATAGGCAAATATCTCCTTAGTATTCAACTGTGGTTACCAAAGACTCTTTAGCTTTTTAATACCTCATGACACTGAGTACTTAACATGAATGAAGGCACATCTGAAAATACCTTTTTTGAATGTTACACAGAATTCAGTAATGTATTTTTGTGTTCTAATAGATCAGTTTATGCTGGTTTCATTTGTCATAAAAGTGATATGATGCAACTCAAACTGAAAAAGTGAACTGAAGCTAATAGAGTTTATTTAAGAAGCTGAATTCTTGTCTTTACATACCCTTTATCAATAAAAGATGTAATCAGTTGTAATCAATTCTTGATTAGGAGGGTTGACTTTATTTTTCTGCATTTTGCCTGAAAACATTAGAGCCATAAATATACATGCTATCAGAAATTAAAACATTATTATTTTTCCCTGACTAATCAGGTTTTTTCCTGAGGAGCTCTGTTTATCATTTGTAGAATATATTTGTTCCTGGATGGGAAATTATGTCCTTTTGTAGGTACTGCTACAGAAATGCTCAAAGAAGAAATGAACAAAATGAAAAATATGCTGTTGTTATGCATAACCAAAACAAAAAAATCATATAACTTCTTTTAGACAAAATATAAAAAGACCTGACCATAAGCAGAGGAGATGACATTTCTCAACATTAGAACCTGACTATGCTAGATGAGTATATACAGATATTGAGAAACTTCTCACTAAAAAACTTGCTTTCTCAATAACATTTTCTTCTATGCTAATTACATCAGGCTTCTTTTTGTGGAGCTGAATTTTATGTGAAGTTGTTAAGAGACAAAAGATTAATCAAAATACTCAGTTGCAAAAACCCTGAGCTAATTTCATTCTACCAAATTCATCAACACTGAGCAATTTTGCTGCTGGTTTGGAAAAAATTTTATTCAGAGACATTAGTTAAAGAGACCAAAAATGAGCCAACTGTCTCTACCCCTGTATCTGATTTTGAAAATTTTCACATATTTGACATATTGTCATTCAATGTCTGTCATCACGAAGAAGTCTTAAAACAGGTATTTGATCACATGTTCTGAATAGGCAAATAAAAAAAAAATAAATATGTAAGACATGTAAAAACCAGATCTCTGTCATGGTTTTAGCTGGGATAGTTAATTTTCTTCACTGTAGCTAGTATAGTACTGTGTTCTAGACTTGGTATGAAAATAATGTGATAACACACTGATGTTTTTAGTTGTTGCTAGGTAGCGCTTACACTGGTCAAGGACTTTTACAGCTTCCCGTGCTCTGCCAGGTGCACAAGAAGCCGGGAGGGGAGGGAATACAACCAAGAGAGCTGATCTGAATTGGCCAAAGGGTATTCCATATCATGTGACGTCATGCCCAGTATATTAACTGGGGGGAGTTGGCCGGGGGAAGGCGCAATCGCGGCTCAGGGACTGGCGGTGTCAGTCAGCGGGTGGTGAGCGGTTGCAAACTCTTGTGTTTTTTTTTTTTTCACTTTTCCCTTTATTCCCTGGGTTTCGTTTTATTCTCTCTCATTATTCCTTTGTATTATATTACTATTATTATTA
>WEKW01007907.1:306-131352 GCA_013389905.1 Sula dactylatra | reverse complement strand
TTTTTAAAGTTTGGATTATTGTTTTAGCTTTATTGATGTATTTGCTCATTTTTTCTTATTTGTTTCTTATTTCTCTTACCTTGACTTCCAGGCTCCAGAAAGCAAAATTATTAACCGTAGTTCTGTCCTCAAATGCTCCACTGAGATGTGCTTGCGAGTTATGTACAGATACACACTCCAGCCTTTCAGACTGAAATGCATCTGGGGTTCACTGAGCCCACTCTGGATGGTTTCATTTCTTTTTAAAGTGTCCAGGTCAAAACAATATTCTGTTACCTACTGTTATTCACAGTTACCTTTCCTTATCTGCATTTTTCCAGATCTCCATCCCATAACTTCAAAAATAATTACCTGAGAATTTCTGAAGTTCGGTCTTAAATTAAAGAAAATCAAGGTCAGCTAGTTCAGTTCTATAATTTTAAGGCAAATACATTAGCTGTACTTTCCACTGTATCACTTGCTTGAATCAATTATTCAGAAGAGCAAAGCAATGCAACAACTCAGCCTTCTGTCTTTCTGAAGCCAAAACAGTGTGTTATACAAAGAGGCAGTGTATAGATATAGCTAGGCTCAATGGCTTCATGAGGTTGGCAATGCATTATCTGGATTTAATTATACTTCTATTTTTGCTGCCTAAAAAGCAACACTAACAAGATAGCTGATTCAGCAGCTTCAGTAGTAAATCAATAAAGGAATCAGTTCACAAAGCCAAATTCTCCTCTTTTATATAGTGGAGAGAGAAAAAAAAAACCTACACCAAAACGTAAGACAGGAATCAATTAATTTTGATTCATGAGTTTTTCTGTTAACAGGGAAAAGGAGTTAATTCATGAGTATGATCACTCATACATGTCATGTCCCTTCCACATTACAATTCTTCAGCTGTTACCTATCCATGACACTTATTCAAACAAATGCACATTCCTGAAATCATTCTGAAATATGGCATCTCATAATCAAAACAAAATTTCAGTGGAGGCTGGCCAATATAAGAAATTGAACAGATGCTCACTCAGCAATGTGAGTTTTCAAAATAAGTCTAGAAGTGACTTATCTCAGG
The DNA here is from genome assembly GCA_013389905.1 of Sula dactylatra. NCBI lineage: Eukaryota > Metazoa > Chordata > Aves > Suliformes > Sulidae > Sula > Sula dactylatra. Next base: position 130,292 of record WEKW01007907.1, on the reverse strand, counting down.
GAGAAAATAATTCTTGGAGAAACTGCCTTTTTCACATATTTCTTGATCATGAGGACATCATTAACATTATTAAAGAAAACCTTTNTTCAGAATCTAAATTATTTACTACATGGACAAGAGAAATAAAGCCCAAAGGAATGCAGTAGTGGTGGGTGTTTCATTAATGCTGAACAAGAACAAGGAGAGCAGATGCGATGTCTGACTGAAGATGTTGGTTTGATATAGGGAGCTATAAGCTAGTCAGGAACTAGAAGGAGTTAGAAACAAGGCCAGGCGTAAACAAGGCTGCAGGAATTGCCCTACAGAACAATAATATACAAAAAAGGACATTTAGTAAATGATATACAGGACATGACCCCTGATTTGACAGGCAATCAGGAAGGAAAACAATTTAATTCTTTAGACACGTAAGTCAAGCTGGAGACGGTGAACTCATCTGTGTAGGAGAGGAAGCTGAGAAAGGAGCTGAGGGATGAGTGGGATCATGTCTTTGCTTGGGGAATTGCCTTCTGGGTATTCCAGGCTGACACATTTTGTTGTGACATGTCCTGTCAATTTTTGTCACTTGTATCATGTTACATTGTCTCCTGGACTGTAATTAAGTTTGACAGAGGAAAACAGACCAGCTGAGAGTTAACATGATATGGCAAGTTAATAGATATGCATATTTGTCAATAGTTTTGTTAAATAAACCTCACTGGCAATAGACTATGGAAAGGGCAAGGGCAAAAAGATAAGTTCTCTCCCATGTAGAGAAATAGGATAAGTAATTTAAATGGTTGGAAGCTTCTTGAATGTCTCCATGTTTTCAAACACAAGAGGTGCAGGTGCTGCTGTTTGGATTCAGGGCATGAGCTCTTCTTAACTGTACTCTATAGACTTAATTTGTTGTTCCCCTGGAAGAGACAAAAGCAAGTACAGTTGGAGAGTCTCATTCCCTTAACCTCTCACAAGCCTGTGTCCCTGATATGCAGCACCAGAGAAGCAGTCAGCTGTATGTAGGTACTTCCCTTCAGTACTCATGGCTCTCTTCCCAGGAGAGAAAGGAATCTCTCCTGGCCGTGACTCATTGTGCATTAATGACTGCCCAGCCAGGTTCATCTAACTCCCACTAAGAGGATCAACTGCCTTGGGAAACATTCCAAGAACAAGCAGCACTATGCAGATGCAACTGTACTGGCTACCCTGGTGTGCCTATGCAAGTGCTGTGCTGCTCAGTCCAGGTCACTGCTTCTACCCCAGTTTAAGCTGCAATAGGTCCCAGCAGGCCCCTTCAGTGGGGGAGTGGGGTCAAGAGCGTTGTGCTGATATCCATTCCAACAGGGCTGGAGACTCAGCATCAAGGCAGATAGAAACAGGTCTTAAAAGACAAACCAGTAGACGTATTTTTGCTTTGGCTAGGACAAGGAGAAATCACCAGTATCACCATCGTTTAGCTCAGAAGTTCAGAAAGAATGGTCCACAGAAAGTTCAGATGCAGTAGATTGACTCAGCTCCATAAACTTTGACAGCACATTGCTAATTTACTCAGTCCCAGAGGAAATCTTGCTCCATGCCAGTCAAGGAAACCCATAATAAAAACAATTTTTCTAAATATGCTCCATAATACTCCTCACTTAAGTAGGAGACTAATTAAGTCTATCATATTACCTATTAACTGTATCTTAGACATTCAAAGTCCCTCTCATAAGAAAGATATACAGACTGCTGAGATGGCCCTGCAGCAAACTGTACTTCAGAAAGATAGAGACATAAATTTCTTCAGTTCTTCCTTACTCTTCCTAGGAACTGATTATGTAAACATAATAAAGCTAAAGCATCTTTTCCAGTGAAGCTGTTCTACTAGAAAAATAGCGTTTTTCTTAGCTTAATGGATTTGTTCATTTAATCTCTCTCAACCCTTGACTTCCATTCAAATTTACGTGTTCTTAACCAATGCACAGAGCAGCTGCATGCAGTAGGTAGCAGGGGGTTAATGGGGAATCCTAAAAGGTGGTGTTTGGTTGCAGTGTGCAGACAGTGCAATTAGAAGGGGAGAAAAGAAAAAAAAAACCACAACAACAAAACACATCAGCTTGTTTGCTTGAAACTTATATAGAATTAGACAGATAGATTCGAAGAACATGTTATGTCAGGTTTTATCATTATGTCATCATCACAATTTTTTTTATAACAACCACTACTGGGCAAATCCTGTAAGAGGCCAAGATGCTCCTAGGAGATGCTAAACATTCTCAGCTGTAATGACAACAGGAGCTCTCTGAAGATGATGGTTGGTCCTGTAAATGATAAAAGCCAGAATCTCAAGTGACTGTATCATAACAATGTCACTTTTATACAGCTTAATCTCCACTATATAATTAAACTGGTACATAAGTTGTAAGATAATTAAAAATGAGCTACAATGAAGTCTGCTATAAACATTTGTGCTTCAGTGCTAATTGCTTCCATTATAAATACTGCACACCAGCTTCTCCTCTGTGTAATTCCAGTGAATACATATAGTTGCACTAGGGATAAATTATACTTAACTACCTTTGCATGGTCAGACAAAACTTTATTGCTGTGCAGTGATCAAAAATGGTTTAATCTCCATCATTGCTAACTTGTAGCAATGTAGTCAGGTGTAGATGTGGTTACATCAATACTGCAAAACTCTTGCCCAGGTATTCTACCCAGGTAGTACAGGTACGGACTTCACAGCACTTATCCACTCCTGGACCAAATCTGTCCAGGAGTGGGTATCTGACACATAGTAGAACTTATTTTAAAAGCTGATTATCTGACACATAGCAAAGCTGTTGAAAATTTTTTATCATTGAATCATAGAATGTCCTGAGCTGGAAGGGACCCAAAAGGATCATTGAGTTCAACTCCCGTCCCTGCACAGAACAACCCCAAAATTCACACCATGTCTCTGAGGGCGTTGTCCAAGTGCTTCCTGAATAGTGTCAGGCTGGGCACTGTGACTGCCTCCCTGGGGAGCCTGTTCCAGTGCTCCACCACCCTCTGGGTGAAGAACCTTCTCCTAATATCCAACCTAAACCTCCCCTGGCACATCTTCCTGCCATTCCCTCGGGTCCTATCATTGCTGCCAGAGAGAAGAGATCAGCGCCTGCCACTCCTCCTCCCCTTGTGAGGAAGCTGCAGACCGCCATGAGGTCTGCCCTCAGTCTGCTCTTCTCCAGGCTGAATAAACCAAGTGACTTTATCTGCTCCTCATACAGTTTCCTCTCTAAACCCTTCACCACCTTCATGGTCCTCCACTGGACACTCTCTGGTAGCTTTTTATCCTTTGTATCCTCTGTGTCCTGGCACCCAAGACTGCACACAGTTCCCAAGGTGAGGCCACGCCAGTGCAGAGTGGGACAATCACCTGCCTCAACGGGCTGCAAGGCAGTGCTTGATGCACCCCAGGGCACGGCTGACCCTCTTGGCTGCCAGGGCACACTGTTGGCTCATGTTCAACTTGCTGTCAACCAGAACCCCCAGACCCCTCTCCGTGGAGCTGCTCTCCAGCCTCTCGTTCCCCAGGCTGTATGTACATCCAGGGTTGCTGTGCCTCAGGTGCAAAATCTGGCACTTGCCCTTGTTAAACTTCATGCGGCTGGTGATTGCCCAGCTCTCTAATTTGTCTAGATCTCTTTGCAGGGCCTTTCTGCCCTTGAGAGTGTCAACAGCTCCTCCCAATTTTGTGTCATCAGCAGACTTAATTAGTAATCCTTACAGTCCTGCAACCAAGTCATTTATAAAGAGATTAAAAAGTACCGGCCCCAAGATGGATCCCTGCAGAACCCCACTAGTGACTGGCCACCAGCCTGATGTAAACCCATTTACTATGACCCTTTGAGCCTGACCCATCGGCCAATTGTTCACCCATTGCATTATGTGTTTATCCAGCTGTATGCTGGACATTTTGACCAAGAGGATACTGTGAGAGACAGTACTGAAAGCTTTGCTGAAATCCCAAAAGATTACATTATGGAGCTGTATAAAGAAGCAACATGCCTTATCCCACACTAAGCTATACTTACAGATGTTCTCTGTGTTATTTATCATAAAGTTAGGCCATAAACAGGTTCCTTTGGTTATTTTCTCTTCTTTCACATTGTGCTTCCACTGAGCAGCTCAGCACAGGATCTGTGCTGCTCTGTACATCAAACAAGTAAGTCTTCTGGCTTCATTATGCTCCTCTGTCTGATCTCTGTTTCTGGGATTTCGTTATTACTTGACACACTGTCCTTGGTTTCTAAACACTTTCTTTGCTCTACCTCACCATCCTCTTTCCATCTTTCCCTCTTCCCACATTTTTTGCCTGTATATTCCTTTACAGCTTTTCCTCTTGCACCCTTAAGCTTCACATCACCCTATGCAGATTCAGAGTTTGCCCTGCTCTCCCTGTCTCTCTGGCATCCTGAACTGCCACTCAGCCGGGAGCAAGGCGTTAGTCTTGTCATCTCCAAGGTGCTTTGGCAGCAGGTTTTTTTCTTGCAGCTACTGCCAAATCTGGTAAAGAGGCAGCTCCACCCAGCTGTTCTGAGACAAGTGCAGCTGAAGTTTGCCAACAAGTACATTCTGACTTAGCAGTACCTTGAATTTTTAAGCTAGGCAAAAGATCACAGTAGAAGCAACTCCTCTTCTAACACAGCTCTGATATTTCCTTAACCGCTATTTTTTTCCTCTTGTATTTCCTTGACTGCAGTTTGGTTGTGGCACTATGTGAAAGAAAACTCTTTATTAAAGAAAAGATATAAAACTACAAGCAAAAACTGAAGAAATCTTACAGGTAACGAGATTTTGTTGTTTCCATACATGTATTTTAAAGCTAACAGACATTTTGTTTTGCTCAATTTCTATGAGCTTAACATGGTGTAGTTGTCAAAGATAAGAAACTGTATTCTGGGAAATGAGATGTCTGGGAGGTCAGAGGAACTGGTCTTGAGCTTTGGCACTTAAAAAAAAAAAGAAGGTAAAGGCAACTTCAAAGGAATAAAAACCAAGATAACTAGGGCTTTACAACTTTCACTGGATGCAGACCAAATCAGCAATGGGCTTTATTTTTGTTTTATGTCCCATTCCCAATTTGTGATTTGGACAGATGCTTGCTTTGCCAAGGACGCGTCTCATTTCAGGATTTAAGCCAGGCAGGAAATAGCCCTTCCTGTTTTCTGCCTTTTGTGGGCTTCCCCCCAATCCCTGGGGACTCCTTCCAGCACATGGGGAACATAATACTCATCACTAGAGCTAACTGAATAATTCATCATAAATAGATTTGTTGATCAATAGTAATTTTCCCGAACTTTTGAAACTGTAAAAGTATCACTTAATGAATTAGAGGAACCAAAGCTTTGTAAGCAATCAGCCTTTTCAAATTAAGTCTCAATATGAGGTTTCTCTTATCATAGCTCTGGAGAGCAGAAAGTACCAAACTTGGGCTTCACCTTTTCACCTGCATAAAACCTACTCTACTTGTGCTCCAGGCAGCCCTTGGCTCTTTCCATCCCACTGTCAGCTGAGAAAAAAAAAAAAAAAAATCTTTCACTCAAGTTTTTCCCCTTAATTTTGGTGAGGGTACTACCTTTTAAAGTGTCTCTTTTTCCTCTACGCTGGAGGAAAAAAAAATTTTTTTGCTATGTTTTCCATGTTTTGAGGGGAATAGCTCAGAAAGAGGTCTAAAATAATTTCTTTACCTGTGGAAATGCTATTATATTAGAATACTAAAAGCCTACTGTTAAAATAAATATGGAGTAATGCATCCCCTCATACTGCAGTGTCCAGCTCTCCAGCCTAGGAGGATCAGACTTGCCTGTACTCCATCAGTGAGACTACTCAAACCTATCTTACTTCTCTTAACTCATAACTAAGTAATTTGGCTCCAGTCCCAATAGATGTATGAGCCCAAGCCTGCACTTAAGTGGAATGGCTAAAACGTCTAGCAGAGTGACCTGAAATATCCAACACCAGCCTGAAGGATATGCTAAGCCCGTGGCAGTCCCATAGAGGTCCTCAAAGTCTTGGGTGGCACTGGGGGCACATCACCACCTTGGGGATGAACATGGACATCATGAGATGAAGCTGGCATCTTTGTTGAAACTCCCAAGGTCACTAACCTAGGCCCAGAAACCACCTCAGGAGCGTCTCAGAGAACCCTGCCTGAGTGCAGTCTTTAAAATTACCTTTTATTTTTATACATATATAGATAGATATATATATATATATATATGCACACACATCAGCAGGGGTAACTTCTCAGCTCGGACCATTCTGTTAACTTCAGTGGAACTGTCTTGCTTTACATCAGCTTAGACTTTGGTTTGCACTTTTACTGCTACCAGGGAAGAGAACTAGATCTTCAAGTAAACCTGCCTTTACCATATTTCAGTCTACATTTATTTAGATGATGACTAAAACTGAGTTGACAGTGTTTCCTTCATTGCTTGAATTTCATGCTTGCTTTCTGTGATCTGAAATTCTTCCTAGTGCCCTTGTGGCACTGACATAGAGAACAGTTGTAGAAATTCCAACAATAAGGAAAATAAGGTAACACAAGCAAGGAAAGGCACAATTACAGCTTCATGTACACACAGACCACAGGTTCTGGAACACTGAATTTGATTAACTGGCTTCATTAATATAATTTATCATGTATCACACTATCCCTTTGCCATTGACAAAAGGCTGTCCACTAAAAGGAGGCTGAAAGCAATTAACTTCTAAGTTCTGCTGTAACTGTGTTCTACCACAAACTTAGAACTGTCCTTCTATTATACTGTTCCATTAAAGAGCAAAAACAAAACACATCTTTTTTTCCTGGGATCAAATAAATATGTGATATTACTTAAACTATATTTTTCTATTTATTTAATTTGACCAAAAGATTTTGAAGTTGTATTTCAGCCAAACTCAGATTTAACACTGCCCCATGTCATCTTATAACAAGTTTGAGAGCAACAACGTGTACATAATAAAATAAAAATATTTGACATCTGCCATAAAGAGGAGGTAGCAAGTATAAAGTCTGTGAGCAGTATAGCGACAGAAGCAATAGACCTGACTGAACTGAACACCAGTTGCATTCATATTATTTTTTACAATTAGGAAGAAATCTAGACTTTTTCTCTCTTGCCCAAAACTTGAGAAGAGTAGAGTGGTATCTTGTTTTCTCCACTCCCAGTAAAGGATGTTTTCAGTTCACCTTTACTCAGCCATTGTAACATTAAATGGGCCATGAAAAAAGCTGAGCTCAATGCTTACACCTCAGGAGGATTTTAGCAACAACTTCATGTACTGACCTAACTGTACAGAGTAATTTCTCTACAAGTCTTTAGACTCTCCACTCTCTCTCTCTTTGGGATGATTCAGAGCTGCCTGAGACTTCCACCAGTGCCTTGCATAGAAAACAGAAAGCAACACTTCCAAATGTATCAGGAATTTGGCAGTAATAGAGAATTTGAGACTAGAGTTTCAAAAGAGTTCAGATTACACTTCATAGTAAACCCATCACACATGCTGAATTTCTTTGAAATTCTGGTTTAGAGAGAAGCTTATGCCAGAGGTATACAAAGCAACTACCATGTAGATATTGCGCGCTGTAAGACTTGTGTTTATGATTCTATATGGATATATTGTACACCTCCCCAGTAATCTGTCTGTTAATTCCTTACCCTAACAATTCTTATGTTTAGTGATTGGAAGACCAGAGGAAACTTGAGGTACATTCTTATTCCACACATGCCATCACCACAGAAAATGAGCAGATTGTGGATTTTGGGTGAACCCTCCCCCTTACCACAAGACTAGAGTTTAGCCAGTTAAACAGGAGATGTTCATCACTGTTTTCCTTTCAATGCCTATCTTGCAGGTACGCCATTGTAAAATTATGTTTTGCTTTAAATTTGCTTTTGTCAGGACAACCCATGAGAAATTAATATGGGCAAGGCATTACTTTTGCTGAGGGAAGGAGTAGATTGCCAGGGAAAACAAACAAAATTTATGCAATCAAACAATTTTTAGTAAAACCTGAATCTGTTGCAAACACAATAGTTTTGTCTATGGAGAACTATTCTTCCATAAAACACAGAAATAAATATTCTCAATTACTTTTCTGAAATAAGCACATTTTATTTACTACTGGATGCTTCATCCCTCTTCCCAGCTGCAAATCTTCTGCAAGACACTGGGACAAGACTAGCCCTGCCATCACTCTTGTGATTTCAAGAAGAGACTAAATGAGTCCGTTATGACTACCATGTGCTTGCCAAACCATTTACACTTGTTTACTAAGGTACATAGTGACTTACTGCATCTCCAGAGAAAATTACCACTCATTACTTCATGCATCAGATTACAGCTAAATTATTGTTCTCATAGTACAAGACTCATGTATTATTCAAATTCTAACCCGTGCATTATATCTGCCACAATTACAGCTAAAAATAGATAGTACATGTCCTACTTCAGAATATATTTAACGTTACTACCAGTAACATCTCAGATTTCACATGTGCTCAGATTTCACACCTTTGACCTTCAAGAGAATTTGGAGAGTGAAAGTCAATACTATATAATTGCGATAAGAGTAAGTGAAAGCCTGTAACTCCTAGCCACTTTGTACCAGCTGATATGTGCAGTTTTGCGTGCTTTACAGTGGAGGAGGTAGTTATTTGGATTGTTTGTATTTGACTGCTTAGGAATAACACAGCACACAGACAGGAATAACCATAATCCACAAGTAGCCAGGTCAAAATTAGAACTGTATATTTAAAACTTTTCCAGATTCACAGTAAGAAATTGCCTTTTAACTTCAGTATCCATCCTTTATCCTTGATCTGCCTGAAAAAGGCTTACTTCGGGTACTGTGAGTCTACACAGAAAGAGCTAAGGGAATATTAACATTTCTCTCCCTTGGATACATCAATAGTGTTGGAGGTACTCCTTTGTCCTATAAAATAACCATACATCAACTCTCCTCTTCACTTGTTTCCTCCTGTTCTCTTCACTCAAATCATCACTGAAGAGTTAAGAACTGGAGAGACTCCAGCCCCAAACAGGAATACCCTCATGAGAGGAGATGGACTTCATCTGATTTATATCACTTCTGATGGAAGAATTTCTCTACACTATATATGCCTGGCAATCCAGTACAAAGCTAGCTCTACTTACGTTCCAGCCTAAGTTCTGAACCAGAATATCATCTAAATAGAGCTTAAACCAAGGTATGAACAGAGACAGGCAAAGCGCACAGATATTGTTCCCGACCACTTACTTCTGAGAGGAGGAAGAAGTTTTCCTAACTCTTTGCTTTTTCTACTGCATCCTTCAAACCACAGCTCAGGTTTTGGCACACATGCAATTTCATTTCGACATAGAGTGCACATCAGAAATACAGCCATTTTAACATTTAAAATATAGGTTTTTTTCTTCCCTATTGAAAGACTTTTCTCTTAGGTTTGCTCTAGTCTAAAGTCTTAAACTGGAAATAAATGACCTGCAGCAGGACCAAAGTGTCCCAAACTGGCTTTATATAAGTAAGAATTAAGCCCAGAGTGTTTAAAATAAAAGCTCATCTAGACACAGATTTAGTAAGAAATAGTTTGACATTCATTAATCAACCTATTCAGCCTCCAGTTTAGAGACATCAGAGGTGCTCTTCCAAAGATGGAATTGGCCTGTGATCTGTTTATAATCCCTTTTAGGGTTCTTTTGTGTTCGTTTTCCTTTTTCATTCTACTTCCCCAGTATTCTCAAAATTTAGGGGCTAGAATTAACAAGGACTGACCCATGGTGCTTCAAAAGATTCCAAAGCCAACAGCTCCTGCCAAGGTTAAAGATGAAAAGTGAAAACAACTCCATTGTATTTTCACCTTCAGAGGACTTTTTTGCATGCCTGATTTGCTGTAGTTCCCTGCTGTATAACAAAGTACTTGCTGCATTCTTATTATAAAACTCAGGCTTTGTCATCTGTAATAGCTACACTATTTAAACCACCATTCAGGTAATAGAGAAATGAAAGGGAGAGAATAATTATATACGCTATTGGTGTTGCCCTCTCTAGCATTTATTTGAATGGGAAACTCAGTTAATTCAGCCCTTTGTAAAATAATATTTAAGCCATCTGGACTCTAAGGCTATGTATCTATTGCTTCTGGAATATGTCTACATATTCTTTCTGCAACATGGTATCACACACATTTCTATTGCAGGGGAGGATTTATTTTGGCCGTTTCATCTTACATGTGATGTATTTTGCATACTTCATGATGAATAAGTTAAGGAGGTCACTTCCTGAATGAGGACTTAAATTATGGCCAAAAGCAAAACCATTCTTGTTTGTGACGAATAAAGAGGAGGTTATTATAATTTATTGCAAATGACAATTGCACCACAGAGTTTCCAGTGTGAAAACATCTTCAAATTTTCATGATGCCACTCAGGGACAGCCTTTGTCTCTTGTTTGGCAGTTGCTTCCCTAGAATCTTATTCTAGCTCCTGTGGAGGTTCTCTCTAGCTTACAGAAATGCATAGTAGTAGAGCAAAGCCTAATTTAGATGGGGTTTTTTTGAATAATAAAACCGATTCTCTAACTCTTGAGAGGTAATATTGTCAAAGAGCTGAAGAAAGAGCATTGAAAGCTACAGCTGACATTTATTTCTATGTATAAAGCCTCACACCCCAGTTCTTGATGTGAACTGTAATCTATACAGTAATATGTTTTGCACAAAGGATGTTTAGACAGGTTGACATGCACAAAGAGTTAGTTGCACAGTCTATAACTCATAGCATTATCAATTCTATCAGTAAAAATTACTTTGGGGACAAAATAAAAACAAACAAAAGGGAAAACTTGCCAGTGGCCAGATAGAAAAAGAAAAGTAATGTGATCCCCAGAAGAACATTCTGTCCTGGGCATCCTCTGCAGTGCAGCAGGTGGGTCCTGCACAACGCTTTTTCCATAATAAGTACCTCACTTTGCTTGGGACCCAGTCAAGCACCTCACCAGTCATCCTGCTGTTGCTGCTATTAGCACTGGACAGAGCATGCTTTGCTCTGGGGCTGGTGGTACGCGTTAAACTGTTGTCCAGCTTTGTGCAGGCATATTATTGGGTAGCGTAAATGAAAAGCTACAGCCAAGGTGTAGGAAAAAGGGGGAAGGTGGGGAGTGTCTATATACCAATAATGCTGTGTGCATTTAGAATGTTTGCAACCTTTAACATGAAGAGGCCTCCTTTAAGCCCTTTCTCCAAAAGCACTCACTAGTAAAAGGGGAAACTAAAATATTTTGTTTCTGATACAGTTTGGTTACACTTGTCAACACTTAGCTCATCCAAGGGGTATATGAGTGGGTGGTGTTTATTGTTCTCTTTTGATTTTTCTGAGCAAAATCTGGCAAAAAAAAAAATCTGGCAAAAATCAAGGTTATTTCTAAACAGGACAAGGGGTTATTTAAAAGCAATTACTTTAAGTGAAGTAGGACTCGCTATCAATACTGTAATAACTCTTCTAAAAAGAACTGGATGCTTTTGACATACATGCTCAATACTGGTATTACAGGTATCGTAACTTCACATTTTGGTTACACTGAAATCAGGGTAACTTTCTTGGTGAATTAGCTTGGACTTCTTAGCGTATTATCAACAGGCTTTCACTGATTTTCAGTGGAGCTATACTGACAAATGCATCTCAGATAGTGTCACAGAAGCAGGAAAAAACAAGTGTTAACCTTGATTAATGCAGACTGGAATATCCAGAGTCCAGAAGCCTTTAGTATCTCTAGCTTGCCCTAGAAAAACCTTTTTTTTTCTTGATTTGTAGATCTATAAATAAAGTGGAAGTTTGTAATAAATATCTTGTACATTAACCTTTTAAGGTGGTGGGACACTTAAAGTGTCACAAAGAAATTAGCAAGAAGCAGCTGCTTTTGCACCAGTGAGAAACACAAGAACTCTCAGCAGCATTTTCCCCTTTTCAGGGGAGACAAGCTAACTGATAAATACATTAGAAATTAATTGTAGAATTCATCATGTGGGAAGCAGGACCTTCAAAGCAGTATCTTGCACAGATAAGGGTAGAGCACTTAGTAGACCTTTAAATACCATTAATGCAATGGCTGACTGCCAGTTGCTGGGAAACAACAACCCAAAGACTCATGTACAACCTAAAGCTTTGTTTTCATCTGCTGCCCTGCTGCCTAGTTTGTTGGCATCGCACTCTGAAATTCCATGAGACTTGTTGTCTGCTCTGAAATGTGAGCAGGAATAAACACTTCAAATGTTTGAAATAAAAATCTACTTTGCAGTCCATCTCCTCAGCTGCTCAGAACATGTCTGAACAGGAACATTTCCAAGAAACAGGCACAATGGGAGGAGCAGTAGCTGTGGAGGACAGCCAGCTCTATATGTCAAATACAGAAAGGAATAAAATCCTACCTCTAGCTCTCATCCTGTGTGCAGTGTTCAGACCCCAGCTAAAACTCCATATCCATCTGATTTGCATGTATGCTTCCTACCATTCATGAGACACAGTGGCATAGTAAAGTCAACTAGTAGGTTCTCATTTTCTATATGGGAAATGGATGAGGAAAATAAATATTTTTGTGTGTCCCAAAAGGCTGGCCTTGACATATAAGCTTGAATGTGGTATAAGAAGTACAGGTAAGTATAAACAAATATCTATCTGGGAACTGTACAGTCATATACCAAAATGCAGTCATTGTCAGTATATGAAAATAAGAGAGGCCTTCCCTTACTAAAAACACAAGCGGGCTATAGCTCTTGGGTATCTGTTCCTACTCTCAATGAATGAATGCTGGTCTGTGCTACAAAATGCTTCTGCCTTGTATCCTGAGCCACATGAAACTTCAGTTTGGAAGCAATCAAACCATGCCAAGAAGCTCATGTGTACAAAAGACAAATAAATAACATGGTAAGAAAGTATATTCACTCTTGCAGAACTGATCACATAAGTAAAGTTCACTATATTTAAAGTGCTCATGGGATTTGTACTCCCAGTAGTAGTCCATTGTCTTCAAAACATATAGTTATGTATATTGATACATTGAAGTATCTAGCAGGATTACACTAGGAGGATTCATTTTAGACTTTCTCACCCAATTGTCCACTGACTGTATGGCTATTGAATGAAACAGTCATATTTCCAACATTATCTGATCTGTGTCAAATGCCTGCCTAAGGAAATGACTAGCACCCCAGAACAGCCCACTTCCTTCTCAGTTACAAAGGGAACCTAGCTTAGAGAAAATTAGCTGAGACAAATCCCTTTCCAGCTGACTCAGAGCATAAGATTCACCAGAAGCCAAAGGACTATGCTGTCACTCATTAATTACCTGGGTTTGGTTTTGTTTCTATTTTAAAATAGGTAGCAGGAAATAAGTATCATTGTGACAGCAAGCAAATATATAGATATTTTATTATGAACGTTAATAATTGTGTCTGCTTTAAATATGTATCATAATTCCTTAAATAAAATATTTACATGAGAAAATGGAGATGAGTCCCCTTAGCAGTACTATGAAATCTTCCATTTACAGAAAGAAGAAACAGTTTTGCAACTGCAAACTCAGTGCTTGTTCCCAGCAGAACAATGGTCACATTTATTTGTGAGCGTAGTTCTCTAAGCAAGCTGGAAGCCTCTAAGATGAAGGCTGCTGTACAAGTACAAGGTGACATTATTGCAACATTTATCTTTCACTGAAATTTTAACCCTAATTATCCTTTAAATTACACAGCACCTTGAGGCACAACCACAGCTAACATGAGTTGTATTGTGACTATATATTACAAGATAGCATCCAAGTTGCAGACCAACTGGATGCGAATGAAGAAATCCTGTATCATCTTGCCATATACTGATTTGTAACCCAAAAGATAGATCTTCACTCCATTGTCCTGTGAAACATTCAGGACATAAATCCTTGGACACTACTAAACACATTTGAGGACAGATTTTTATGTGATTATGAAATAATTACAAAATTCTACAATCAGGGAGGTATCTCAGAGTCCCTTGTGCTACAGTCACACTGCTAATCAGCTCTAACACACTGCAAGTGCTGAGAAAGCCACTGCAGTCCAGGTCTGTGGCCAGAGCTGGTGTGTGAACTGCTCAGTCCTCACCACCTTTGTACATGACAGAAGCAGCACAACAAGATGTCTCTGAGCTCTGTGTACCTTATAGCTCCCTCAGACCCACAGGGCTCCACGAGCCCCCAAGGGAACCCAGGAGGAGCACAATGCCCAGGCTGTAGCTAAAGGGTCACTGGTAGAAAGAGATCCTGGAACAAGCAGCTGTCTCTTCAGGAGATACAACCTTGTACCAACCTTTCTCAGAAAGTCATAATGGGGTCTGAAGAGAGGAGGAGACAACCTGTAGTCCCTATGATATGCTTACTCAGTTCTGAGTCATTGGATGAAAGTCCAATGTCATTACCAAGCCACTGGACAAAAGGAGGTTTGCCTCCCCCCCCCTCCCTCAGCAACCACCTCTCTCTAATATAAGTAGAGATAATCAAGCCCAGGAACTAGTTCTAACATTCAAGATTATATTTTTCTACTTAAGATGCAGCAGGTTTCTTTTACAATGAAAGTGTAACTCCATATTCACAGTGACACAGTATCTGCTTATATATATATATAAATATATATATGTATATATATATTGCCTTTGCCACATAAAAAAGGTATAAAAGTTAACACTGTGCTGAAGTCCTGATTTTCATAATTCAGTACAAAGATTTACAGGTCCAAGACCTGCAGACATTAAAAAATATCCCGCACAAAATCTGTCCATATTCAGTTCTTCCTCTACAACCCAAAATATGTATTACAGATTTTATCACATCATTAAATTAGTACCACAAACTTTTATAGCTAGTTGCAGTGACATTTTAAAAGATTTTTAGTAGTATGGTAAATAAGTGAAAGTTGTGCTTATTATATGGCTTTTTACAGAGTTTTTATCATCACAATGATTTACCATTTAAAGTTTTATAACAACAATATATGGAGCAGTTGAAGTCCCATGGTACTCACATAATTACTCTACAACTGAGCCACTGTTTCACCTCGATGGCAATGTTTAACTGGGAGCAGAGGATGTATAAGGAACAGAAAACCCAGGTATAGAGGGGTCAACTTTATAAAGTACAAGTAAATAAAATTTGCTTTTCTGTGTTTTTCCACATTTTATACACTTCTATAAATATATTCCCTGTTTTTTGAGTTTTAGCACCGCTCATTTGCAGAGTTGCAGACACTTCTGTAAACTTCGGCTTATTTGAGGTTTAAATTCACTTTGTATTGCACATAACTCCTCCAAAACATATTAGTGCAGTCAATCTGCAAAGCAATCATCACCTCAGCATCTCTGTGCTGCATCCATCCGAATGCTGTGCATGATTTGCTGACACTTAGCCAGTTTCCTGGCTCTGCTTTCTGCATCACAGGAAGCTTTACAAAAATTAACTTCTTTTTTGGCAAATATCTATAGTCCTGTTTCTGAACAAGCTCTTTTTGAAAGCTGAAACTGCAGAAGAGAGGCTGCTTCCTTCCCCCTTCCTGGATGCTGTCCCATTGCCTCTGACTGCCCTGCAGCCAGGAGTGAGCAAGGAAGAGGCAGCCCCATTACTGGTGTCACCTGGAAAAGGAAATCATAAAATAACAAATGGATCCATCTGTTCTCCAGTTTCAATTATATTGCCCTACAAGGTTTGTGAAGTGCTCTCACTAGCCTTATATATAATATTAAAAGGAAAATACTGATTTTAAGGGCCAGCCTGATTGCACCTCTGAGTGCTGTTGTGCTTCTAGCATTGACCGTGTACATTGCAGTTGGTCTCTTCCTACAGGGCCCTCTAGCAACCCAGGGAATGTTGCTGTTGTCCTTTCCTGCAACACCTCCTCAGTGCTTTTCTTTGTTTTAATGACACCATTTTAGACAAATTTCCAATCCTTGCAAGAGCAAGCCCTGTCCCAGGCCACCACCCCTGCCCTGCCAGTAGGGATGGGAGGACTGCCCAGACACAGGTCAGCTTCCCAACAGCAGAACACAGGAACACAAGGAAACTAAAACAATTCAATGCCAATCCTAGTACAGCCTTCCAGCTGAAGTTAACAGTGGTTCCATTCAATCAGAGGATTTTAGGTTTAATTTAAACCTCTCTTAACCCATTTTGAGTGGGCCTTTGCTGAGATTTCATGGTAATCTGGATATTCATGATAGACACCAGAGTATGTAGGCATCTATGCCAGCTCTACTTTCAAGGTCGCTCACACGCAACAAGTTATCCTGTGAAACTGAAATCTGGGTTTGATTTGCACAACTCCACATGCATGCAACATGAGGATAAAAAACCTAGGTTCTTACTGCAGCATTTACATATTGGCTGGTGTGTTTACTTACTGCATTTTAACAGGCATAACTACATAACTCCTAAGCCTGGAGCAGAAAAATAGTATTGCAGATAGCTTACATTACTTGTGTCAAAAGAGGTGATAGAACTAAATGTACTCAGAACTTCATTATCTGTGCTGTACATTTTATTCATTAATTTGAAAGTGTTTTGTCTCTCCATGCCCTCCCCATTATTGCAAGTTAAAAAAAACCACCACAAGTATCAGGTATGCTACATCTAATACACTTCCGCATGTTATGGCACCTATATTATATACAGTGATTAATTTGTATGCCTCGCTACAGAGATCATCACCTACTGAAGTATATGGTCTATTTAAACATACAGTATGCAAAGTGCAATTAGTCGGAGCCCTCTACAGGGGTTGGAATGGCACTCTTCCCCTAATCCTTCTTGAAGCACTTGAAGATTTGTGTCTCCTGCAGTAAGCTAACATCCAGAAATCAGCTTTCTTCCCCACACGATCTGTTGCCAACCTTCTCAGCAGGCAGGTCTGGGCAGTCTTTGCCATATGTTTTTCTTATGAAGAAAAATGTGAATAATGTTGATTTTTTTTAACTCCCAACTGAAAAAAAAAAGTTGAGCACAGGCTTTCTTTGGCTTGATTATGTTAAGAATGAGAGGCTTGAGCTGATATTAAGAAAAATGTCTAGAGGCCTTTAAGACCTGAGCTCCCATTACTTCTCTGACTTCCAGTCAAATGTAACAGCTTTTGACTTCTTTGAAAAATTCAAAGATTTGCAATTATTGCTTATCAGATGGTGGCTGGCAACACTATGGCTTCGCATGACCATCTGAATTTAAGATTTCATCATTTGACTTTCTGCCCAGGGGTATACCATTAAATTAAACCTGTTGAAAGACACATCAAATCCCTAACGGTAATTCCATCTGCTTTTATAGATGGATAGATGACACTAACCTCCTAATGTTGTAAATGGTATGAGTAAGTGAAATGTGAAATACAAATCACATTTTTAGATTTTTATACAGATATATCCTTTTCATGCAGGTTAAAAGTGAGGATGTTACAGTCCTGTCAGATTTTATTGCAGAAAATGAGACAAAAATTTAATACTTCAGAAATGTTAGATGTAAAAAGCAACAATGATAAAGTATGGATTAAAACCCATTGATTTTTATAGGAGTTGGTTTTTGTTTGGTTGGGATTTTTGTCTATGTAAAACCTCCCAGTGGGATTTGGAAAATCCTGGCTTGATAGAATGGCATGTTCTTTACCATAAGAATTCTTGGATAAAAGGATCATGTAATCAGCTTTATGACTTTCTCCACTGCTTGTGGAAACAAAATAGGCAATTCTGTCAAAATCAGAATTTTTTAGTTTCTGTAGGAAACAGAGCTGCTCCCTTCAGATTCAATTATTTGACTTGTGTTAGAAAGCCTCAAAGTAGTATACATCCAGAAGATCAAGTGAAAGGCAAGACAAACGTTTGTACAGCCAGCCTATCCCAACTCTGATAGCAACAGGTGTAATATTGTAATAATGCAGACTATGCAGACCAAGTTTGAGGTGCATTCATTCTTATATTCCTCAGATTTGTAGACGTAAGATATCAGAAGCATTTTTTCCCCCCCAGATTATAGAGAAAAAGCAAAAAGAAATCATTAATTATTCTAAAATCTAAATTGTTCTCCTTCCTCAAGGATTGTCCACATTACCTTTCTGAAAATTTTAAGCTATATGCGTTAACTAAATCCAACACAGAAGCAAAGGGAGAAGGACTAACCCAGGAATGAGATTCCTAATTCCTAATATGAGTGTTCAGTTCTTGTCACATATCCCTGCTTCATCCCTCTACTAATGCAATCAACTGTTTAATGCAGTATCTTTACCCTTACCTCTTCTAACCTCCAGCTCCAGCCATAGCCAAGGTAATAGCCACGATACACCCACCTGCCCTAGTCTTACAGCCCCAGCTATTACTCATGTGAAGATGCATTATCTGTAAACACTGAGGTCTCAGAGGAAAGTGTCTAATCATTGGAGTGATATTTCTTATCCGTTAAATAACAGATAGAGCTCTCAGCCAACAAATGTACTACCTGTTCACATACCTACAATTCGTCATAGCCAAGTATTCGCAAGTTTTTTTCTGCTGTCCTCATTTTAGGGTGGAAGGATAAATAGAGATTTACTGTTACTCACTGTTCATAGGGAACAATCCTTGAAAATAAGGAAAGAAATTATTTAATCTTTTGTTTAAGGTTAAAATCCAGGACCAGCAAAAGTTCATGGCAACTTTTAAGCCCTTCTTGAGAGCATTAAACAAGTTGAAGTGTTCTGTGTTCACTCTCTGAAAAGGGAAAGTTCTCTCCCTCAGTATTTTACTGTCTCTAGGAGAGGCTAAAATTATTTACTAAGCAGCACTAAGATCACCTTTTCAGACCTCAACACAGTGTAAACAGGATCATTTATAAAGCACTGACATGATAATACTCAGTTCCATGTTAGAAAAAATTAGGGGAAAATGTGCACAGTCAGCCCATGGCTGTTGGTGCATTGCTAATCTGACCACAAGAACTGAAATGAGATGGTCATTTAACTTCTGAGCACAGCAGCTTTGGTGGTTATTGCTGCCACAGTGTGCTAAATTTACTGATCTGTGCTGTAAACTGGTTTTAATGTGCAGGTTGAATCCTTCACTTGAGAATCAGTTCCACTCTAACCTGGAAATAAAAGGCAATGTTTCATTTTGTTCTTTTGCTGAAACCATCTAGGTTTATTATTTAAAGATGACACTGAAGAATACACTGGCTCCATGTAAGCCATTCTTCTTCAGAAAGATCAAAGTATTATCAGTACAGCTACATTCTCACACCATGCAGACATGCGTTTACGTACATCTTGGGCAACTTGATTAAGTGACATGTGATTGCCTTTGTTTCCCTTAACGTAAAGGGAGATTAAACAGCAGCTTTTCTGAGGAAGGTATATATGATGGGCCAAAACTGTACAAAATAGACATTCGTTTGTGAATAAAGCCAAGATCAAGGTTGCTCAAAAGTGCATCAGAACTAGTCTTCACATCTTTGCTAACACAGAGACCTGGAAAACTTATTTGCACAAGAAATAGCTGCAGAAGACACGATAACCAGGCTATCAGATATTAATTTAATCTTCCACATCCTGTCATCCATCTGTATGTTGCCCTGC
Organism: Sula dactylatra; assembly: GCA_013389905.1. NCBI lineage: Eukaryota > Metazoa > Chordata > Aves > Suliformes > Sulidae > Sula > Sula dactylatra. The sequence continues at coordinate 110,688 of WEKW01007907.1, read as the reverse complement.
AATTTTACAATTTCATTTGATTTGAAATATAGCTGGATAGAAGCTAGCTAGGGTAGCTGGCAGTGCAAACAACTTTGTTTTGTTTTTTAATCTCCTTGGAGAGACTGAATTCTGTCTGCTGGAAAATGCATATATTCTTTTTGGATGAAACAGTATATTGCTTGGTCATCTTTGCCACGGCCTAATGTTCACTTTTTATCTCTTTGTACTCAAATTGCCTTGTCTTCACAAAACTGGAGCCACTCTTCCTTTGAAGAATTACCACCTGTATCTGTAATAATTAACAGACATTGCACAAATAAAGGCAGTCTTGGAGTTTGAGACACACCCTTTCCTCATCTTGCTCACTTATGAACCGAGCTGGTCTAACAAGAAGCTGACATTGCCGTTATAACTTGTATCTCTGGGAATTAGGACCACGCAGTATTTTGTGGGTTGTAACTCCCTGATAAAGTTCACCTTCCAAAGCATACAGGGCTCCAAAACTGGAGATGGCAAGCTACTGGTAAAGGAAATTAAGAGAATTAGTCTTACAAGATTACATTTACACAACATTGAGAGATGCAGTACATTAAGCCCAGGAATGTCATGACGCTGCCTGTGTTGCAGTGTGATAAGAGAGTGGACGGTTGGGTGTATTCCCATTGTAAAAGCAAAGCAAACAAACCAAACAACACACAGTACAGCAAACGTCCTCCATTCCTACGATAAAGTTATCTGCCAACGCAGCCCCCAGTTCTCCATATTACACAAGAGGCACTAAGCAGTTTAAATAAAGGGTTGTTTTATCATTTGCCAAAGCAACAATTTCAGAGGAACTAAAAAGAGTTTCACATAAAAGCAAACATATCTGTATGTGTTTCTTGGGGGTGAAATTCATGAAGTATCAAAAAACATTCCACGGTGAAGTAAAGCACACCACTAGGAGTACCGAGTCTGTTAACTTTCATCCATTTTGACCCCAGGATTTTAAATCACTGAAACACATAGATGAAGTGGAGGAGACCGTAGGCTTTTTCAGCTACTCTAGAAGAAAGGAAAGAAGCAGAACAAGTGAGCTCCTCCACTGGATCTCACTACTAAAGGGTGTGGTTATGCAACCGAGTCCCTACCTTAAGTTCCCACCTGGGCTACCTCACACCACAATATTCCTGAGAGTTGGCTTGCAGAAATATCACAGGTACACAGAGACAAAAGAGAAACAAATGAGGCTCGCTTTCAAGTCCCTGATCAGAGGACATTTCAGAAACACCAGCTGGTTAAATGATTTGAATGTGAGTCAGCAGCACGCCCATGGGGAACATAACAATGATGGCCAACTACAGTCTGGACATCAGCAAGAACATAATCAGAAGATCAAGGGAATTCGTTATTTCACTCTACATGGCACTTGTGAGGCCACGTATACAGAACTGTATCCAGGTTTAGGTTCTCTAGAGTAAGAGAGTCCTTGATAAATTGCAGAGAGTACACTGAAAGGCCACAAGCCCTTGAGCAACCTGATCTAACTTGAAGCTAGTTTTGTTTTGAGCAGAAGCGTGTGTGTACTAGAGACCTCTGGAAGTCCCTCCAACTTCAATTATCATTAGTTGCAGAACTATACAGTAACTCATTTGTCTGGTTCCCAGACTGACAAAATATATGTAAAATAAATCACTCATATCAGTTAAAGAAAAAAAAAAGGGGGCATCTTCTCAAATAATTTTAGATATCTAGTCACCCCCTTAGTTCTCTTCATCGTCAGTGGAGAGCAATAGCGACTTAGAATGTAACTATTCTGATATCTACTTCAGTAGGTACCAAATGACATGTTTTGCTTTAAAGAGTCAAGAAGTTACAGAAAGGAAAGACTTTTGTTCTTCCAGTCCGTACTCCTGGCACTTCAGAATGGTCCTGTCAAGTATGACTGGGGGAAGCAGATTTCCCTGTTGCTCAGGAATGCCCTTCCCGCACCCCACCCCCCACCCCCGCAATGGTGTAATACAGCAAAAATGGCAACATGGATAAGACTTCTAAGCAAAACAAAAAATTGCTCTACTTATATTGTTAACCTCCAATCACTGAAAGAAGATACTATCCTGCCAATGTTAATGCAGTGGAAAATTAAGTAGAGCTGGGGCATGCTGAATTTACAGACCGCTTCACTATGACTTTGAAAGTGCTTCATTATCACAATGTTCTCCCACTGCTCAGGAAAGCTCTACAGCTATCATCCCTATCTAGCTGGTGACTGCTCAGGAAAGCAAGGCATAGCTGATGAGGTGATACAGTAAGAAAACTTGAACCTGGCCAAATATAGCATTTCTCTCTTCAGCCATGACAATACTAAAACAAAGCACGATTATAATCCAGTGAGATGATTCTAAACAGTACTTCTCACAGAGCAGCTCTGATGCTCTCTCGGTTCGCAAGATTCAATATTTTCTTATGGCTTACTTATAAAAGGCAGGTAAAAACAAAACATCCACTTACTAGTCTATATGAAGAGCAGCAGTTCACAAGAACCACCCTTTGAGCTCCTTGCAACATGCCCAGCAGTGCAAGGTTGCCTCTCTATCTTGAACAAACCAGAGTTTTGGAGTTCCCAGGCTTTCTGATAGGAAGATAAGTGGCAAAAACTGTACAAAAAGAAGATAAACTGTTTTCTGTCTACGTACCAGTCTCTCATGAATTCAAGTTTCTGACAAATTGTTTAGTGTGATGTATCTTGCAATGGATAGTTTTCTCAGTAGTACCACTGACTGACTGTTTCCTTATATTATTGACCTCTCTTTTGCCCAAGAAGCTGGTGTAGTCATAGTTTGTGAAATTATCTGGCCAAGAGCAAAATATATTGAGGAGTAGTACATTTTCCAAGAGTCTCAGCCCTATAAAATTCCCAGCTCCTATTCTCCCTTCACATTTCATTTGGTAAATGTCCCAAAGCACGAATGTTACTGCCTGTGATTATTCCCAACATTTCTTTTCTTAAATACCTTTGAGTGGAAGAGTTGTGCAGAATTCTGCTATGTTTGGTTATTAATGCATGGACAGATCTCTAGCTCCACTGAATATTTTGAGAACCTTATATTTTTCTTTCCAAACTAAATTTAATTCCTCCTGGGATTAACGGCATTTCTCCCATCATTTCTCGAGTGTTAAACATTGCATCTCCATCCTTGAGTGACTGCTTCAGCAGTACCATTACCACAAAGTGAATCATTTATCAGTACCATCCCTACAGCCTACTCTGGACCTTCTGCACCAAATGAGTACACATCTCCATGAGTGATGGGTCAACACTAGAGATGACCAGATTTAAAATCAAAGGAGTTTTAAGAAGAAAACAGACTGAAATACAGACTGTAGTTGTTTCCAGGTTATCATGCGTATTTAACTGCAGTAATATGCAGCTAATTTTGTGTTCTTCTCACAATATCAGCCTCACACCAGTATTTGGACATGCCAAAGCATGCAAATAATCTGGACTGGAATACTAGAAATAACTCTTAGATGAGGGAGAATTATGTTCTTACACCTGTGAAGAAAATTTGGTGTCAGTGAATTGCCTCAATTAAATATCTTCAGGAGGCCAGGACAAGACAGTCTTGGAAGTCTGGAGGATGCAAGACAAATATACACAGAGAGGAGCAGTCCCAAAGTTAGATACTTCAGCCCCGACCCTGCACTTCTACGGCAGCCCAATGCTTTATCAATTGTAACATGATTCTGGCAGGGGATCAGCACTTTCCAGGGATTATTCATGGAAATCAGATCTATGGATTCTAGCAGCGCACTGACTCTAGTGAAACCACCTGTCTGAGAAAGGACCCACCTGACTGAACTCTACAAAACCAGTTTGCCAAATGCTGGGGTGTAGCTCACAGGTTAACTTGGTACTGCATCCACACAGCACTTTGATTGATCCTAATCTAGTCCATTTGGTACAGATAAAGCTGAGGGCTCCTATGTACTTATCAAGCAAGTTTGAGTATTAATGTGCTTATTGGAATTAGACTTTTTTTTTTTGCTTACAGTATTTATGAGCTAGTTTATAGCCTTTCTTTTCATACCAATTCCCCCCTTAATGACATTTTACTCTTCAAATACACAGTAAGAAGCTGAATTTCAAACCCTTGAAAATATATTTTTAAAGTTTCATACCACAGCAGACTCTGACATCAGTGGGAATTAGTTGGGAGTGATTGCCCTCCAGCATGAATAACAGACTGACTATCTGACTGCTTTCAGGGCACTCCTGTACAAGGAGGACTCTTCATTTGCAGCATCTGCTACATGCACAGCACCAGATGTAAAGGGTAATATTTTTATGGGATGGATTGATAGTCAACATCAAATGAAGACCTTATGAAAGACACTCTTGTTTCTTCTTTAGCACAGTCATTTCACAAATAGAAGAGATGTTTAATTGCACTGTGTATGAAAACAGCAGCTGAGAGATGCTTATCTAAGTATTCTGATGTAACAGGAACACTCACAAACCCATCAGGATTTTGGGAGAGCAGAAATCTGACAGGAATGAGCAACTCGGTCAATACCTGCCTGATTTTCCAGACCTGCAGGGCCAGAGCACTGACCATGCACAGAGTATTTGTTTCAAGTTATATCTTTATTTATACCTCACTTTCTCAGATTTTCCTTGTGATAGGACTTGCAGAGGTTGTTTCCTCACCCACCCTTTTTTTTTTTACGGCCATTCTCAGGCTCTGCTAGTGCAAAAATTATTTATGCAGAGAGAGGTTTGTTATTACATTACCATGCCAGATAGAAAATAGTCATATTTCTTACGGTTCACTGTTCTGTTGTTAGTTTGCAGGTTTGTTTTGGATTTGAGAGATAGCTACAGTAGTGCTTTCTGCATCTCTAAATATCTGTGCAACTACAACCATCAAGACATACATGATGTTGGATGAATGACAACAGGTACTGTATCCTCAACTGTTAGTAGTAGGGAAGATAGATGTAAAAGTCAGGTTCACATACAGTGAGGGAAACATCCACTGAAATGCTGTCTGGTAACAGTGCAGCAGGCCAGAAAAAGAAAAAGGTAAGATCATAAAACAGAAATTTCTGAAAAATAAAAATAGCATTTGTCTTCTTCTGACCTTAAGATGTGAGATGCTTGAGAACGTGTAACTCCAATCTCTTGGAGCAGATAAAATGTTCTGATGAACAGTATGTGCTTAGCCTCCTACCAGATAGGATTACTTGTTTCTCCTCTGTTTAAACTATGTGTGCAACCTCTGCAATCTCCCTGTTTTCAGAAGGGATTTTAAAAACTACTTTTTCTTAAAAAGCTCTATCTTTTCCAGATAGGTTCTTGACATTCATTGGCAGTCAGACTCCAGATCTTCACCTAGTATAAAGTAACTACCTAAGAATTCACTTGTGCTTTAACAGTTGAGAATGTCACTTGATCAAGAAGGAAATTATGCCTTCTAGGAAACAACCTGGCAAAGAAACTGCTAAGAAACTAGTCCTTGGAAGACTTTCTCTTCTTTTTGTCCTGTCCTGCTAAAAATAAGTCATTGAACTTTCATCTGGGAGTGTTATAGCACATAATTAAGTCTTAAAATTGTGCATCAAATGGTGAAAGGTTGAATAAAGATCAAATGCCCCTGTTGGTAGTTCCCCCAAGTAGAAATCACAGTTCAAACTGTCACATAGCCTCTCAATACCAAAAATAAGTCAGTAAATATTAGTGCTGCAAACAAATTACACATAAGGATTGTCTCGCCACAAAATATTAAATAGCCACAATGAGTTAAAGTGTAAGGCAACACTAGTGACAATGAACATGTTTAGCAGCAGTGTGCCCTATTGTCCAACTCCAAAAGTGAGGGTAACCATATTCCCATGGACTCAACATACACAAACAGGATGGCCCAAGGGTCTACTAAGACCAATACCTACAGAAGGTGAAGGACGAAGTGATAACCAAAACAATTACATCTCAAATGCAAAGGGCAGTGCATTTGTTATGTGAACACCAATCATGCCATGCTGGCACTCAACCTGTTGTAAGATGCCAGATTTGGTTACATAAAATCTGTGGCTCTGAAAGTTTGGACCAATGAACCACCACCAGACTGCAATACTGCTTGTAATCTCTATTTTCTTGTAAACTCTATACTGGAGCCTTAAACAGTGCCCATGGCTTAAGGTTAACATCAGCACAAAGGTAAATATCACTCTCGTGGATGATTTTGAGAACAACAGTAAATTTAGGGAAAATTTTTTCCACCCCTCCCTTTCTTTTCTTGTGACATTTAAAAACAGCCTCTGGGGGTCCCCCGAGGAGACAGAGTCATCCAGTGCCAAGCATGACTGACTCTACACTTTGCCCTCAAGATCTTGCACGGACAAGGCAGAGAGGAAAATATAGAAGGGAAAGAATTAGCTAGAATTACGCAACAAACCTTGTGACAAAACCATGACCAGAAATCAGGCCACCTTGTGAGAAATCCATGCCCCCATCACTGGAGTGCAGTGCTGCTGATCTTTTATTTTTTTTTATTTCTAAATATATACATCTAAAATTTTTTTATTTCCTCTTAGAATGCAAATTGCAAGAGAAAATTATCGGAATATGTATTTAAGATACCTGTTACTTAGCTGAATGTTCTAAGTTTTTTTAATCAAATGTTTTAATGAAAATGAGCTTTAAGATGAGACTTATTTTAATCACTCGGGGACTGCCTCAGGCTTGACTAGCTAGTTGTAGCCTCTCCACCTTACCCATGCTTCCTAGTGACTTATGCCATGACAAGTCCCAGTGGAATTAGAAGAAAATACAACCCATGTGTTTTGCTGTAGTCCCAAAGACATTAACTGAATCAGGTTAATAAGAAAAGATAAGACTAGTTAAAAAAATCTACATTTGCAGAACCATCCCTTGCTGAGGTTCAGATCATAAGATGCCAGACTACCAGAGGCATTAGGCTCTGTGCATTTCATTAATGAGATGGTTCTGGGGATCAACCACCACATCGTGGGCTCAGGAAGCGAGCTCCCTCAATACTGGAAGGGGATGTTGCTTTTTTCTTTGCAATTTAAATCTTGTGTCTTCTGTAGCTTATTGAGCTATTTACATCATGCAGCATCTTAGCAGTCTAACAATTTTACCTCTGAGGTCTCAACTGGAAAGTTCAATAAACATGGAGATGTATGGCTTCAGTACATCTGAAGCAGTAACATAAGATTCCTGATGTGCTTGATATATCGCACCCCACTGGTGTCATCCAAATGGAATGTCATAAAGTAACATAACAAAGTGCTGGAGCAGAAATGATTCAGTCATTAGCACCACAGACACGCAACCATTAAATCTCACCCACAGAGTGGACAGCAGAGCATTTACAGTGAGCGCCCTCTGGACAGGCACAGAGACACAACAGCCTCGTGGATTCTGTCACGGGGCCTTGGCACGTTTGCTGGTGAGATTTATATAAATCGCAGGGGTTTGCTGGAGGGTTTATCTAGGACATGAAATCACATTATTATTTTGCTACCGGCACCACTGGCTGTTTCTGTTTCATTTTAAGTACATCCATGCCCCAGGTTGTAGGTTCCAGAAAAGGCACTTGCTGTCTCTTTATAGTACAAAGTTACTTCAGATTTCTCCTAATGGCTTGATAAGGATTTCTCCATGCTCTAGAACCAGGGCTATAACAGACCTGATCTCGTGCAAAGCACACAGCTGTTCTCCAGTGAAATTACTTCATCTAGCATCCCTTAAGCTCTGCTGCTTGCAGATTTGGAAAATGAAAGACAGCAATGACATCATTCATTGCTATGATTGCAATGACAGTTTACCAAGATGAGAATCGGGCCCCTGAAGAAAAATAACCTAATTTATCATCACCTTGCAGCTACTTCATTATTTTGTTCTAATGGAAAGTACTAAATAAATCAAAATGAGAAATAATTGCTGTGAAGACAATGCAAGGACAATGACAAATTGAGCCCAAGCCTGAGGGGGAGAGACTTAAAGAAAGATATGAAGCATCAAAGCAATGAGGGAAGACAGAGGAGTAGAGAGTCCACGTAGGAGTCACAGGAGTAAAAAAAGTTTTATAGCAGGAAAGACAGACCTCTGAGCCTCTTACGATCCTTCATTTCATACAGCTTTGTTTTTTATAGCATCTTTCTTTCCTAAGGCTGTGAGCTTAAGACTTTGATTTATACTTCAGAGCTAATTTTTTCCAACCTTGAAATGCAGGAAAGAAAATGTAAAGGTTTGTCAAAACAACTGCAGGGGGTCTGTAATGCAGCCTTTGCTTACCACCTCCAAAGCAGAAAGTATTTCAGGCTCAGAAGGGAGCACAAATATGAGATGTTCAAGACTGATTTCCCCCAGCCATTGAGATCCAATACTTCTCTGGTTAGTGTGAGACACTGTTCTTTGCTAGGTGGTGGAGAAAGGTATCAAAAAGTCTGCACAGAGTTATCACAGGAACTCAAAACTGTGTATTCAGGTGCCAAAAAAAAAAAAAAGAGGGAGCAAAGTTGGCATATTAAGACAGCCTGATTCAGTTCTCCCCCAAGATAATCACAAAATTTGTGCATATTTTTGGGAATGCGGGTATTGAAAGAGTCTGAACCGGGACATGTGAGTGGATGGAGATACTTCCCAATAGCTTCATTTCAAATGTTGAAAGAACAAGAAGGCAAGAAGAAATTAGGAAGCCCACAACATCCATACCCTCACCAAACCTAGTTAGCAGAAGCTTCATTGCTTTAAAAACCTTTAAGGGTTAAATGTGTAACTACTCTGAAGCAGTACCTTATTGGTATCTAGGGCTACCAGTCTGGGTACTTCACACTAGTTTCACGTTCATCCCACCTAACTTCAGGGACCTAAAGAGCATAATCACTGAAAAGAGTTAACAATGATTAGAGACAGGTATCTCCAGAGGGCAATTCAGCCCACTCAGGACACCAATTACCTGCTGAAACCAACCATCTCATCATATGTAGGGGAGTACAGGTTAAGTACTCCAAGTTCAAGCTCCTCAGTTAAGTGTCTAAAGCTTGATGGAACAATTCTTCTACAAGTGTCTTTCAAAGACCCTTATGGCCACTGGAAACAATCATAGATTTGAATGGGCTCTGGGTCAGGGTTTAACTTCATCCTATTTTGGTGATAAAATATCAAATGCAGCCTTAAGCATTTAAGAAAAAAATGGAATTTATTACACAGCTGAGAAATTTTTGCTGAGATTGATATCTCTTTCAGTTTATCAAAGCGAAAGCTTGCAATATCCCCTGGTAGGACATATAACACTGTTTTCAGAATTTTCCCTTCTTCCTCTTAAATACAAATCCAAGATCTGAAGATCAACTTTAAAAAAACAGTCCGCCAAAAAAAATTAAATGGTAGTTTTAATCACTGGCAAGAAAACCTATATGTTTTTCCAAGTTTGATGTAACCAAAACAGATGAAATCACATTCCCCTTCACAAACAATCAAACATGATTTTTTTTAAATGCATTTTGTCAGCAGCGCCAACTTTCTTGAGTTACTCTTAAATGCAGCCGTTGTAAACAGAGTTAAACCTGATCTACTCTTATTATCTCACCACACCATGAATTGCCTTGATAATGAACTAACAGCGACAACACCACAATATTCTTGCTAACAATCCCCTGCTACCACTGAAATCAGTAGGTCATGTACACACAGCCAAGAGCAGACTTTGGCCGCAGCAGTGTGTTAAGGAATACATCAGTAAAATGAAATCTACCATCTACGCACAGCATCAGACATATACAGCTACAGTTAGTTATCTGTATTACTGCAGTGTCTGAAAACCTGGTATCTGAACCAGAATCCCATTCTGCAAGGTGACAAATACAGAACGTAAAAATAACGTAGCTAGACAAGTACTAAACGCTGTTGTGGAACAGAGAGGCCATAACTCAGACAGACAGGGGAATGACACCTGTGCAGATCCATGGGACAGTGAACCCTCAGCACATCAGCTGTCCACCCACTGCAATAGGAAAACTTTTATAGAGGAACTAGAGAAAAGGTTGGGAGGTGGCCTACTGAGTGTGGGAAAACCCTCAAGGTACCCCTCTTGGTATTTAGTAGCTGTTCTACTAAGGGTTTTAACAGGGGCCAGGTGAGAACTGGTAGCTTAAGAGTATTAAAAAGGGTAGGGGTGAGTAGAAGAAGAGAGAAGAGGCCATGAGCAGTCCTGCAAATGAGAACAGCCTGCTTATGCCTGATGTGACTGGGAAGAGGGAAGCGATGAAGGGATACAAAGAGTTGGTGACATGGTTCAGGGGACAGGTTAAGGAAAAGTCCTTTCTAGAGGCTTCCCAACAGCTACAAGGAAGACTACAGTTACCAAGATGAGAAAAGCAGTTGCTACAGTAATTGAAATGGAATACAACTAAGGCTGCATTTCAGGTCTTGTTTATGTATATGAACGTGGGGAAAAAAGTATTTTGCAGCAGGGATCAGCAAGATTTAGACATTGGTCAAATAAAAGCATCTACAGAAAAGTCTCAGTCAGGAACAATGCCTCAACCTAACAGATAGGCTTTTGTCCATACTGGTCTAGTAAAGCAGCAGCAGGGCAGAAGTAAAGATTAATTTGTCTGTAGCTACATGGACCTAGAGCTGGCAGCTAGATAGCTCTGAAAAGCTGTCAGAGAAACTGAGATGTTCTCCTAAACATGGGTCAGAGAGTAGGAAGCATCAGCTACGAGATGGAGCGGAATTTATGCTTGCAAATGGTGTTACCTAGATGCAAGGTCTGAGACAAAGAGAGGAGTAAGTGGGAGAGAGTCCTGGGGAAACTCGACACAGTGGTGGAAGGAGGGCAAGAGGGGTTCTGCTAACAGGGCACCCAAAAGAGCAGAGGATTAAGAAGGCCAGAGATGGAGGTCTATGGCTTAGATGTATTCAATCATAGGAATGCAGCCTGGATAACATAACCTTTGGGTTCTATTTTAGATGTAGATAGGTTTTAAAGACACCTAGATGTATTCTTTATTAATAAAAGCATTTTGCTGCTTTTTGCCAGTGTAAATGGCTTTCATGAGCACACTCTAGACTGCCATACTTGCTCATGCAGCTTTTAATAACCAGACAGAAGCTGAAGTAGAGAGTCATCATAACCAGTCTTTTTCCCTGCAAAATCCTCGTGTCAGGAAGAAAGAAATTTGTCAGAAACTGAACTTCTATGCATCATTCATTTCCATTTGTACCAATACCTGCTTTTGCAGTTTGGTAATGGCTTTCTTGCCCTGTACAGTAAAGTGAAAAGAAGGACAATAATGCCACCCACAGGTGTATGTGTTTATTGCTGCGATTAATTTTGAGATAGGTTTTCCTATCTTGCAGTTAACTGGAATGTTAATTCTAACTATAGTGGTACTTAGGCTCTTCTGAATTCACCTGCACTTGTGGTCAGAACTACAATGCCTGCACTAGTTCTGTACTGCTTTGTTAGAGCTTATGGTTTTATTGTGCAATTGGCTTATTTCTACTACAAATAATTTGTAAAAAAACAGGCTACAAAATGGAAATTAAAATTAAACAATCCTCCCATCTCAGCACTCAACAGTATGCAGATCTGGTGAAAGCATTTCAAATAATGTCATCCACTTTTTAATTAAAAACATACCACAGGTACATTTTCACAGTATATAGCATATTTCACCTCATTTTATTTTATCATTCCTAGCTCAGAGATCCTTCAACTGTGATGACAAGGATTGTAATGTTGCAGGAGTTCTTCCTTACAGAAGATTACAAAAGCCAGCTGAAATAAAAGCTCAATCTTTAGGTAGAACTGAAGCAGGGAGAGTTCTGCTTACAAATACCATACTCATCCTCTTTCTCATTTCCTTTATCCGTGCTAATTAAGAATGGCTGTTGGAATGGAAACAATATTTTCAATAATTGTTACCTGTACATAAAAATAGGATTTTATGTTTAAGGTAGAAACAATTAAAGCATATTTATTAGCTCAGTCTTCCTTTCTTTCAGAGCCATAGGACTCCAGAGTAAACAGCGTAGCAGAAAAACTCAGGATCAGATTGCACTGCAGGAGAGAAGGCAATGTTTTCTCTTATACGTGATCTCTCTCAAAAGCAGCTAAGGTAGGCCACTCAGGGGAGATAAAGCCCTGGCACTCTGCATAGATATAATATATCTCACAGCTGGGATTAATTTACAGCCTATCTCCTAGCTAGATTCACAGGAGTGAACTCTTAATTCAGCCGGATGTGTGATGGCTCTGTGCCATAAATCCTTCTCATATTCTGCTGCACCTCAGACCCTTACAAGGGACCAACTTACCTGAATTCTCTAGGGTTTTCCATCAGTATGGACTGAGGCTGCAGACATAGGTGCCCTTACAGAAACACCTGTTGTAGGAACCAAAAACACAGACAAAAATAGGTAAATACAGGACTCGGTACTGCAAATGTTTTGCTGAAAAATGGACTAGTCCTAGCCAAAGTGTATTCTCTACATGAAACATGGATGCTATATGCTGAGATTATCTTGGATATCCACGTCAACTGAATAATTTAAGAAAATCAGTAAGGGAAATTTGCCATATTGAAAAAAATTGGTAACTGACTTGTCTGAAACATGTTTAGTAAGCATGAGAGTTCAAAGACGAGCTATTACGTCCTGTACTTTCTCTCATGTTAGACAACTTATGTTATAGTTTTCTTGTACATAATTGCTGATACGGCACCTACATTCCAAAGTCTAAATTTCCGCACAGTATTAATATCATCCTGTTTTACAAATAGCAGTAAGTCTTTGTACGTTCATTGCACATATAATCATTTAACTTAAACTTATTCACTGTACAGAACATCAATTGAGGCCAGATTCAAGATAAATTAGAGACACAGGGAAAAGAATACGAAACCGTTCTATCCTAAGGTCTTCCTAGGCACACTCGAACTTTATTGAAGAAGTTCATCAATACTCTTATTTAAGGACTCTCAGCTCTTGAGGAAGCACTGTCATGTTAAAAGCTTGCTATCACTGCTCCCACCACAGGGGAGAATGTATTCCTAATACCTGACAGCTCTCCAAGTTATCCAGTCTCATAGAAATCAAAGGCATCATCTACTGTTCTTAAATATTTGAAGAAAAAAGGTATTAAGTAAATTATACTAAAGTATGTTAAGTAAATAGATTTTTTCCCTCCTTAAAACCTATATTTAAATACTTTCAACCTTATCTTAATTGTGCACAAGATGACACACTTCCCTCTCACACTTACAGCCCCAGGGGACAAAACACACATAATGTGATATTGGGAGCTGACAACAGGTCCTGTCGCTGGGGACACTGCTGGGTGCTGCACGGCTCCCAGGCTGCGGCCATGCATGTTTGCAGCTCGCAGGGTATGGACAGGCATGAATTAAGCAGAACAGGGAGCTGAATTTGGCTTTCCTACTGAAACCATCTTTGGAAGAGCAATAAAAGATGATGACTTTGTACAGCTGCAGCAGAGCAGTGCCTTAATTTTAGTCTCTCTATATTGCCCAGTCTCTGATATAACAGCAACTGCAGATGTTCAGAGCAATCACACAGCACTTTGACATAGAACAACCCAAGTATTCCAGCTCAACCTATTCAAGCTGTCCCCCAAAACATTTATCTACATTTCTTTTTATGCAGTCATTAAAAGAAAATTTAGTTAGATTAGTAATTTAGAAAGTTATTCATCTTAAAAACTCAATAACAATGCAAGTTTTCCATCAGAAGTGCTGCATTTGTTGTCATACTGTTGCCATGTAGGATTTCACCAAGCAGATGATGATAACATTTCTCATGACAAATAAGACCAAACACCCTCCAGACAAATTTTTTTAAATCCTCACTCAGAGGCACGTGTGATAAAAATGGATCAAGCTAACTTCAGAAAGAGTGAGGGTGAGGGATCTGAACCTCAGTAAACTTACTCTCAAGGCAACAGCTATCTGGATGATCTTGAGGACATGTTATCTGACTGTATGATTGAATTGCGCTGATGTGAACAACTACCCATTTGGTGGGTTTGCTCAACTGGACTGCCATTGAGTAAGTGTCAATGTACATGCACTGTTATGTTAATGCCTACGTCCATCATAACCAGTGCTGCTTGCTGACTGAAAGAAAATGTGTTTCACCAGAAAAATACCAGAGAAAACAAATGCTGGTTCATTTAATGATTTGGGTGGCAACAGAGACTATCAAAGTGAGTTTGCAGCTAGAGAAGCTGAAAATGTTGGTGCATCTGGAGATACATCCAGACCTCTTGAATGTGGACAGTAGTTCTCCAGGGAACACAGTTCTCCCTGACGGACTCCCCATGGGGAACAACAGCACAGGGTCTCCCTTGCTCCATGGAAAGCCCTTCTGCATTTGGCCCCCAACAAAGGTAAGAAGGTGTTACACAAGGCACCAATGTTAAATAGCCCGGACCTCACTGAAAACAGTTTTACACAAAGCTCTCATCTACTCACAGCTTTTCCATCCTCTGGACACAGCCTGCATCCAAGCACTAAGACAACATAGAAACCGCAACCATATGAGTTCATGACTCTGCCACAGGAGAAGAGAGGGGCAATCCGAGTCAAAATTTTGAAATAGTTAAATAGGGTAGCCAAAAGTTAAATCTGTAAGGATCTTCAGAAAATCCAGTATAGCTGTACCTGAAATTGGACACTCAGTAATTCAGTTTTCACACATATACCCTAAACCCATATTTACAGCTGAATCTTCATACATCTAAAAGAAACACTAAATTGCAGCATAGAAACACCAGCCCCTCAGTGTGCCACAATACACTGCAGGTTTTAAGACAAAATAGCAAGTACTAAGGGCTGTGCAATGGGAAAATTCTCACAACATGGAACCGGGGCTTTCCAGCACCTACCTGAAACAGTATTGTCACATGTTGGCAGAAAAGAGCTACTCAGAATAATTAATCCCTTCTAGAATTCTGCAGATTGGTACCATTTCCTTTGGGTTCAACAGAAATGGTACCAAGGAAAAGATATATTAAAAAAAGTTAAAATACATGGAAGTTCAACCACAAGATGTTGTTGTGTAGCTTCCCCAGGAGCTAATAACACTCACACATCACAAGACTGATTCAGAGGAAATAGTCCCTCTGGGAATAGGCACCCACAGGAGGAAGGCTAGCCAACCTGCACCAGTGCAAACATGTTGCATACTATCATAGGAGATAGGGCTGCCAATCTTCCAGCAAGCTAAAGTCTCCTCTTGCTCCCTCACTGTTATGTCAAGTGCCCACACTCTCCAAAGGTTCAGAAGCAGAACTAAAAAATCCTACTTTGCTTTCTGTATATTTAGAGCTAAATCCACTTCAGTTAAGCTACAATTTTCTGAAAGTTTCCTTCGCTGACAGCCTTGCTTTGAAACAGCTCCTCCCTCTACACTACCTCCTGCCTCACGCTTCCAGCCACTTGCACACTGCTCTCAGCTATTTCTTCAGATGTGCACAGAACTGAACTGGGCAGCAGGCTAAAGACAGGGGTTTAAAAGTGACCAGTACTTTTGGCAGCTTATTTTTTGGCCAGCTAATCTCCAAGCACAGCTCACAACCAGAGGTGTGCCACAGGGTTAAGAACAAAAGTACAGAAAGGGGTAGGTACTCCATAACCTTCCACAGCCTTCAAAGCAGATGCTTGCAAAATCACACTCCAGCAGAGACCCAGCAGGACATCTCAATCACGTAACCAAAGAGTTGACATGGGGCATTTTTAAAAGCACCACAGGGATCCTATCCTGGACCCACAACAACTCCACAGGGAACAAGGCACTGTTTGCACCAGCAAGGAAAACCTGCCAAACTATGCTGCAGATACACTTTGCTGTACTGAAAGAGAATTACAAATATTATTTGGTCCACTGGAATATCAAAAAGGAAACCCAGCCAGAGCTCCAGTGAGAAAGAGATAAATATCTTGGCAGTTGTCTAGCGAGTGTGCAGCTTGGATTCATCTGCAGAGAACTGATGATAGAAATCTTCAAGCACAAATCCCTTTATCAATTAGTAATAAACCAGGAAAGAGATATTTAGGGGGAAAAAATACAAAAAATTTTTCTTCCACAAACACACTTTGCCATAACATGGATGGGACAACATAAACCATAATGCACAAGTGTTGAGTCTGCTGCATCTGCCAAGCTGACACAGCAGCTCTCAGAAGCATGAAGAGAGTCACTAGCAGCAAAGGTTGACACCATAAATGTAACAGAAGAGGAAAAATACTTCAGAGCACATTGCAAGGGCTGGTTTGCTTCTCCCAGCACGTGAGAGTACTCACACCAGGGCACGTGACAATGAGCTAAGCTTCCATCCATTTTCCTTCCTTAAAACACACCTATATGCTTGGCCAATTCTTTCTAAGTTCACTCCAGCAGCTGACTGACTTGACTTCCTTCTGTGTAACTCCCAAATGAGCTCAGTATTGCTTATGTGCTCCCTCCCTTTCCTTCCAGCAAGGCACTTGAGCAGGTTCAGCTATGCTTACACCTACCTCACCTGAGAAACACAGCACCACAGCCAAAAAGAGACCAAAAAAAAAAAACACATCTCATACTCTCCAGCAGGATATTTAAGCCTGTAGAGTGTTTTTTTCACAGGAGTCAGGACTGAAGGAAGATCCTGACCTGACACAACTGAAATCAATAGAAGTCTTTGTACCAGCTGCCCTGCATGAAGAATTATGTCAGAGATTCAGCCTTAAAAACCATTGGGATGGAACATTATGATTTGGGGAAATATCTGTTGTCAACCACAATCAAAGTTGAAATTATACTAAATTTAAGTAGATGAGCAAGAGATGTAAAATGCTATTTCAGCTGGCTCCATTCAGTTGTTTCCACCACCATCCAGAGCAAAGGCAGGGAGCAGCAGAGCAAGTCACACTGGCCCTGCGGTTTTGAGAGGTTAGAAGTAACCACCTCCAGCTGCACTGTGCTCAATACCTGTCCAAAGAAAGCCACAGTCATCATTGGCTGCTTGCAGCTACTTTGTGTTTTTAACATAAGTTCTGGAAAACAAACACATATTAGAACTTCCATATTGGAGAGAATAATATTGGGGAGAACAATTTCTATGTTAGCTCATACCTTCTGGAAAAATGTACTGTTCCAGTTCAGGAACATGACTGCTTTCTTCTCACTTTCATGCTTAAAGCTGAAAATATTGTGGAAAAGATTAGAGTCTCAATTTTCCCTTCCTCAGAAGGTCACATGTATCACTAAATTGTCAGTCAGTGTTGAGATGAGACACCTGTGGCAGTACACTGAGGATATGCAAGGGCTGACACATTAATTAAAATCTTATCCATTGTTTTGGAATTTACTTTGGAACTTTGCTCAGCTTTGATCCAGATCCCACTCCTTAGCACTTCAATAAGTTTAAAGAGTTTCTGAAAGACTCCCATGCACTCTCTGGGCTACCTGTGCTACAGGTGCTGAAGGAAAGATTGTGTAGCCCAAAGACTGCAAGATTCCCAACCCTTGGCAGGGTTTCCCAGGAGGGAACAGAAACTCCTCATGAGGAAAAGAGTGACATATCTGCCCACTGTAATACCTGATACCAGCTTCAAAAGAACATATGGCCTCCTCTAATTGGAGCAACATAGCTAAGTTTTGAAATATTTGGAATACTTTACGAATAAGATAGTCTTAGAACTTGCTACATGTGATTAAATAGAAGGGAATCTGGAGACACTGTACCCTTGAGTAGAATAAATAAGGGAAATGTACTAGAATAAGATAGTTTAATATCAGTAAGAATTGTGTAACCAAGATAAAAATGAACTGAGAATGCCCAGAGACTGAGTTCAACCAGTGCACACAGTGAGGAAGACTATTGATGACCACCAGAGGACCCTGGAAGACCACCAATGAACATGAATGCGCATGCATTAAGTACATTTGCATATGTTAATGAATGCTAAGAATAGTGTGGGTGTGGTAATTATTTCCTAGAAATTTAATGAATATGCATGTTTTGATTGCATATAACCCCTGTAGTAGAGCAACTCGGCAGGTACACTAGGTGGAGCAATCCCCTGTGCGCCTGGCACCGCAATAAAGAATACCTGCTTTCTAAAACTTCAAATTGAGTTTTAGAGGGTTCTTATTTTGCTGATTTACGGTATCAACTGGACTCTAAACTCCAAGAGATGTGCTCCCTCCCAGGACCCTGCTCCATCCAACATGGCAACGAACAGCTGCTGTGTTCAGTCCAGAAACTAACACTGCTTTGAGTTCTTCATCAGCGTCGTCACCAGTGGTACTGTCGGAAACACCTTCATATGTAACCAGGCTGGAGGTTCAGGCAATGTTCTCATGCTCTTTCCTGTCAAGAAACAAGCTTCAGGTACAGAGAGATGCACCCTTGATAAATGCATGGCTGCAGAGGGTAATTTTGACCTCTTTGGTCATAAGGTGAGGTATCCTGAGCTGATGATCAAAGCTGAAGAGTATTTCATAAAGAAATTAAAGAAATCTTTGCCATTTGCTGCTCTAGTGAAGGGGTTAGCAATAATGAAGATAATAAGAGAAGCAAGTCTACAAGCAGCTAAAAATTATGGTGGACTCAGCAAGAACCTAAAAATCTGTTGGATAGATTTGTCCCTAATAGGAATAAAAAGGGAGTAACCAGCCTGTCCCTTCAAGTATCTTTGATGTCTGTGTACTAATGCAAGAATTATTAAACAACCAAAATTCTGTTTACATGAGGACAGTGGAGGGTGGTGATTAAATTAGGAGAGGTACAGTGCTTAGATACGTGTTTTCAAATCAGCTAGCCCTGTTAACACAAAGGCTGAAGAAACTTCAGGATTATTAGTGATTGCTTTGGAGCAGAAGGATGAACCAGATGGCCTCTTCACTCTTCTGTCAGTAAATACAGTTGTTTTATGTAGGGTCTGGAATAAGATACTGTGCATTTGCAGCTAGGTCAGTTCTGCTCCTGGAGAGAAAGGTAAGGGGTCAGGGAAGCTAGGAACTGTTGTACGTACACAGCCTGCTGTAAGATCGTCCCTTATGTGGCACCTTACTGTTGAGCAGTAACTTCCAAACAGAGGAAAGACTATTCACAGCAGATACCTGCAGTTGTTCATCAAATCCCAAAGAAATGTCTTTTCCAAACTTCCCAGTAAGAAGAACAGAAATACAAAAAGCATTTATTAAAAAACCACTTAAGGGAAGCTTACTTTGTTTGATTTTTTTTTTTAACAGACAGATGCGAGGCTAGACTCTTTGAAATTGTTGTGGGGTTTTTTGAAAATTCAGCTTCAATTCAGTTGAAACCATTTCCTCCTCAAGTAAACAAGGATTTATTGGATAGTGCTCAACACATCCAAAAAGAAAACAGTTCAAAAACCCCACAGCTTTGGGGCATTGCATGGTTTTTATGGCATTTGCACACAGAGAGGTTTGTTTTGGCAGTTCTTTCAATTTCAGAACATCTGAACTCTACTCTGAGACTTGTGGATGTTCAGTGCCACCTTTGTCACTTCTGTTTATTCTTGCTATTCATAGAATAGTCTCAAATCTTACTAAATTTGCTTTTCCTTTTAAGAATTTGACCTTGGTATTTTTTTAATAAATATCTTCCCAGTCTTGTATAAAAACACAATTAAAGATCTCTGATATGTCTTAGATAAAGCAGGCATTATTTTTATCATGACCCTTCCATTCCAAAACAAGCATGGCTAATGTTTCCAAAGCAAGCATGCCTAATCTTTCCAGGCTCTCTTCCAGGGAGTGCACTATCATGACCCAATTATTCCTGAAAAAGATAGCTGGGAAATTTCTATCAGGATGGTTTGCTCACAGAAAATGCAGTTATCACAAAAGCAGGAAAGCTTTGGTATCACTTAGGCTGTTAAGAAAATTCAGATCAAATATTTCCTTGTCTATCAGCTTGATGAGATCGTTTGTTGCCCCATTCTGTTCCTGATTGGATAAATACAGAATTGCATTAACCTGAGGTGTGCAGGTAATGCATGGGAATTGTAGGCCATGTATTTCATTTCAAAAGGGCAGACTACTGTTTTAGTTTTCATTTTCTGACTTTTACTTTGAATTCCCCAGATAAACAAAAGTAAATCTCACTGAATTTCTTGAAGTAAAATGAAAAGGAGAGAGTGATCTGTGCCCTTCATCTACAGATTTTTTCCACCATGCTGAATGTTCTAACATGAGGATGCAATCCAGTCTCACTGGTCTCAGGTAAACAAGTCGTTGTCCACTGCCAGGATGTCTGTTTGGACAGAAGGATTTACTAGATCTCAGCAGAGCTTTGACTAACTCTATCTGCTAGGAGATGTTTGAAAGATTTTTGCACTGTAGTAAGTAGATTTGGGATTGTAGCGCGGAAGTTTGTTCTGACTTTAAACTAGCCATGTTGCAAAAAATCCAATAAGAGCCGCAAACAAATAGACACTCTTCACAAGTCATATAACCCCTATTGAATTGCTGTGACGTTAATGAAACTGCCTCCTGGAGAGACTAGAAAGTTTGACATACACCTGGCCAGTCTCAAAACAATATCAGGGTATTTTAAAGATAGATTTTTCCCATTTACAATCCAGCAGCACAGCCTTCTGTGAGAGATTCAGCTCCATGACTCACCCCCAGGGACTGAATGGTAAGCTCTATCCATGAAAAATGAATGTACATTTTACCCAGCTTCTGAACACTGAATGACCATGCACTTTACTGAAATGGTATTTCTTTTTATAACTATGTAACAGCTTAAGGGGGAAGAAAAAGAAGAAGGAACCCAACGTTGTCACTTTGGAAAGCTTTTATTGTAATCAACCTTACAACGCTTTCTGTTATACAATACAAAGAATGTTTAATCTCTCTTGGCTGGCATATTCCCTCCAGGGTTTTACTGCTTAAAATGGGAGCTTTCGCTTTGACTGTAGCGAAAATAGTGTCAAACCCCATTGTGAGGCACCGCTTTTACTCTGGATTTATTTGGGAAGTTCTGAAGAATCAATGATTTTATGAGATGGGGGAAAATAATAGGATTCCTTTTGAAGAGGGATCATATATTTCCTATACATTTTGCTTCCCATGAATACAGCCATGTCTAAAATGTGTTTCATTTTGCTGCTGCAAATCCTTGTACAGTTTGTGGCTTGAATGATTTTTTTTTTTTTTTTAAATTATGAGCTAAGATTTCCATAACACTTGTTCTTCGTAAAATTTCCCCAAACACTTTCTGAATGTGCAGTCTCAAGGCATTCCAGGTAGGAAGGGAGGAGGCAACAGAGGTCTTGGAGCAAAGCCACTGAGCTAGCGCTCAGAAGTGCTGAGCTGTTTGTAGAACTGAAACTTCAGCTTTTTCTTCTTTTTTTCTTGTTGGTTTAAAGGGAAGTGAAACAGTTTGTACATAATGAGCTCTGGCCTGATATTTTCTAAAGCTCAGGCCAAATTCAACCTCTGAGTTTTGGAAAAGGTTATTAGAAAGTTACAATGCAAGAAACTCATCTGTACTTCTAAATTTTTGCCAGGCCTACAGACTGACGGATGGAAACTTCCCAAGAGGATTTAGTTTTGTTCCCAGAGAGCCAAAGAAACGATTTCCATCTGGATGACATCATTGCAATTGGGAGAAGTAAACAGCGAGGAAGTGTAACTCTCAATTGAAGTGAGCACAGGTTGAAACACCATGTAGTGTGCAATATATATGTCCTGCACCAGGAACCACAGACACCTCTTCTGTTTAGAGAAGTCCCATGAAACATAAATTCATTTATCTTGTTACATTATTGTCTCTACTCACGATAGCAGCAGTTTCCAGACTAAAGAGGACATTCAGATAAACGTCCAGATTGAATCTCTGCATCCAATCGATGCCAAACAAAGCTAAGCTTGTATTTTCAGTCTCTGCCAGAGTGGCAGCAAAAGGGGTATCATAGATAGAAAAGTAAATGTGTTGAGTTGCATTAACAATCAGCTGCCCACCCTGAAGGTGTGTTGCTGGGACTTAATGCCTTCACCCTGTGTGACACCTTGACAGAGCTTTTTTTATGGCTTGGCTTTCACAGATAAATTTCTTCTCCTTGCCAAAAACTGAAAAGATTTTTTTTTTCTTTATTTATTGCTCAGGAAGAAATATTTAGGTTATAATAAAGGGATATAACTGCTAGCTTAATAATTATTGTACTTAACTTGAAATGCATCCAGGATAGAATGCCAGGAATAGAGCCCCCAGAACTGTATTTCAGTAGCAACTAGAAACCAGTAGAAATGGTGTACTTCTTTTGCTAGATATATTTATGAATTGCTGAAATATAAAATGAGATTAAAGGGTCACAGTTTTCTGCAGCTTTCTCAGCTGTTAATTGTGCAACTCCATCTGTGGACCCCATCTCCAGTAGAAAGAGACGAGCCTTGCACCCTGGGTTAAAGAAGCTATGTTTAGTGATGGGTTAGGAAAAAATATTTTGTTATTACAAACAGAATAGAAGTGAAAATACTACAGTCAAATAACAGAAATACTTTCACAAATTTTACTAAAAATAGGTGAGGTTTTCAAAGGAATCCATGGAGTTACACATCTGTTTTTCCTGACTTTCTATTCAGGCTGAGGCTTGTAAGCCCTTTGGTGCCTCTAACTGTCCAAACCAAGGCTGCTGTGCTGTCACTGCCGGGTTGGATGACAGTTGTCCATTCGTGCAACTCCTGGTGAGGTATTTCTGCACGTGTCATACAGGGTGTCAAAGCCAAGCATGCAATTTTCTAGCAGTGTACAAATGAAAAAAATAGGTCATAAAATAGGTCAAAAATTAATCCCCTATGCTGGCTAGTTTCTCATTCAGTGTTTTGCTCAATCCCGGTTGAGACTCTTATGGATTAAAGGAGAATGGATAAGAAGTGGACATAAGAGAGGCTGTGTTGGATAAGCTCTCAGTTCTCTGATAGGTGCTAGATAGTAAATAATCCATCCACTTTGGAGAAGCTTTGAGGACTGAAGAGTTTTCCAGTTTGCTAGAGATGTTTCTTAGTCTTGTGTTAGATATAAATGCAGGAGGCAGGTCACATTTGTGCTGCTGCTCTGTTTATAACCTTCCAGAGGATACATAATTACTCCTAAACGTGTCCTGTAGATGTTCCAGGGATCCATCTGCACATGTCTGACAGAGCAGATGGTTCTGGATGGATTCAGAAGAGAGCAGAGCTGTGTGAAGAGTGGTGGAGTTAGGGGATGCTTAGTAATTCAATTTTGCAGTCTCTGAATTGAAAATACTAAAACAATTATAATAAGGCTATTGATATAATGACAGTTCCTTTGGAAACCAAACAACTGTACAGCTATGGAAAAGCAGGGAGCTGGCTAATTGGGGTAGCCAGCCCACCCTTCAGCTCCAAGACAACATCACCTACGGCCACAGTGGGCCTGAGACACATTTGTCCAACCCATAAAAAATGTCACCATCCCCATAATGATATATCCCAGGGCTTCACTATCTTTTTTCACTGGAAGGTGTATTTTTCTTTGCACCCAT
This sequence comes from Sula dactylatra, assembly GCA_013389905.1. Taxonomy (NCBI): domain Eukaryota; kingdom Metazoa; phylum Chordata; class Aves; order Suliformes; family Sulidae; genus Sula; species Sula dactylatra. Next base: position 87,150 of record WEKW01007907.1, on the reverse strand, counting down.
CCTCAGTCTGCTTTGTTACAAGTGAAGTCCACCATTTTTAGTTTATCCCCTATGGCAATGGTGACCACGCTGATTATTGTTGAAATTAAACTCAGCTCTGCTGTGACAGATGCAGACTGCAGCCTCCTCAGCAGATGGGCTAGCCTGGCAAAGCCTGCAGAGAGCGCAGGGAGCAAGAGTGGTGAAGTGAGATGGAATAAGGTGTGTGGAAGTGGGAGTAGAGAGCATATGATCTTCTATTTTGACTGACTGGAGACAACCAGAGAAAGAAATGATCCTCCAAATCATCCAGGATAATTAGGGCACTATTCTCCTTTCTCTGAAATTAATAGTGAGGCTTGCAATTAATTCAACACTAAGAGACTTTTGCACTGACCATCATTTCTCTGCTGCTGGAGAGAATTGCTCTGCAATTTCCTGGAGAAGGAAAACTCCATAGCTGAGACAAAGCATGGGTGGGCAGCCAGATGTGATAAAACTACAGGGAGCCAGCACAGGGAAAATAAGAACTGTCTCATGCTGGACTTAGAAATGGAATAAACAGGTTATTTTTATGAGCTGGAAATGAACATATAACTCCAGGGATGAGGAAGAATGCAGCAAGTAACGACATTTGCAGCTCAGCATATAAAAAAAAGGCAATGAAAGCAGATGGGAATAGCACAACCAAAGCACCTCAGAGTTTTATTTAACCACAGGAGAAGTATTTTGAGAAGCAGAGAAGACAGCACTGTGTTATCTGTAGTTATGTATTCTGCTTTCTGCACACTCCACAGTAATGGGAGATGTGACCCTGTAATCTGCTGCAGAAGTGCTGGTCATTTTATGCTGCCATTAAGATGCAGAATGAGGGTTGCTCTTGCTCTCTCATGGACACTTTACAATTTTTCCTTCTTTGCAGTTTTAGCCAATCCACACTAACAGTCAATTGGACTGGAGTTTTCTTTGTCCCTCAGGATGGAAAAATTGGACTGATTCTTCTGAGAAGTAATAAAGCCAAGTATTAATTATCATAAGGTGGATTTGCAAAGTACCGGTTGGCTCAGCACTTTTCCTTCACTTTTCAGCTCACACTAAGTCCTTGAATCTGTTGCGGTTTATGCCATTGCATGGACTAGCACACCATTCAACGTTATTAAGCATGGTCAAAAAAATTCTTAATATTAAAAATAAGCAGCAAAAAGTGAATGATCACTTGAGAAAGCATTTCTTCACTTGTGTTTTATGATATGAAGCAGAAAATTTTGCAATGAACCACAGCTCTTTGTCACCTGGAATAGTTCTAATACTGTTGCTGTTGTACTTTCCCACTACAGTGAAACCACTGGTATTACCCTTGAAGCATCTAAACAGCTCAGGTTGGGACCAGACCTTCTGCGGGAGTAAAGTACTATACACCAATTGTAATACATCCAGCGTACTGATCTAATCCCATGGTGATACTTGTAGGAATGGCTTTCCTGCAGTACATAAATAGCTACTGATGGACACTGGATGGCCTGTGTGCTGGAGGGTGGCAGTCAGGAGCACGCACAGGTTGTCACTGGCATGCATGAAGCAGCTGTGGGTATGAGGGAAGATGAGCACTGGGATGTTGGGAGTTGGTACTGGCATAGGGCTCTAAATTAGAAACTTAGAGACCATTTGGCTTTTCCCATACCCTTTTCAAGAAATATTTCTTTTGTTTTTCAATACATGAAAAAAGTTCAAATGAGCACACACCACTCTGACAAGACCCAAGCCTTTCTGCACAGACCAGACCTCAGTGAAAAATAACCTGTAAGGCCAGAAGCAGAGCAGCAAGCACTGGGGTAACTAGGTCTACTCTGAGCCCTCTGAAGGACTCCTCAGTGTTGAGCCTTTGGAAGTTGTCTCTCCTGATAAGCAGAGGCAGCAGGCTGCATTACTGTACCCTCTCCCAGCCACTAAAGTGCTGGCAATTGAAAATTACTATCCCAAAAATAAGACAAGATGTCGTTTAGCCTCACATGCACTTGCTCTTCAGATTCATACCATCAATTATTCCACTTGCCTGTAATGGCTTCAGACTCTTTTATCTTTCTCTCAGTGGATTTCTCTGCTGCTTCATATTTAAATTCACCTTGCCTTCATAAAAGCGCAGTTAAACTGATAGCAATAAGTGAGCCAGACAAAAACAAACATGCTGTTGTTTTCTTGGCTTTATCTGCAGTCCCAAGCAAAGGATGTTTTTATACTCCTTTGAGAAAGCCATTCCGCTCTGCCTATGCTGAATAGCTGTTTGAAAGCAAATGGGTAGGATCATACCAGCCACCTACTCTTCAGCTTTGGAAACAGTAGGAAATCCCACCTATCCATAAATATTTGTTATGATGATAGTTCTGAAAATAAAGTAGGCTGGAACATTCACTATCGGACCAGGCTGCAGTATCCAGCTTTCTTATACCAATTACTGTCTATTTGACATGCTTCATGCTCTCTTCATGAATGGGATGAAAGGTTTTACGGGATAATAACCTACTTTCAGTGAGCAAGTATATTTATGATACCAAAGGCTAAGTCACTTGTCCATGCAGATGCAGCCTTGAGTCTGTAGTAATTGGCACTCGTCTAGGATGGATAAATCACAAGAGCAAAACTTCTGTCCCATAGAACATGAATCCATCCATGAATTGCTGAGGACACAGGAGTTCTCACTGCAGGAAAGCTGAAAGAGCAGAGATCATCTTGGTGATGATGCTGCTATGGAAGAAAAGCAAGAGGATAGCCTTTGGCTTCACTCGAATATCGAAGATGCTGTAATTAGAGTTACTGCCATGTTATGTAGTCCCTAATGGTTTCCTCAGCTGAATCAAGGTTTGGTTGAAAACTTGTGACCTGAAATTGTGGTCATTACATTATTACCAGATCTTACTGGTTTTCTCCCTCTTCAGACAGTAGGCAGATAGCAATTGCTTCCTAAAACACTCCTCAGCTGAACAGCAATGACAAACATTCTTCTCACCTCAGAAAATCCCAAAGCTCATTACAAACTACCTGGACTAAAAGGACAGATGAGTTTTCCTTGGTTCTGGTAGGAGCCATGCGATAGCCCCTCTCATCAGAGATGAGGCATGCTTGGCTAATGGACAATGGTCATACCTGGCTTTCCACCCCACCTGTCCCATACTATTAATCTCATTTCACCCTCACCCACATTGTCAGTAAGGGTCATCTTCCCCTACTCCATCAACTAGTTAAGTGTAAAGTGTGCCATCCCAACTCAACCGGAGAGGACTGTAAGAAAGAATGGAGGAGGGTCTGCAGTAAGGCATCGCTAACAAGAGGCAAACCCTATTTTTCTCCCGATTAGCCCATTCCACCAGGGGGGCCAGTTGTGTTAGCACCCAGCTTGTGTGATCCATCTGGGAGCTTGACTTGTCTGCTTGGTCAAAATAGCACAGTCACCTCTGATTGTTATTTCTGGCGATGTGGAACAGCAACTGCATGTCAGGTTCTTGCTGCAGGCTCCTTTTCAATTTGCACAATCCATACACAGAGGTCTACCAAAAAAGGAAAAAAAATCCATCCTGATCAAGTATTATCACATAGTGGCATCAACATATCACATTGTACAGTCCTAATCTATATACTGTATAAAAATGTGGCATTCAAAACACCACCATGAGGAAACTGCTGACTTTACTGGCAGGCATTGAAAGATAGAAGCTGACAAGAATTTGTACTAAGGACTCTAGAGGGGTCTGTACTTGTGGCAGGCAAAATCAAATTGGCAGTACAGAAAATACCTGTTTTAAGCTCATGGGTTGAAGTTAGAGCTCCAAAACAGTGATTTCCTAGTTGAATGACAGGTTCTTACATGGGAGCATTTACTACAAAAAGCCAAGACTTTTATCCAAATCAGTGAGTGTAATAGTTTGAATTATGGCTGTAAGAGAAAGTTTTTGTTTTCTATCATCTCCTTAATCAATGCTAATTCAACCAAGGTATGAATGAGTTCGTATTGGTCACACAAATTCTCACTGTTGTAGTGTTCTGCCCAAAACGCACCTCCTCCAGTAGTCTGTGATGTGCAAAGAGGGCCACGCTCTCCCCAGCACACATAGCCTTTGGAGTTCCTTTTAGACAGCCTCACAGAATCTAGATGAAAAATCTGCCTTCAGGTGATGGAAGACAGGTTAATAACTTGCAGGGCATTTATTTTCAGAAGGAGAGTCATAGCTACAACAAAAAGATTGAAGGAAGGAGAGATGCACAGTGGAGACACACTAAATGTTTCTGCTAATCTGCTCCAGGGCAACATCCATGCCCAGCACAGCAAAGGAACAGAATTCACAAGTTATCGATAACCTGTGGATTTCACCAGCAGATTTGGGAGATACATTCTGTACATGAGTAGTGAGAATTGCATAGCTACCTCAGGTGGGGTGAATATTAACTTACTGAGGCACTTGTTAGATGAGGCAATATTTACTAACATCCATAATTTTTTCTATTTTCTAGTCTGCAGTTATTTTGTGCAGCCACCACTGTCTAACTGGAAGCTTCTACTTGCAAAGTCTTCTTTAACATCTCTCAGAATTGTGATATGTTAGATTGGCATAGCAAAAAAGAAATGATCATTTGCGAGCAATTTATTTCCCACAGCTATATACTAGCAAACACTTATTTCCATACCACCTGCAGATATGTTTATATCTTTTTGTTCTAATATTGAGAAAAAGAATATTTGCATTCTTTCACTACAAGCAATCTTTGGCTTGAATTTTTAGCTGGTCAAATAATGCTAAAGAAGCAAACATATTGGAGTTTCCGTTTGCACCACTGAAACTATGCAGGTAAGCAAACTCTATTATGGTCACAGTCTTATCAAAGGAAAGCTAAATCTCCTCATTAAATCTTGGTTGTTGTTATTTTCAAGAAGAAAGACCCTGTATTGCAGGCAAAATTATGGAGAAATGTGCAAATGAGGGGTGAAGGATTGCAGAGGGAAGCCGCATGCAGAGGCGCACAGTCTGCCGGCTGGAAGGAGATGGCCACCTCTCCCAGCGCTGCACTGCTGAAGCTCCTGCCTGTTTATACTGTTCAGCTGATGGGTACCAGGTACAGCAGGATTGGCTCTGGATTAATGTATGTTGACCACCAACCCCAATATTTGGCATTTGTCTACAATCTGGCATCACTTCATCTCACCTTAAAAAAAACCCCACACCTACTTTTTCCTCCTACATATGGGTAACATCTGTTTGGACAGCAAAAATTCATTCAGGAAGGCTTCATTTGATAACAATACATGCCAAAACTCACCTTTATATAAAAGTGTCCAAAATTCAGACTAATTAAATTCTAGCTAAAAAACTAGCTAAATTAAAACTAAAGCAATTAAGAGTACACTCCAATGGAAATGGCATTGAACCCAAATCTGTGTATTCTATTCATTTTTAATTATTCTTTGCATCCTTGGGCAAAATACTTAAGTCTGGATTCAGCAGAGCATCTAACCACCTAAGTAACACATGCAAATCCTACAAGATTAGATGTGCAGTGCTGAAATAGAGCCCTTGCTTCTCTCTCTACCCCTTTTACTAGTTTGCCATCTGTTAAAATGGTTATAAAATTAGTCCTGCTTTCCTATTGTCTTACCTGGTTTGGGAGGAAGGGGAAAAGCAGAAAAGAGGAACAAGGGATGAGGTACAAGATGAAGGACTGTGACATAAAGATAATTATGCCTATCTTAAAAATTTTTAATTTTTTTCTTAGATTATCTTGTGGGGGATACAGTTTGTAAGGAGTTTAGAGGTTTCCAGTGATTATGTTTGAAGTATGTAGGAGTAATCTAAATGGTTGGTAAAATGTTGACTGGAAGCTAAACGTGTTTATGTTATATTAACCTAGATATTAAAATTGCTTTTTTGGTACTTCTGATACAAGAAACTGTCTAGTGCTTTTACTGGCATTCTTAAGAAATGTTAATAAGACCTTCTTCCTGCTACATTTTAAATGGAGGATAGGCAGTATAAACAAAACTGCAGACTGATTTCTTTATTCTGCTCAGATATCCAGCTATGCTCCAACCAAGAGACTTTTGTTTACATGTTCTGCATAAAGTTGTCCAGCAAACTTCAAATGAACTTATGTCAGGATGCAAAATTCTGTGTATTCAATGGACAGTGAGAGCTTTCCCCTGGCACCTACTCCCTCTGCTCTAAGACAGCTGGGGTATTCTGATTCAAATATCAGCAATACATGAGTTTATGATTTAGGAGTCTAGTAAATTATACTGAAGGATTTTTTTTAAATTATGCTGGCAATACTGTAGGCTAGAATTTTATCTCAATTCAGCTCATATGAGCCTAACTCTAACTAACCTCCGATCAGGACCTGTGATCACTGCCTGGCCAGGCTGGAAGGAACAAACCAGCTGTGGCTGGTTGCAGACATTCGTGCAACATGCCTGTTTTTAGCTTTTGATATGTTGCAAAAAAAAAGGTAAACCTGGGGTCAGCCAGGCCTTACTGAAAGTTCACTTCAAAGCAAGCTTTTGATTTGTTAGGAACTTTTTTAAATAAACACCCCCAAAAAAGCTGAAGTCCCCATTGTACCTACACAGGCTCAATTGCCAGAATATTTAGCTATGTGTATAACACAAGGAATAATAATCACTATGCCTTTAATTCTTAAAATAAACTACCAGGAAAGCATTAATTTTTTTGTAAAATAAGTTGGATTGGGGTGGGTTTTTTTGGTTGTTTTGCTGCTTTTTTTGTGAAAGCAGACTGGATTGACTACAAAAAGGAAGGTAAGTTAAAAGTACAAAATCTATAAAAAAACTAGTGTTCCAAGGAGCAAGCGCATGCAAATCTTTGTTGATTGTTGTTAATATCTATGATAATTAAGCTAAAAATACCCACAAAGCAATAGAATTTGCAGAGATTACTCTATTGTCTTAAGCAAATAATGAAGCAAGGAACAGTTAAATTGATCCCATGACTCTCATTTCAATAATAAAGCAGCAACAACTGTTAATCTATAGCACCTAGTTTAGATTATAAACCTAACACCAAATGGGCAATTTCATTAGAGACAATATAGCTAAGCAAGAAATGCTGGCAGGGAAAAAGTCATCCCCATTGAAATCAAACCATTCTGAGAATTTCTTGCTGTTCTGTACCCAGAAGCATAATCAGTGAATTTGTTCTCACAAACACCAGGTACATCTGTAAGAAGCCTTCAGTGTCCAAGCAATTCCCTTTTATTTCACCCCAAAGGCTACTAGGATACAACTGGCTGAACCAGCTCCCCAACAGGCAGGCTACCTTGGGTAGTCAGGTTGCCTGCTCTAGTCTGAACACAGGAATCATCAGGAAGGGCAGCTGACGGGGGGGGAGTAAGTTCACCCCCACATCTACCCATGGTCAGAGCCCAAGGAGCCATCCTGATATTGCTGTCAGAGACACTCCAATACAGGAGACACATGTGCAGCCCTAAGGACAGAAGGAGCCGAATGAGCAGATGGGGAACTTTTTTTTTTTCTCTTTTTATTCTTGTCCCCAAAACCAACACATCATCTGAAAGCCAACCAAACTCACCCACAGATACCAGCATTGCCTGGAAGAGGCAGTTCTCTCTTTAAATTAGATCCTTTCAGACACTTCAACAAATCCATAGATACCACAAGGGCCTGTGGAGCTGGAGCCAATGAACATCCACAGAGCAATGCTGTAGGTGAAAGAAGGAAAGGCTTTCACCATCTCTGCTGGCAGCTGTATGGAGCCGATGGGAGTAAGAACGTTCTGTTCTCACTTTAGGTAGCAGGCAGGACTATAAATATCCACATGGAACATATTTATTGGGATTGAGTGCCATACTAACAGCCTTTTTTTTTATGGCAGAACTATATTTCACAGGTACTAGCAACTTTTTGAAATAAAATCTGAGAATCAGAGAATAATTGAGGTGATAAGGGACCTCTGAAAACCTCCAGTCCAGCTTCCTGCTCAAAGCAGGGACAACGTCAATGCTACGGGAGGTTGCTGAGGGCCTTGGCCAGCTCAGTTCTGACAAATTTTGAGGATGGAGATCCCATAGCCTCTCTAAGGAATCTCTTCCTGTGCTGCATAACCCTTATTCTAATGATTTTTTGTCCGTATACTGAAGGATGGAATTTCCCTTGCTGCAATGCATGACCACTGCCTCGTCATTTTGCAGCACGTTGCTGTGGAGAGTCTGACTCTGTCTTCTATACAATACCCTTTCATAGTGGAAGACAGCAATTAGATGCCCCCTTAGCTTACCTTCTCCAGGCTAAACAAACCCAACACTCTTAGCCTCTCCTGATATACCATGTGCTCCAGCCTCCTGAACATCCCATTGACGCTCTGCTGGACTTGGTCCCACTTGTTGACCTCTCTCTAACACTGGGGTACACCAAAACCACAGTTTTGCAGCTGTGAGATGCAACCTCACAAGTGCTGAGTTGAAGGGAATGCTTGATCTGTTGGGAACACTCTTACCTGAACAGCCTGATACGCAGTCAGGATTCATCACCTTAAACACACTGCTCGTATTCAACTTGTGGTCCACCAGGACCCTCAGTTCCTTCCTGCGGAGCTTGCCCCAGCCTGTCAGTCCCGAGCCCATATTGCTGATGCATCCCAGAGGCAGGACTTGCTGTGTTTGTCCTCACTAAATGTCATGAGGTTCTTGTTAGCCTATTCCTCAAGCTTGTCAAGGTCTTTGCCTATCTTTGAAAACAGATCCTAGTTTTGGTAACATCTTCTGTGTGCCTTCATGAAAAAAAGAGTAAATGTCTCATAAGATTTCTGTACATATATGCAAGCTTCCAGGTGTCATGTTGTTTTACACCAACACTCTACATTCTTTACAACACTAACAAAGGACAGAAAACCATATCCCAGCTGACATCAACAAGCATTTATACTGACTGCAGTGACGTTGAAAATACTCCAGTCACGTCAGTGCAACAGCAGGAATCAAGATGTCAGCATTTGTGCTAGAATGGAGTTGTTTTAACATGACTTTACTGAAAAGGAAGGAAGATTTAGTTGCTGCTCAAGAGGGGGGGCTTGAAATCTATAACCAATATCCCTGTTTAAAATTCTGTTAGCAAAATTTATGACTCACACTGGAGTCCCATTTTTCCTCTAGTAAGAATATTTCTTTCAGCCATTCACTTTGCATTTCATGAGACACTTCTGCAGATGCGGTGAGCTATATCACTCTATTCTGCTTATATAGCATCCTGAGATCTAGACACTTCACAACCTGCGTGTGTTGTGATGACTGTATAGAATATCTCAATGAAAGTCTACTTCTACATCCTTGATAATTCATTTGTATCTAAGTGAAAACATTCACTGCAGCATTTGCAAAGGCTGTTCTAAGCCATGGGGTGGGTGTTCACAAAACCTAACCTCCTGTACCTATATTCTTGCAAAAATTCATCTTATACGTGGTATTTTCTTTATCACAGGAGTTTTGTAAAACGTAGCCTCTCCCTAAAGAAATTTCCATTTTCCCCCTGCCTTGTTGCAATTACATATGCATTTACAAGTACACCATGACTGTGCTGCTTTAATTTTGTTATAATACTCAGGGAATAATTAGTTCTGTATCTTCTAACAAAGAACAAATGTATGCATTAAAAATTAAATATTTACTTTCCAAAGAGCCATCATGACTTGTTGTGAGTGCTTGTCTTCATTATGTGTGGAAAATTAAATGCACTCTGTATAATAATTCTGCTGGTATAATAAAGGATTATGCATGACAGGGGAAAAGTGACCCAGTTCAGTAGGAAAAACACACACCCTTCTCATGAAATTTTAGTTCATATTGCAATAAGCTCAGGTCTTATCAAATATAACGTTAGGACTTCTTTTACTGTATTGAGATACACTGATTGCTCAGGAGGTACAATACTAACCTAGTTTACAGATTTGAGGGAAACCTTGGGTGGTATCAAATGTCAGGTGCTATGTGAAACGTAAAGAGTCAGAAGTATTCTCATTCCCTTCTATGTGCGAACGTAGATTTGATTGAGAGGGAACTCTCCAAATAAAAAATAAAACCAAAATTTTCAAAAACCCCAAAAGGGTCAGGATTTACTGATATCTGATTTCTACAGAGTGGATGAATGGAGAACTTGACAAATGAGTGGAAATCTGTACCTAAGCATAGGTGGGATTGGAAATCCAGGAAAACAGCTCCAGATAGGTCAGAAAACGTTAAAGATCCTGCTTTGGACCTTATTTTAACAGACTGTAATTGTGCACAACTCATTGAAACCACTCCAGATGAAATCAGCATCAGGGCTGGTTTTGTATAGAAATGCATTAGCTAAACATATTTCCTTAGCACTTACTAGACCTAAAACCTGAAAGTCTCCTGATTTCTCTTTCTTGGACACATCAGTTGCATGTGAAACAACCCAATGCCTCTGGTAGCTGAGGCATACAGTTTACACTCCTATACAGCAAGCTTTGTTGTCCTCCACCTTTGCTGGCACTGAGGAATCTAGGTTTTCCTCATCTTTGGAAACTTCATATGGAAAGTAACTTCATAACTTAACTTCATATTTGGAAACTCCGGGTTCATGCTGGAGCTTTTGAATTTTGGCCCTTGCCTTCAGGCTATTAAACAGTTGTTCCAGCCTTTTTAGATTAGATATCCTAAGTTCCAACTTGCTTTAGGAGGTTAAAACATATAAAGACGACCTTTAGCTTTTTGCATCAACTAATCTATTGCAAAACCACTGCCAATTTCTCTCTCTCTCTGCAGATATGCTAATCTCCTGTCACTACATGAAAGAGATTTAACAGTTTCTAGGACACAGAATATATAAAAGCACAGAATTTTGAACTGCTTATCACCATGGATTTCATGTACAATCTGAGGCTTGCAAGGCATTACCCAAACTAAGTCGTGATGGTTTTGCTTTTCCAACAAAACTAGCAATAATCACAAACGTAGCATGACCTGTTGACCATACTCGAGTCCCAGCAAAACCCGCCATGGTCTGGCAAATAAAGTGTATACATGTTGCCAGAGCTGCCTGGTTTCACCCCATGCCTGGGGTTCTGCACAACCACGCAGCGTCTCAAAGGCATGGGCACAGCTGCCTGTGGGCACAAACCATCATCCACAGGGCAGGGCAGCGGTGGGAGGAAGTCGCTGTGTCCCTTCACTTCCCTGTGTAGCACTGTGACCTCTCCAAACCTCTTCCACTGTTGTCTTACACCTTCCAGCGCCCTCTCCAGGGACAAGTCTTATACCATCTTCTAATCCTAGCCCCTCTTCTGCAAACAAGCTGTCTCATAGTAGTAGATTTGGCTGTTTTGAGTACAGTTTTCAAAACAACTTAAAATATTCAGCAGCCATTTTCCAAAATAACCTAGAGTGAAACCTACGAAATTATGGAATTGTGAAAAAACCATAGAGGCCTTGCAGGGGATTTTTTAACAGCAGGCAGGACACCTGTTGAAACAGCACAACCTGGGTTAACCAGCCACCCACATCTCTACCTACCTAAGGACTTACTGGCCCCTAGGTGACAAGATGCCTCAGTCGCAACCACTCTCAAACAATTGGGTTTGTAAATCATTTTGGCAGTTTTGAAAATCAGTCAGTTTAATTAGGCTTAATATAAAAAAATTAAACTGTGATGTAAAATGCCATGGGCAGACACTTCACCAGTAGAAACTCTCACAGCTCCACTAAAGTCAAAGGAACGATGACAGTTTACACCAGCTGAAAACATTCCCGAGCATATGTGGAGGCAAAAGAGTTTGTAACCTGAGAAAACAGTACGTAACTATGTAATTAAGTACCTGGGACCCAATCCTCTTTATGCACCCTCATTTCCTTACATACCCACATACGTTGTCAGAGCAGCATTAATTGGTGTGAAGATAAACACAAATCAAATGCAACAAAAGAATGCATACACCAGGGAGACAATAGCTGTGAGGCCACATACATTATGATAGAGTACTCAATGCCATATGCAGCAACAGTATTTTGGTTTAAAGCTCAAACTTCCAGGAGTACAGGCTGCATTCACACACCTGCTGTTTACCTAAGCAGCCTGTAAAAACCCCTGCTCTATACATCTACCTGTTTATGCAATCGCATATAGGCATAAACCACAACTTTTCTTTTGCCTTATGTGCCAGTTCAGTGTTTAATGGATCTGTTAACACTCCAAGCTAGATGTACCCACAAGGCAGTAAATGAATCAAAGTAGAAAAGCAGCTGTAGTTTCTCCGGTGGCAGCGGACCTTGGTTTCTGAGAGCATGTCTGCACAGGGAGCACCATCAGGCAGAGCAGCATCAATCACAGGCTGTCTGAATGCCCCCCTTCAGAGCACCAGCTTCATGAGGCTGCAAACTCTGCTGCAGAGCAACCAGGTGAGACCTGAGGATAATCAAAAGCTCACCCAGAGATCACAAAGGAGACCAGACCTATTTACCAACAGGGAAATTGAGGCACAGAGCAATGTAGAAATTGCCAAGCAGCAGCTGAGCACATCCATCCACAAAGTCCTGTAAGAATAAAAGTCTTTTCCCAACCGAAATGGGACCTGGTGCAAGTGTATTCTTTGCTTTTTCTTAGCTTATACTAATCTAAATGTTGTTCTTGGAGCAACTAATACTGCCTTCTGGATCTTAATGGTGTTATGCAGAGCTAGAGAACAAAGCTTGACCCAGCAAGGGAACCATCCTGCAGGCAGCTGCACAGCTGTCGCTGGTGTGCACTGGCCTGGTCCAGATTACTGCCCAGGGCACCCTACATTAAGTGAAGCAGTTTCCTATACCACCTTTAACCGTGTGGGATTCTGTTTTATGCCCAATTTTTCAGACAAGAAGTGTGTTTCTAGACATGATCACAATCCTGAAACACAGAGCTGTCTGGGAATCTCACCTTGATAATCTGTGGCCAGCTAACTAGTTAAGGACTGCACAGTGGCCCTGTACTGTACACACAGGGAGCCTTTCCAGGAGGAGGGAACAGCCACGCTATCAGGTTTTGTTCCTTGGACAGACACCTGGGAACAATTTTCCAGCACTACATCATCTGCCTTGATCTTACAGAGTTAAGATGTCTCATGTCTTCCTTACCTTTCATTGCTCACTTCTGGATTTGGTATCTTTAGTGCTTGAAAGAGAGCACATGCAAAGGCTCTTTAATCTAAACTGTTACAGGCTAGCTCATAACTAGAAGCTAGACCCTCCTCATACATACTCCAGCAGTGATTTCCTGGAAGAACAGGTAAATTTTGAAAATTACACATGAGACAAATAGCTGAAAAGCAGTTACTTCATCAAAGAACTGCCTGTGCCCAGATAGCTCATAAAAACAAACCTGGCATAGTTTGTGCTCATGTCACTTTTCCCCTGGACAGATACAAACCTGCAAACACGGGACAGTGTGGAGCCATCATTCTCCCTCTATCAGATTGAATAGAAAACATCTATTTTTGCCCAGTGTGCTTAACACTGAGCAGTAGATGCTTTCAAATAGCCTTTCTGGCCAGTACCCTTCACCAGGCAGTTTATTTCTGCCTCTTGGTCCTGAAGAGTAGATCTGTCATGAAGGAATCGACCTCCTCACCAGCATTCTCATATGTCATCTCCAGAAGCACCATAGCTGTCCCAGAACATTTCTATTACCCAGCTGTCAGTGAAAAAATGAAGAACAAAAAGAATATGGTACGTTCTGTAAATTACCTTTTACTGAAAGGGTAAGGAATGGTTTGAATAGTGTGTTGAACAGAATGGTATGTTTTCCACATCAGGATAATTTTTTTTATCTCAAGGCTTTCATTTAGGAAGAAAAAAGAAAGGTATCACCAGATCTGAAAGCCTTAATTTATAGAATAATTATCATAAAACTAGATATAGGATTATGTTCAAGATAGAGCATCTTTTGATTTCCTTGTAACCGAACTGCTGCTACAGCCAACACACTGATTATGACTGGACTATCTTTTCAATAGCAGTTCCACCCTCATCTTGGAGGCACTACCATCATGCTCAAATTCCTTTTCAGCAGATGGATGTAATAGTGTGACACGTTTATGCATCCTCCTCACCTCCACGTGCTGTCTTAAGACTGCAAACTGTACACTGAGGTGGGCTGTGCTGCCAAAGAGATGCATCATGATTCCTCTTGGACAACAGCACCCGCTTGACTGTTACATGCAGCCTTATGCATGCACATGTGAATTATTTGATGCCTGTACAACACCTGAATCTGTCAGGAAACCTGTTCAAATTAATTAGAATTATAATTAGCAGACAGCTGGGTTTCTTTAGGAAGCCCTGAAAATTCTGCTTGCAATGTGTTGTAGTGAGCTAGAGACTGGACTGACACCCGACGAGGGTAACTGCTTCCTTTCAGATAAGCCTAACCCTAGAAATACCTTCATGTTTCAGGATCTGCCCTTTGGAAACCCATAATTACAATACATATTCCAAGTATGCAGAGGGATTTAAACAGCTTGTTCAGGAACGGACTCTAATGAAACATTGCATCTCAATGTTGACATCCCCTGAGGGAAGAATAAGTAGGAGTTAGGATTTAATCTTTTGGGATGACAGTATGTGGCAGATGTTTAAGATAATCAGTGGAACTGCTGAGTGAAAAGCTGTATTATCTTAAAATAAATGTGGTTCACCAAAAAAGGTATTCAAACTCCGCTTCATGTAGTATGAACAAACGTTCATACCCTGTAACATGCAACTGTTAGTAGTTACTACAACAAAAAGGCTTCTGTGCCTCTAATTATTAGACAAGTATTTCATCATCAGTGAGCCTGTAGTAAATAATCATGACATCTTATGAATACAGCTATCACATTTACTATCACTAGTGAGCTGTTCTGATTAAGGGCCATATTTTTTCTAGTAAATACACATACCTCTCTCTAAGGAATGAAGAATGAATGAGAACTGAATATCTAAGAGTAAAAAAGAAAGGGTTGTCATGTGAGCTTCATTCCTTGCTCAGAATTTCATGTTTCTGTATATATAAAAGATAGAGGCTACAGAGCCCTTACCCCACACCTCAAATAGACTTCTCCGGAGATCAGCAGCCAGCTTGTTCTTGTGTTATCCATCAGCCATGGATGAATCTGAACCTTCTCCTTTAGGTTGGAAAGCAGCTTAATGCTGTAATATTAATGGTATGTTCCTAAGATGGCATAGGAGATACTGCATTATGTCCTAGAAATTTTTAGCAACTTGAGCAATCCTTCTGTTCTTTTCAAGGCTGCTTTAAAACACCTGTAAAATAACCTGAGTTACTTAAAGCTGAACTTCCCAAAATAGATATTATGGCCCTTCAGAGTCAAACACTTAACGGAGTTGTTTCATGTTTACTCAGCTTCCCCCATTTTTATTCTGGTTCATCAGCAATTTCTGGTCAAGTTTCCAGACCAAGTCTGTAAATGTTTACACTTTTTTAGTAAATAGGACTAGAAACAATCAAGAACCACTCTCTTAGGAAAGATTTTGAAACTCTAGATATGACAAGATGCAAGTAGGTGAAACAGGTCAGTTTTCATCTCATACCTTTTTTTTGTTTTTCATGTTTTGGAAACATTAAATGTTTTTCCAGCTTCCTCTGAGGATTTTCTGCACTGCCTGTCCCCCTGTTCTTCCTGAAAAATGTGGTAGCAAAACAGAAGGAGAAATAATGTTCCCATCCATATGTGTTGATTACATTCGGACATCGCACAGTGTTTTTGAAATCTGCATAACAACTAGAATGAGAAGCAGTCCTGCCATCCATATCTGGAGCTCTACCAAATTCCCTGAGGTCTGGGAAGGTACAAATTTCAGTGGAAATTTCCCCCGTGCCTGGGGCACTGACAAAGTCCACCTAGATTCTCCAGCATCAGATGAGAACTGGCTCTGTGCCATCTTTTCTTCACCTTAGGAAAGAGGAGGGATTTCACTGTCCATCTATTGCTGTGAATCTTACAGGAACTGCATATCTTTGAGCCCCTATCCCTCTATCAAATATTGTTGAAATTGGCTGACAGTGTCAGAAGCTATTAGGAGGGATAAGGCGGGATGGACAGACACAGTCTAGAGAAACAAAGTCCAAATGTGTACTTTGGATCTGAACTCTTGAAAGTCCACTCTGTTTGGGGTATAGAAAGAGGTCTCATGGGGTTTCACCTCTGTTTCTTTAGGAATCAGCAAACCTGAGCTGGTTTGTAAAAGTTGTTGTTTACTGTTTGCTCCTCCAAATAAACTTTTGCTTCCTTGCTACACCATGTTAACCTACCTCTGGCAAATAAAGTGGCTCCTGATGATCTCATCACAGGGCTGCTGCTTGTTGTAACAGTGCAGGAGCTGCAGGAGGGGTGTTCAGCCAGCTTGCTCTCAGCACACACAGCTCAGAGGAGAAAGAGAGAAGGAGGGGGCAGGGGGAAGAAGCAGTAGGGAGCATAGAGAAAAAAGAGACAAAAAAAGATGAACAGGCTTCTTGTTTCTTCTAGATGTTCACAGTTTCCCAGAAAGGATTGAAGCATGTTATCCCAGCTTCCCTCTGATAAATACAGCACGGTACAGACACAGGGATGCCAGGCTTCTTTCCAGCTAGAGACAGCAGCGCTAAAGGCAGCTGTTTCTTGAAGATCCATAAGAAGCTACAGGGCTGTTCCTCCTAACAGCTGAAAAGGACTCTCAGCAATCAGAAAGGAGGCATTTCAAGCCCTATCTCACTTTTATTTTCCATCAAGCTCTCTGAAATACCCAACAGCAGTACATAAAAACTCATTCCTCATAGCCAGAGCAGAACAAAGAGCACACAGACCTTTCAGAGGGGCAGGAGAAAGTCGAGGGGAAGGAAGGCTTGGAAGAAAGTGAAGTAGCTACTTTTCTTGCTGGAGTTTTCTATCCTGTAAATTTACCTACAGCAGAACAGTCCAAATTTGCAGTAATGGCTGGGAGACCCATTGTGAGCTACTGAACCTTGTGAATTACAAAGTAATTGGAAAAACACAATGAAAACAAGGATTTGCACCATAAAGCATTCCTAGTTCGTTTACTGGGACGGCTATAGGTCTGGTTATTCAAAAGGACACTTTACAATATGCTGCCATACTTAAGACAGGATGCTTAGTGTAGGAAACAAACAAATGATGAAGTCCTAATAAAGAGAGGTTTCATCGTAAGCAAGAAGGGCAACATTGTTACACTGGTAAACATTATGTCTATGAAGAAATACCCAGAGCCAAACGAGTTATACTGGATTTTACGAGGGCAGATTAATGAAATGACATGTGGGGCTGTTGCACAAATTCTCACTTAGTCCTCTCTGCCTCAGGGAAGCCACCTCCTCTGTGCGCAGGTGGCACAAGGCAGAGCTCAGGCCTCTGCAGCTGTTACCTGCATAAGCAAAGAGCCTCTTCTGCAGCCCCTCTTGTCCTCCTGCAAGCTATTAGCATCCTTTTCCTTTCCAGTCCTGACAGTCTTTGGTCTCTTGCTGTATGGACCTGGACAACTGGGGTCTAGCAGCAAATATAACACCAGGTGCTGGAAAAGACCACTAAGCTCAGGTGATGGCAGCACCTCCATGGAGCCAACAGCAGGAGTGAGGTTTTCATCTGGGAGGAATCTGGGTCTGGACGAGGTATTCACGTTCACCCCCTGGCAGAGTTACAGCCACTTGCTTTCTGCCCCCGTGCTGGTGTGTGGTGTAACAAACAAAGGAGCTGCGGGTATTGACTCCGCTTCTGCTTCTGAGACATGGATGCTGTTGAGGATGCATGGTCCAAAATAATTCAAAGAAAACAAAATCCTCTTCCATAACACAGGCAGACCTCAAAATGAGTAGAGGTCTTGTGAATGCACAGCAACGGGTAGAGTTTGACCCACTGGCTCCTTGCTGGAGCACGATGGGGCTGCACGGAGGAGGCTGCACCACCAGGCATATCCTGAGTTCCCTGACAACCCTCAGATCCATTTCAAAAAGAGGAAAAGGTTACCCTTTGCTTTGTCATTTCTCTCTGCTTCCAGCTGTGATAATGATACTCGCCATTCACACACTCAATAATGTGAGGAACGAGTACAAGATGATAAAAATGTTTATCTTCCCCCTCCCTTTTTTTTTTTTCTTTCTGTGGATTTGCTACAGATGTGCTAGTTAGCAATGGATGAGTTTAATCCTTGCCCTTTTTCTAAGGTCTGTGAATTATTTACTGATGTTCTTGTGGTTTGCTGATCTACATCTACAAAGGGAATTCTGTAATATGTAATGTCTGTGTTAATGGGATTTTGGGCCTGTATAAATCATCTGACCCTGTATAAATCATCTGACCCTGATACTCATTGTTGAATATGTATTTCTGAGACAGAGAAGTGCCCACAGCCCCTCCGAAAATCCCACACGGTGCTTTTTAACCCTCTTTTTTTTTTTAACCCTCTTATTTCTTTAAACCCTCTATGAGGATCCCCCCTACTTTTCTCCCACCCAAATAAACTGTGAATGATTTTGGCATTTGAAGAAATCAAATCCTTCTATTGGTTTTGCTGTTGATTTGCTCTGGGTTATAGTTCAGCTGCCTGAATTTTAAATCTTTACGTTATTTGTGTTTGGGCTACACTGGTCAGAAGGCAGGCTGGCCTTACCCCTACAGATGTCTGACTCCACGAGGGTGGGTTTTTGCTTCAAAATAGTTAAAAACTCCCATAGGTCTATAACATTGAATTTGTGCTCATTTTTTCCAACTAAATTTTCCTTTTACTTTAGGATTAGAAATATAATAGGTGGTTCAGTATTTGCAGAGATAGAATACTTTCCCCAGCCTTATTTAATCAGCACTATTAATATTAGATACAGTCCTGGTCCACATAAATCATGAGGCAGACAGTCATTCTCAACCATGTTGTACAAATATGGCAGGCTGACCTTTAACAGTAATCACATTTTACATTTATAGATCTCTGCTTATCCTGAGGGATCCCCCACCACCGCAAGGTTTACCAACTGCCTGCTGGGAAGCAAGGATCTCCAGCGTGCAAGCTAACAGGCATGCAGCACCCTGCACAGCACAAGGGAAAAGCAAGATCTCAGGCTTGGAAACCAGCATAACCAAAAAGATGTCTCTGAACCTTTGATTCAGTCTGAGCAGAAATTTATTTCTCAAGGTTTCATTGGGTAACTTCCACTGAACTCAGCTCCATGAAGCTCAAAGGGGACAAAGATAAAGCAAAGAGGTGAAAGCCAGAGCTGGGCACACTAGAAGAAAACAACTGCACTGCCCCAGCTGGAGGCAAAGAAAGAATTGGAGAGAGAAGCCTTTGAACATCAGCATAGCCACGAAGCTTGCATCACTGGGCTTAACCCTCCTGAAAACATGCTCAGACATTCAGCCACCCTCACAACACAGGATCTCTGAACGGCTGCAAGGGATAAAGAGAAATCAGCTTGGCAGGCAGACTCAGCTATCCTACAAGTTACACTGTCCCCTGAGAAACACTTGTGCACCCAGAAGTTTCCCTATTTCTAAACGTGACAATAAAAGATATTACCTCTTCCCACACATCCTACTCCAAATAGAAATCAACTGAAATTGAGTGATAGGAGATTTGGTTTTCTTACAACATCAGGTTTGCTACATGACTCATGAGGTGGCGATACATTTTGGATAAAAAGTTTGGGGAGGACCAGCTTCTGTCATATGCAGAAGATTCTGTCTTGGGAGTCAGTGACACTTCTGTGGAAGCTCTTTTATCATTTAGCAAATAATTCATGTTTAAATAAAGTTTGAGTGGGATGACCTTGAAAATTATGAGAGATTTCTTCTCATTTTTAGTTAAGTTTGTTACCTTCTCAGAAAGTCCACTGAACATCCAGAGACTTCTCATTTACATAGAGAAGACAGTCCCCTTCACGCAGAGGCATAATGGATGCTGTAAGGGTAAGAAAACATCTTTCCCAATCACCCATAGTGACAGTTTGCTCAAGACGCTCACACAATAGAAAGCAAATGAAGAGTTTCCATGCTTATATTGGTAGTGTATCTGAGGGAAAGCATAATGAAAAGCTATGATAAAGGCAGGCTCAGCTGGCTTTCTGAAGTGATGGAGCACCATTACAATAAACACTTCCTTAGGAAGCCCCACACAGCATCGGTTTTGTACAAAAGCACAAATGGAATTAACCTTCGTTAAGACATGAATATCAAACCATACGAATGAATGACAAATGGCACTTTCTCCTTCAGGACTGACATTTTGATCCATGAGACTGTAAGCACAGTGCCATCCAACACACTTAACCTGAATGTATGTGTTCCTGAGGCTCCAGATGTTCCTGGAGCTCTTGATGTTCCAGAGCTCCTTGTCTCTCCTGGTGAACTAGTGTTGGTCCAGCCAGTCAAAGCAATGAAAAATGCAGTTGACAGCACCATCACACAGATCAGGCCATAGCAGGTTCCAAACAGCTTAGAAGTTATCCAAGCTGTAGAAAAGAAATAATATAAGTAGTGCTGCCTGCTGGGTGCCATCTGAGTGGAATATGTATCAACATCAGGTGTAGAGCAATTTGATTTTGCCTGACTGAAAAATGTAGCCTTCGGAATGAAAGACTATAAGAAAAAAAAAATGGCAAAACAGGATATATCATGAAACATCTCCCTAGCATTAAAAACAGTTTGAGGGTTGTTATTTTCATAGATCTAGAGTCTAACACAAAACTCAGTCTTTTTTTACCCTGAGAGATCAGCATGATTGTTTGAGACAGGCTTGCTTTTTCAACAGAACATCAGAAACAGGAATGCATTGATTTTCACCAAAGTAACATTAATAGGATGTATCTTCACTACCCAATGAATATAAGGAGAAAACAAACATGATTCAGGCTTTTCAAGCTGCAATAGGAACATTATTGGTCTTGAAAATCTTTTGAATGTTTATACATAGAGTTTTGTTCATATGAACAGGCAGATGAACCACCAGAGTCAGTATCTGTATATACACACATGTATAGAAAGCTTTGCAAGATCTGAATCTATTCTTCCCAGCTCTTATAAATCTATATAGATTAGGAGGCAGAGAGTATTTCTGACCCAACAGCAAGAAAAAGTTTCTTAGCTTTGACTGAATCAAGCACAGCCATTTTTGGTGAGAAACAAGCTTCATTGGTAACAGAACCACTTGTAAATTTTTCAGTCCTGATGTTTATCCATGAGACTTTGACTAAAACTTCTTCTTTTATGCTGAACTGCCACAGAAGACACAGAAATGACAATAACTCCTGCTTGTTAAGATCACACTCACTTTCAAGATGCACAGCTGAATAAAATGAAAGCTACCACCCAAGAAGCCGCTGCATTTCAAAGAGCTGATAGCCAAATGCATACAGATGATAAGAAAGAACTGTTCAAGAAATGATTCTCAGCAATGACTAATATTCAATAATAACAGCCATGAAATGAAAGCAGCGTTAAGTTTTATTAAATAATTTTCCACTGCCTCCACGCTGAAGCATTATCATGTGCAGCAGAGAGCTTAACTAAATTATCAGTTGAGAAAGGACTGTCGGGAGCTATTACAAAATGTATCAGCAGTAATGAAATTCAAAGTCCATGATTGCTCTTACAGAACTTGTTTTATAGATGTGGAAGGGGGGAAAGAAAGGCAATCCTAGTTAGTAGCCAATGACAACTGTAACTATCAACCCCCTCCACTTCATCCAGCTTTGGAGAGTCCCTGGACCACATGCTTACTTATTGTACCTTGGTATGAGCACAGGACAAACTGGGGGCTGAAAGGCCAAGATGATCCAGGCTATGCCTCACTGCAATCAAACCAGAATCCTTCCAATCCTCATTACGCTTCAGCGCTTCCAGCACGGAGGTGTAAGGGCTCATTGCTTATTCAGCAGGTAGTGCCTCAGCAGGGGCAGGCCTTGCCAGTTGAAAAGTGCTTCCCTAGCACACTGTACAGAAGAAAAAATTGCAGCCTAAGTGCATGTATTTCACAGCCAAATCTACTTATTGCAGATGTGAAGGAACCACTGGTAGTCCCGTGATACAGAGATGTTGGCATAGCCGGCTCTGACAGTGGAGTGTGCCACCAGTACATGTTTCAGCCCTTGGTTCTCAGCTCAGCTCATAAAGACCCCAGAGACTCCAGTTCCCCTTTCCAGTCAAGAAGGTAACTGTTCCTGAAGCACTTGCTCTAAGTAAAACACCTTACGGTTTGACCTCCCCAGATGCCATCACCCACAGACAAATGTTTGGCCATCATGTCCCTAACAGACATCGTCCTGTTGTCTTCTTTTGACTCATTTGATTTTCAAAACACAAAGGTCTAGGGACTCTAGCTTTATTTTCATGAAATGCTGCTTTGCTGGCAATTTTTCTTAAAGGCTTTTCTTCTTTTCTCTTCATACTTGGATGCTAGCTATGGGCATCTGAGAAGAGTGAAGTGCATGAAGATGAGCAGCGATGGTCCATCAGGCCAATGTGCATTTAGAGATATATGGTAGAGATGTAAATGAGAGGAATGCAGACAACAAAGAAAACAAATAATTGCATACAGAAAAGCAATTCACCTAAAGGTTGAGTTAAAAATATCCTCAAACAAAAATGCATCAGCTGCATGAGACAGACGGGCTAGAATCCATTTTGTTCTCACAGCTCTCTCCCCCTTTCTGTTGAATTGTGAAGGGTTATTAATTATTGCTGCTGACATGGTATTTCTTGTATGGTGCTGTGCTAAACAATCACGACACACAAACTGCAAACAGTACAACATGCTTTATATTCCCACCTGCCTATATTTCTTCACCTCTTATACACGTCCCTCAGAGTTCCTTGTACAATGCCAGTGCTCACTGCAGTAGGACGAGAATAACGTTGTGTGACCAGTGCACCAGCTGAGTTATGAGAACTGTAAGTAAGGTTGAGAGTCCTCCCAGTACAGACAAATAAATAAGAAAAGGAACATGGTGTGAACAATGTGGCCTACTCACTTTTGTTCCTTCTTGTTGGGGCCAGTAGTGGTACCTCCTAATGTGCTGTAACTCCCACGGTTAAGTCATCTCAGAGGTAATAATGCATCAGCTCCTTAGTTTCTTTGATCCATTATTTTTACAAGAAACTGAAAGAGTTCAGTCTAGCAAGATATTCAGAAGAAGACACCTTGTTCATGAGCTATAATTATCAGCCTAGAGAAGAGATATTTGAGACTAGAAAATCTGAGAAAAAAAAAATTAAAACCAGATAACACGTCTGAGAAGTGGTCAGCCACATTCACACTGAAAATAAAATCTAACCTTCATACAACTAAACACCTGGTAGACCACTCATGAATATTGTGGATTTATCAGCAATTGAGCCTCAAAATTAGCAAGCACAGAGTTCAACCACAGGTTCTTAGACTTCATGTCTCAGTGTTTCATATAGGAAACACTGGCTGGAACTTGTGGTCTATTATTCAGAAGGTCAGACAAGACAGGACTCTGACTTCTGGTTTTAAAGTCTTTAAACAGTTAACAGCATTCCCTGCCCAATGCTCCCATCCTTTCTGGAGCCTCAGCAATTGGAACAATAAAAAAATTGCATGAAATTAATTTAGCACCCAAAAAGATAAATTACAAAGGCTAGTAGGTCAGAGGCATTACAAAATATAAACAACTTA
The DNA here is from genome assembly GCA_013389905.1 of Sula dactylatra. Taxonomy (NCBI): domain Eukaryota; kingdom Metazoa; phylum Chordata; class Aves; order Suliformes; family Sulidae; genus Sula; species Sula dactylatra. The sequence goes on along the minus strand of WEKW01007907.1, from coordinate 63,489 downwards.
AAATACAGGCATACTTTGAAATATGAAATGTCATTTACTGCTTTTAGCTGTTCAGCTTCATCATTAATACCTGCTCGGTGATCACTTTATATTATAGCAAATAAAGGAAAGATGAGAAGTGAACTCCAGAAACTGTGGCTGTAGGAAATGACAGTCTTTGCTTCACTGGCTTTCTTGCCCTTCCTACTTTCTACCTCCATGGGTCTGAACTCTCAAGTCTCATTCTGATTGAAGTCCACGTGTAAGCTCCATCAGAAGCACCACTTCATTCATATTTTCTTGGTGAAAGAATGGAAAAAAAAAACCAAACGTGTGTATATATATAAAAATATAACAGCAAAATCATAATTCATCTGAGGCTTATGACTGTTGCAGACCACATGAGATAGAGAAGCTTACAGATTTTCATTCAACATATCTGCCCAGCTCTTGTGACTGGAGACATAGCCCTAGGTGACTCCCTGACCACCACACAGAAAGGATGGACCATTCTGCAACCTCATTCCTCTCTCTTGTATTCTTGCCTCATCTGAGCTGTCATGTAAGCCATGACTCTGCTTCATATATTTATGGGGCAAATTGTCTCTCCAGCGCTGCCCACAGTGCCTACACACTAATTGGTACACCACAATGACGAACTGAAAGCATTAACCAACGTTATTATCAACAAAGAAATCAGCAGCTGCATAAGTGCATTTCTCCACAACAGACCAGGGGATGCCTTCAACGTCTTAAGAATATTTTTAACTCTTCTTCATAACTAATAATTACTTGGAAGTACTAAAACCTAATCAGCTTACAGAACAGATCTGTCTTGGCCTATTACATGACGTTGTTTTGCTGCCAGTTACCATGCCTGAGCTGTCAAAGCTAATTTTCTTCCCCGTTCAAGTATTGATGTGCAGTGATGGGCATGTTTCTGCTGGAGCATTACTTATGCAGGCCAGAAGGTCTCCGTGTCTGCTCCATTTCTTTAAGAGCTGTTTCTTTTCAGCTATAATTTGTCTGTGCTATAAATACTCAAACCTGGACTCACTTTCCAACCCAGGCACACCAATTGCCAGGGTATCATTAGAACACACAAAGGTATATAAAATATACAGACTAGAACAGACTTACTGACTTGCAGAATAGCTACAGACCACTTCAAAAGTTGTTAAATATTATTCAAACTTCAGCTCTCATTCAACTCCAAGGTATCATGGGTTTGTTTCCATCACCATATAGGTGGTACTATCCTGCTCCCAAAACCGTGGATGGATAACTTCTCAGAGCCTCCTTCTTATCTGTCACTGGGCAGGGAAGGTCTCACAGTAGGCTCACATTCTGGACTGTTGCATCTTCTAAACAGCCTGTGCAAAAGTAGCTTAGAGATTGTCCACCACAACTAGCAAGCAAGTACAAGTTAAGTTTGCTATGCCTTCTGGAAGGGTGGCCACACAAGCAAAGATGTGCCAGAACAATTGCTGAATACTAGACTGATAGGAATGGATCATTAAAATCTCACCTCTCCATTAAACAGAACACTGCAGTATCTTCTGACAGATCTGTTTAGAATAAACACACTAAGCTGTATCTTTTAAAACCAGGGTGTACAAATTGAACAGAAAAATTCAGAGTCACCTAATGGAGTACACCACCATTCTTGCTGAAAACGTTCATTTTCATTAGAGTTGGTTTCATTACAGTTCTTTACAGTGTCCGGACAGATATGGAAATGCAGAGAGAAGATGGACCATTTTGATTTGATGCTTTGCTGTTTCTCTTCATTTAATGTATTCAGCAGAGACCTTCCAAATCATCGGGTAACTTAAAATTTCCCAAAATAATTAGTTGTGTCAGAGCAACATCTCACCAATCAGTCTTGGAAACCTGCTTAGGCTTTCCACAAGATGTTGGATGTATGATTTACCACCAATGTGAATTAGCAGAAGCAACTTTCATTCAAAAATCTGAGGCTCATTCAAGGATTTAAGATTGTACAATTACAATTGATTTTTCTGTCAAGTTTTGGTATTTGCAATAGTTTTATAGGTTTCTTGGTTCAAAAGAGTCCAAAAATGACAGGCCAAACTTATTTATGCTACCGATTAATCTTTCTGCATCAATAAGGTTTGGGCTAGTGATGACAGAAATTCAAATGAGGTGTAGTATCTTTAGGCTTGTTTTGTAAAAACACCCAAATATCAGATTTCTACACTAGCTCTTAGTGTCCAGGCTGGAGAATGCTTGGAAACATTAGTCATTGCTGGAAGCAAAAACTCAGTACAAAACTTGGTTTCATGGCATATTAAAGTTCAGGTAAATGCCTGTTTTTATTTGGAAACATCAAGCCTCCACTCCTAAGCTTTGAAAAAATCCAAGTGCAAAGACTATTTATGACCACTGTTTCTGCAACCCTGGTTATGCTCAGTAGTAAGAAATACACAGTTCAGAGATCAAGCCTGGTCTGGGCAGACCCTTACCCTCATCCCTGGTCCTAGTCTGATTCTTGAGAGATATAAGAGAGAAACAGTGAAAGAAGTGCATATAGCCAAAGAGGTTTGGCTTTTGGTGGAGGACAAATGCAAGATTTACGTTAACTCCGCAAAAGTCATGGGACTTTGGCTTTTTCTTTGCTCTGGCAGCTCTTAAGTCTATGTTTTTCTTGCTTTCTGGTTGTATTGCTATTTAGATATTTGGGGGGCTGCAGAGGTCTCTAACTAAGGTACATTAGGCTTATTCAAGCCCATAATATAGCCAAAACTTAGCCAAAATTATATACTCTGAATTGCCATTCCTGTCCTTTCCCAAGCAGCTACTTCTCTTCTTTAGGCACACAGAGAACTTGCAGTGCCTAAATTAAATGTTTAAGACAGTGGCATGAAATCCTTCCGATTTCCCTCCATGTCCATGTCTGGCAACAGTGTAGGCTAAGCATGAATCAGGACCTCTCAGCACAACCATCATACAAATAACAACTGTATTCTTATTTCCACAGAACCTGTTTTTCCTTTTACAGGAAAGGTGCATTGACATAAATTTATAACAACACAGACACATTTATGAGAATCAACAAAGATGTATTTCCTCCCCTCACTTTGGTATACTTACTCTTTCCCAGGGATTAACCTCCATTTGGCTTTACTGTATGTTGCCTTGCATGGTCAGCTCATTCACACATTCACTTCAACAGCCACCAGATTGCCTCCCAGCATTAGGTTTCAGGTTCTCCGTCTCTTCACTTTATGACTCCCTCTCTGGACTTGGCTGCTTTGTGCCTTATGAAAACAATATGCAATTCCCTCAAATCTATGTCCCAATTCTACCTGAATTAATCAGCAGGCTTTGTTCTGTTAGTTTGTTTTTTCCTCTTAGAGAATGTCCTCCTCACACCCTTTATTCACAAAACAGATACCATCTCCGGTCCCAAAATATCTTCACATACAGTAATATATTTCACCTCCTGCGGAGCTCAAAACAGCAGTAGCATCCTCGGCGAGGTCTTGGAGCAGAGCTGCATTGTTTCATAACGCCTGACTCTCGTTGCACTTTTCCAGCCGCACTGCATTATTATGCCATTACGCTCATCTGCATTGTGCTGAGTACGTTCTGAGCCAGTTATGCATGTGAATGCTATTCGATGGCACATCTGTAAACTGATTTCCAGATAGCTATTAGAGGCAGAAGAACCCACCACTGAGAAAGGAGGGAAATGAAAGCCTGACACAGTTAACTAAGTTTCAAAAGTGATCCGGAAAATCTATGGGTTACATGAGTGTACTGGCCATGTAGCTGCCTGTTTCACCTAGAGAGCCATGGACTCAAACTTCTCTGAAAGCTAGTAATAGCAGATATCTAATTTTCATAGGACCTTTGAAAACACTACCTAAGCCCAATGTAAAGCTTTGTGAACTGAAGTAGTGATGGAATATTTTGAAACATTTGGAGATCTTGTGCTTCTACAGAAGGAAACCTGGCTGTATTCTAACTCTTCTATCTTATGGCTACAAGAGCGCAGCTCTTAACATGTACCTTGTCTTAATATGCAAATGTTTGCAGCATCTTTTCAATGGCTTCCACAAAAAGAGAACAGCCACAATAATCTGAGCCTATGTGCTTTAGCTGCTCTTACCAACTGCTCACAAAGTTCTAGGTCTGCCCACACCCCAGCTACAGGAAAAGTTCCCCAAAAAATAGACTCAGTACATCTGAGAGATTAAAAGACCCTCACTTCTAAATGCCACTGAAGATTGATAGATCCTGTGGCTGGGAGCTGTTCTATGAATTAAAATATCTGAACTCCACTCCTAGGTTTACTGCAGAACATCATGACCTTGGGTAAGTCATTTTGATTTTTCTGTTTCTGTTCTACTGTTCTGTTTTTCAGGTGAAAGATTCCTTGGGAATGGATCTGTCTCACGCAGTGTGTCGAGATACCACTGCCCTAAGCTGTAGGATCCCAGGCTTGACTGGGCAGTACTTCTTATTAACAAAAATAATACTGTAAGTAAATGTTTCCTATCAGGACTTAATTAAAATTTTATAACACATGCTTTTTGCAAGAGAATTATCTTTTTCACTTGAAATTAGGCAAAAGAAAAAATGTCCTGAAGCTCAAGAGATTTGGATTGATTTGTCATTAACATCCACAGGGACATATTGCAAAATCTGGTTCATATGCTGCCTATCATCTTCCTGACTATGACACATTTACAACAGATGGGCTGGACTCTCTTGAGACTCACAGCTATGTTGCATGCCCTGATATAGCTATGACAATTGTTCTTAATCCTCTAGGGGACCTCTGCCTCTTGTTGTCTAACATCTTCTGAGAGAACATCATCTGCCTATCTGCTTTCTGCAGTGATCTGACAATGCAGAGTAGCAGTCCATGTCCTACCTCCTGTTTGCAGAGATTTTGCTCTGAGGTCAATGTTCTGTCTGGTAATTTGTTTCCATCAATGTTCTTTTGTTTACTGCTTAGGAAATGTGTCTGTGGCAAACCCATGCTATTTCATTAAAATCTGAGGAGCATTAGTAAGAAAAGGGCACAGTCATCAGGCAAAATTATTGGAAATATGTTCTTCTCTCCCAAATGCACAGTAATTTTTTCTTACTGTGACTCTACATTACAAGCATTGCAGCAGTTGCTTATGGTACAGGTTCACACTTACGTATCTTAAAGTATACCTTATTCCAGTTCACTACTGGTGACTCCTAAAGCTCCTAAGGGAGAAAGAAATTAGATTTCAAGGACTTTTTTGGAAGATATCCTGAGTGATCTAAAAGGCCTTTTCCTTCTGTGGATTACCATCCTGACACCAGAAACTGCAGGGTCTTGGCATAATGCTCTCTATGAAGACGGATAAATTGCAGACTGAACAGAAGCAAACAGAACTTTGCAGTTAAATAGAGGAATCAATGCATAGGAACAACTAATATATAGGAATGAAACCATAGTTTAAACAAAATCATTAATTTAATAGGTAGAGCAAAGTGCTTGTGCTTTAAAGGACTTTCTACTGTATACCACCTCCAAGAGTCCAGGTGGTGACCAGCTTCCAACACTTGTTCCCAGGATGTGATCTTCAGCAGTGACTTTGGAGGTGACTGCTCTTTCTTCTTGAAGATCTGTGACCTTCAGAATTTTAACATTAAAATTACATCTTTGTTCATACTGTAGTCTATGAAAATAATTTTAGTACTGATAAGGAAAGTTTAAACAAAACTAAAATAATTGGCACATTGCTGGGACTTGATAAAAACATCACACAAACACACACATAAGTTCTACAGTGCATCTGCAGAAGCAGATGGTGGTAGCTCACTGAGATGGTCCCTTAGAGACATGCACAAATATCACCTAAAGCATGTACTATCCTGAAACAAGGGAAGAGCAATAACCATTTTTGGCTATTTGCTTCAGTTATTTTTATTATTGGATTATCTCTGAGGTGCGTGGAATGTAAGCAGGTTCATTAAGTAGTTACGTTTATGTGGGCTAGTAGAGCAGCAGCCTTGATGAAACTCTGAATACATGATACGGTATCACACCTCTGTAAAAGACAATTTGATCATACCCAAGCAAAAGAATAACCATTTCATGTTCTTTCCTGAAGCTGACAAATGAGGAAAACCCATGCTTACTTCCTCAGGGACATTTTTAACTAAAAATAGAAAAGTGCAATAGCGACATCACTACACGGTGTGTGTAATCTACTTAAGCACTTTGTAGGGATTGTCTCCGATTCCAATAAAATGCTCTTGACATAACTTGCAGATATTTTAAAGTCTGGTGCCAATGTTCTTGAAAGGATTATAAACTATTGCTGCCTACAGCTTGACATTTACCACAGCCACATGGGAAATATCTTTAACGGTCTGAAGATTAGGAAAAAAAAAAAATCAAGAGCAACTCAGCTGACACACTCAAAGCTCATGGAAACTAGAGTCAAGTAAATCCAGGAGAGCGAGGAGAGCTCACAGTACAGTTATAATGCACTCACTGCTATGGTTAGAGTGCACCTACCCTAAAGTAGCTCCCTTCCAGTATGATTTAATATCATAACAGTTAGTGCAAGCTCTGCCCTCACTCGTGCCTTTCTTGGACACTTTGAACTGCTAGAGTTATGTCTCATCCCACCGGTATACCTCACTTGTCCAGGATCCATCTGTCTGAGCTGCAGTCACAGCCATGACCACGGCATAAACATACCTTTCAAACAGTTTGGCAAGCAGGCAAACATCCAGGGCTGACTTATCATGTCACTTGTTATGAGATAAAAACATATACTAGTGACTCACAGATACTCCACCTCCTACTATGGAGTCCCTGTTCTCCTACTGAATCCCTTCAGAGGACATCTTCTGTCATCCAACAACAAAAAAAAGTAGTACAGCAAAGTTTTACGTACTGCTGATTGCAGTAGAAGGTATCCAGCACAAGATTTTCCCTTTGTCTACTCTAACTCAAAACTGAAAGGCTGGGTTTCCCCAGCACCTTGGGACAAGTCAGAAACAATTATTTTGATACCAGTGCAATTGCACCTGTGTGAAATGAGAGCTTAAGAGGTGAGAATGAAGTCTTTCTATTTCAGGGAACAGCCTTCAGCAGCTCTTCCATGCAGGGATATTCTGCACAGAAAATTGCCAGTGTGCCAGTGGCCACAGAGACTGGAAACTGCATTTTTGCCTTACTGCATGGAAAGGATCAATATCATAAGTCTGAATTATCAAAATAAGCAAAACTCTAAATTCTTTAATTCACATGAAGCAATCAAGGTGAGAGTTCTCTTTGAAAAAATACTCGGGCACAGCTTGGGTTCATAACAAGCGTACAACAGAGTAAAGGTATGTGACCCATTCGGGAAAAAACAAAGCATGTATTGTCTTTCCAGAGTGTGTAAAAAGACATTTTCCTCATGTTCCAGAGCTAAATACAATACTAGGATTGTTTGGTTCAGTCTTTTACCACACTTTTGGGTATGATGAAACCTTAATACATATATTTTTTGAGAAAAATGTTTTGCTACAGTCCAGATCTTATAAAGACATGCTTCTTAAAATTCTTAAAATTCCAGTTGAATTTCAGACTGTTGAAAAGTTGAGTAAAATTACATGGGTGCACTTTTAGGTTATTATCCACGCAAAAGCTCAGTTACAAAACAGAAATGCTGCATCAAAATTGTCTTGATGTCTTTTCTTCCAAAGCTGTTTTTAATGTAATAAACAGTAACATCATTCATGCATTTCACAGTGTTGGGAACCACAGAGATAAATTGTGCTAAGATGACAGAAAATATGATATAGAAGATGATATCTGAGATGATAAAAAACTCCCAGACTTCTACAAAGGAAAAGCAATAAATATCATCACTTATTCTACAGAAATACAGAAGAACTCCAAATATGAAGACAATGAATATCTGTAGCCTGCTTCCTTAATCTTTTTCACTTTTTAAGGTAAAAGAATAAAAAAGATGGTACTTTGCTTGCAGCATTCCTAAAATGTGGATTCACATTTCTCCGAAGAAGGTGGATGGGGAATGGAAAGGACACATGGAGATACAGAAGGAAAATATGACATTATTCATGAGTCTTTCCACTGTTGTTCTTTAGACCTTTCTTCAGCTGATCCTCTCTGAAAGACTAACAGCAGGTTTTGCTGGCGCAGCTGGCCGAATATTGACCTGACTTCAGGTACAGCCACAGCAATCCATTTCAGCAAAGGAAAAACTGAGTTTTAAAAGTACCTGAACACAATTCCCCCTTTCACTGCCATAATCAGCAATAATACATTGGTCACAGTGTACTTCTTTGTTATATACCCAGATGCCTCCAAAAAGGAGGTGCAGATAACTCACCTGTATGTTCAGACTTCACAAAAGGGATATAAATTTGCATTTTAGCCCTAAAGAGACAACTTTTTGTCTGAAGTACTGAATGCTCCAGGGGCTTCACTTGAAATACTGAGCATTCAGCAACATTCCTCTTCCCAGGGTCATGCAAAGTTTATCTTTCCAAATCACTCAGTGCATCTATAATCAAACTGCTTCTTGGCTTCAGTCCTTAGGTTTGTGTCTTATCGTCTGTCACTTTGTTCACAGGTTTAGAGGAGGTCAAAGCCCCTTGTCCTTCACATCTTCTCTCACTGGAAACGTATCCAGTTAAAGCCATGGAGCTTCTTGTGCATGACTAGAAGAATTGAGATAATTTCACAGCGTCAGTGGCAGGATGTTTTCCATGGTGGTTTATGTTCAGCTGCCACGTGGTTACTTATGTAGATTAACTGCCTAATAAGTAAAAGGGGTTTGAGGGATGCACTCAATAGCCCTCCAGATCTTTATATTAGAAGTTGTAATGACGCTTCTGGTCAAATTCAGTTCTTGCTGTGAAAGTTATTAGGTTAATCAAAACATGAGGGAGCCCACCATCTACTTTAATTAATAAATTACCAGTTACTGTGTAATCAGCAAGATTCCGTCAAGGTTAAAATTAAGTGCTCATCCCATGATCCGTGATCACAATTTTCAACTGAGGATCATGCAATCCTCATGTTGATTGCTNAATGTTTTCTAAACATATCCTTAAAGCTAAATACACACATCAGTAGTTTCCTGATTTGACTGGATTTAAATAAACACTTATTTTTCTGAACAGGGGTCTGAGTGCCTAAAGAAAGCAGTAGTATGGGCAACAGCATCCGGAGCCCACCACTGTGCAGATCTGCTTGTGCAGATCATTTTGTGCTTATCCAGTCCCAGCCCAAATCTTTGCATAATCCTGCAAATACCTCTTCAGGAGTCTGTTTTGTTTATATCAGTCGCTTCATTAACCTGAAGACAGCTGCTACCTTCTGTAAAGTGAATGACATCTGTAGNTATGTAGATTAACTGCCTAATAAGTAAAAGGGGTTTGAGGGATGCACTCAATAGCCCTCCAGATCTTTATATTAGAAGTTGTAATGACGCTTCTGGTCAAATTCAGTTCTTGCTGTGAAAGTTATTAGGTTAATCAAAACATGAGGGAGCCCACCATCTACTTTAATTAATAAATTACCAGTTACTGTGTAATCAGCAAGATTCCGTCAAGGTTAAAATTAAGTGCTCATCCCATGATCCGTGATCACAATTTTCAACTGAGGATCATGCAATCCTCATGTTGATTGCTTATGAGCAATGGCAGCAAATGAAGCCTGTATTTCCAAGCATAAATGTGACTGTTTCTGCAACACTGCAATAAGGTGGCCTTGAGCTCACACAAAAGCTTTAAAACAGTATGGTTTCACTGTTTCAGAAAGTATTTAAAAATAAAAAAAAATAAAATTAAAAATTAAGAATAAGCACATATTTCAGTCCCATTAANTACCTCTTCAGGAGTCTGTTTTGTTTATATCAGTCGCTTCATTAACCTGAAGACAGCTGCTACCTTCTGTAAAGTGAATGACATCTGTAGGCTGAAGACTAATATTTATATTACCTTCAGTGACTCACAGGAAAAATTAAATATTCTGTCTTACAATAGCTTAATTTCTTTGACTCACAATTTCAAGACAGGGCTCTCTTTGTTGCAGGTACTCCACAGGTTCAAGGATGGCTCTGTACAAGTCTCTGAAGTAACTGTATTTTTTTAAAGATAATTCTTACAGTTAAGAAAAGTTAAGAAAAAGCTTAGTTACTCAGAGTGAAAGGCTGGGAATACGAACTTCATACAGAGCAGCAGAACAAAAGGCAGAATTGTCTGTAGGAGCAGCAGCTTTGCTGAAGAACTGGACCTTATATTTAGATAATAAAAATATTTGTTCAGTATAAGGATGCAAACCCTGACATCCATCATGTGATAAAACTCCTGCACAGTGCATCCTTACACCACTAGCTTGTTGGGCTATATAACTCCCTGAACCCAACATGTGAAGTTCTGTATCGCAGAATGTGTTATTGTAAGAATCAGCCTTAAAAAAGAAACTTGCATAGAATTCCCATTCACTTACACATACCAAGTATGTTCATAGGTTGTACTGAAGGAAAAAAAAAAAAATTCTTGCATTTGAAAAAATTAACAGTTGAGGTAGTGGAAGACATTCAGAAATTAAAGCAGATAGATAAATTTTGTAATTTATTTCAGCCATGGGCTAAAATTATTAGATCTATCTGATGTCTGGGGTAAATTGAAAACTCATCAAATCTTCTGGACTAAAACACTGATATTTTTGCCCCGTGTTTAAAGAAACTGGAGAGCAATACCAGCTCTACATTCAAATCAGACCATGAGGATTAGGCACAGGTAGCTATTATCTCTCTATGCAAAGCATGTTCACAACAAAGGAGATTTAAAGAAAAAAATCTTCAATTTCAGTAAAATTTTATAAGAACATGAAAACAGTAAAATCTTTATCTCAGGCACCTCATGCCACATCATCCTCCTAGCAGCATTCTTCTCTTGAATTGGTTTTACAATATATTTATTCAAGAAATCATTCTTTTAAAAATGTTAAATTTTCAGGGTTACATTCTCATCTAACTGCTTTTTAAAAACCAATAATTTTGTTTGAGACATGTCAATGCTTTTTGGTACTCAAGGAGTAGATCAGGTGATATACAGTATGTTTTATTGGCCCAGTTTTACAAGTGTTGAAAATCAATAATTCTCACTGATTATAACTTGGTTTGTGAAAATGTGATTTTTATTTAAGCCAACAGCAAATCTCCCAGTTACTTTACAGTGTAATATCAGGACACAGACCTGACAGTGACTGTGTGTTTTTATTATTAGGAAGTCATTTGGACAATATTGATTATTCATAACATAATCTTATGGGGTATAAATCCAAACTAGTGCAAAGTACAACTCCAATTAATTTGTAAATTCAAACAAAAACATACTGCCACAGCCAGATACAAATTACAACATCAGCTCCCAGGCCTTTATCACGTATTGCACAATATTCAATATTGCTTCTATGGCTCAGCACTGGGAGAAATATTCTATCCCAATGACTGCCACTTGTGACTGCAAAGATAACCTTGAAAATGTCCCATATCAGGGTGATAAGAGGGTATTAAACCCAGAGAACCACTCTTCTTTCTAACTTTGGGATTTTTTAAGTCGGTCGCATAATTCTGGTATCCCTCCTAGAACTGGTCAAAAGTTTTAAAACAAAGGTTTCTTTCCAATAAGAAGAGTTTTATTAACATTAAGACTTCTTATATCACACATTTTCAACATTCCCATTTTGGAAAAAAGGCATACCTTTTAAAAATATATCATCACTTTGGCAAAAATATTACTGAAATATAATTAACTTTTAATTTAAAACAAAGTGGGAATTTTCCAAATCCTGAACTTTGAAAGAGATTCCATATGGCACAAAGTCAGGTTTATACCTTCTAGCTCATCTCCCCATCAACATCATTGTGCAAACATCACCCCACCATCTCTGACAACCAGATCAGCAGCAAGCACCATCATGCTTACCTGCATTTACCAACTATTCAGATGCTGACAGAATGGTTGGCTCTGCAAACCCTTCCTGAAAAATAGTATAAAATTATGGACACATGAGAAAACCTTAGTTTTTTTCTCTGTTAAAACTTATCCTGTTCCTTCTTTAACATTGATTTTTCAGTTTTCCCAAGGAAAACCTATTAATCTTGGCAGCCTGACAGCATGTAGAGTAATTACCCATTTGATCTTCTTTGCTACAGGCCTGCTTGTTAGAATACCTTTTGGAGAATGCTGTTTGGAGAATGTTTATTTCTCTGGAAAGTATAAATATACTCGAGAATATGTTTTTTCCACAAAACTTTCCACTGGGAGGTCAAATTCCTGACTTTTCTTCATTTCCTGGATTCTCTGTCACATACTTCAACGGTGCTGATTAACATCAGTCACATCCTGGCATTAGTAATTAGAGGGATGGTATTGGGGCTGAGTGGATTTGATTGCTCTAAAAAGGATTTCCCTATCAGCTGTCGATTTCAGATGTATTTTCTTTCTCCTCTCCTGGAAACCTGCTTTTTTGCTTTATGAAAGCAAAAAAGAATATTCCTAAACTGTCCTTCCCATTTCTGAAGCAGGCAATTGCTCCTTTTTTGAGGAATTTGTTTTTAAATTCAAAGGTAAATTGCCATAGAAATGGTACCTGCAGGCACTTGCTCAGGGCTGGACACTCCTGCTGCCAGCCCTGGAAAAACCTCTACAGGGTTTATTAAAGGATAATAAATGTTAGCACTTTCAAGACAGAATGCAAGCATTGTGCAGAAGTTCTGCAAGGAGAGTGTAGAAATTGATTTCATCTTTACAAAAAATGGTTAATTACAAAGCCTTGGGAACATGTTTATTATTTACTACAAGCAATAAAAAGCCCACCTGGGGCTCAGATAGTGGTTTAGCCCAAAGATTAAGATTGCTATTATTCCAATTTTGCATCTGAATAAACTGACTTGGAGAGGGGACATGGGGGATCCCTGCACTCAGTGACTTGCATGAGGAAGGTGCTGTCCCCAGCACCCATCCTGCCCACTGTTCCTGCTAAATGAACATTAGGGGATGCATCCAGCCCAAGGGATGGAGCCAGCTGAGGGCACAGCCCCCTGTGACCTGGAAGTCACTAGAAATGAGCACAGTCCCTCACTGTATGAGCTCTGTGGGCACCAAGGATCATTCCTAATGCCAAGCACAGCCTTGGCTTTTACTGAAACTTGCAGGGCCGGCTTGATTTCACTGCAGCATTCCCATAGGCTCACCAGAGCCCTCTACCTGCACTCCACAGAGATTATGTATGACAGACTTCAGAGATCAAGTTTTGGGACAGCTGGGCAGGCTGACAAGAGGCACTTGAATAATTCAGTCAACTGATTTGACCAAGCCAAACTCTGCTCTTCTCTTTCTCCCTATTTTCTGCTTACATTGCTTCACAGCATGGCTGGGTTTCATGGGAAGAGAATTTGTTTGGCTTTGCTTTTTGTCAAAATAATCTTTACAAGCTGTTGAACACACCGCTTTTCTTTGTTGCTGTGCTGATACCCATGGACAAGAACACCTAGGATAGGTCAGCCACAGGGACTCGGCAGCCTGAGCACGAGATGCCTGTGCTCTGTAAAGGGGAGGGTGGGAAGCTGTGAGCCCTGCGTCCACTTCTGCAGCGCTGTGGGCAGCTGATGCTTCTATCCTTGGAAAGGTCAAATACCTCATAACAGGAGCATTAGAAACTCAGCACCACGCTCTGCAGAGCTCAGCCTCAGCCCCATAATTCACATTGCAAATGCCGTGGTATGAATGCAAATCTGGTGTCCTAACAGAGCCACGGGCACCACGAAAAAGTCAAGAGGATTTATTCCTGCTTTTCCTGTCGTTGCAAGGATGAAATCCCACACCAACAAAATTAATTTATTCCTTTGATGAAGGCAATAACTAGAAGAGAAGAATGGTAGGAAAAACAAATCTGACCTTATGACATTTGTGACACACTGACAAGAATACAAAATGGCAAGAAGTCCTATTTTTAAAAGCCATCATCCTGCTGCTGTCAGGCTGTACTTATGTCAGCAGTAACCCATAGCAGCCTTCTGGCTCAGCTAGCTCTTCCATGGCAGAAAACTGCCTCCACAATATTCACTTGGAGCAAGAAGCTGGGCTACTCCCTAAAATCGCTGCAACTACCCATGCCTGCCTTTTAAGATCTCACTTCGGGAAACTGAAGCTTGTGGTTAAAATAATCCAGTTTTCATTTTATATCTGTGTGCTTAAAATTAGCCGTGACTGATTCTGCTGAGGACTGCAGATCTGTAAAGGACAGAAACGGAGGAAGGCAGAACCAAGATGCAAATAAACAGACAAGGCGTAAATAAGACTTACACATTCACAGACACACGGAAAGCTTCAAAGAAGTCTTTGTAAGATTTGTAAGATAACATAGTCTTATGTTGCAAATGAACAGTTACAAGGAAAACTAACATTTTCTTGGGGTCTCCAGGTTAAGAATATATTTTTAAAAATTCAGATTAATGAAATCTAGTGCACTCACTTAAAGCAGGAAAAATCCTTTTTTAATTACTCAGAAGAAAATCCCAATAATTAATAACCACCAGGAATAATAAATCAGCCAGTGTAATCTCATTTCCATTATCCTTATTAGCTAAAGAGATTGGTAGATCAAACCCAATTTCATTCTTCCAGAAAGAAATATACTATTATTTTTAGCTTCATTTCCCAAGACAGTGAGGTCAATGTAATTGGGCTGCCTGCCTGTTTGTCCACTCTGATAAGTTTTGAGCCTGCTGGCCAACTTCAGCTTAAATTAACGAAGACAGTGGTTTCAATGATGTTAAAGTCATACCTGTTTTGTGAATATTCTCTGGCCAGAAAGGACTCAAACAAATGTTCCCACTTTGAAAGGCAGTAGCAATGCAGCACGAGACCTATTCACCTCATTTCACAGAAATGGATAGTGGATTCAAAAAGTTGCATGGCTAGGTACAGGGAGAGAGGGAATATAGAAGGATATGTGAGGATGTAGAAAGGATGTAGAGGTGTTGCATGGAGGGGTCAAAGAAACTTCAGTATGTAACTAAGGAATACTGCAAGGATGTAAGGGTAAACAAAAAAATAACTCCAGAAGCAACAGAGCTCACTAATTCCACCACTCCTGGAACAATTTATTACTAACTCTTCACTCATTCTGATGCTTTTTTGCTACACCAATGCCAATGCAATCATCCTCAAGCAACCGAAACTTCAACACAGGAGACTCTTATTGGAGCTGAGGGGAGTCCTCAGGCTGGTGTTTGGGCTAAAACCCTTTGAAAATGTCTGTTCTGTATCTGGCATCTGTATACATTAAAGAAAAGCAAAGGTTACATTCAGACTCTGTTCTTACTCCTAATCTGGAAGGCCACTGCCACCCAGGAGCAGCACAATAGCAGCAAGATGGGAACGGAGCTCTAGAGCAGGAACGGTTTGACTGGAATGACAGGCACAGGCAGAGAAAGGAACTGACTACTTTGGAAAAGCATCCTTCCTGAAAGAGATAGCCTCAAAGTCTGGCAGAGTGAGCAGCCATAGCTTTGCTCACAGAACAAGGAGCTGACCTAGCAAGGTCCGCTCCCCTCTGGTTGCAGCTGTATTGCAAACACTCATCCTTTATCCCTTCTTCTCTTAAATTAGATTTTGTTTGTGACTTCTGCTGGTTTAGCAGTTTACTGCATGCTTGTTACATGCAATCCGCAGAAGACAAATTGCCTAGCACACGGGTTTAATCATATCTGCCTTAGACAGCTTGAGTATATTATGTAATAAAAGAAATACAATAAGATAATCTTTAGGCATACAAGGGTAGTATAGCAAACATGACAATGCTATCGGCGAAAGCTTTGCAAGTATGAGCAGCCATTGTAGAAGCCTAGACTGAACTTTGCTTTAGTTATGTTAATAAATAAGGTGGATGGAAAACTGTGATAGAGAGAAGATTCAGGAAAATATGTTATCTGGGACTTTCCCTGGACAGAGGACATTTACTCACCAAATAGCCCATAGGTGTATTTGTGATATTACACAGGATAACTTATCATGGTCTGTTTATTCATCCTCTATAGAGCAATCTAATATTAATAATATCCAGTTATCTAGATGCAAAAAACTTTCTCTGAGAACTCCCTCAAACTGTCCCTGAATTCCCACAAACGGGGGGGACAGTCCTTAGCAAGCTGATGAGCAGGTCATGTTCTCTGAAGTAAATTCCTAACCACCTGATTACAACGCATTTTACGTTATTACTAAAATATTTACCCGATGGATACAGTGCAACATAGCCTTCTGTTTGCAAAACTCTCCTAAGACCAAAAATAGGTTATGATTTAAAATTAATAAGCACCGTATTGGAAGTCAATGTAATACACCCTGACCAAGACCAAGTTAGTAAGTCATGAGGTGTCACACTTCTATTTTTAGCAGTAAATTTTGTTTTTTCCTGGCCATTGACAATGACTACTTTCTTTATGCAGCAGTTATATAACATGACTATACATTTACTATGTAAGGTGTTTCATACACAATATTGTGAAAGTGTTTATAGCAAATGCTGCAAAAAAGATGACCAGCATTACCCAGAGGATGTGCTGGAACAGCAAGCTTTACATAAGCATCACATTTCTCCCAGGTGCCTTTTTGGCTGAAGTCAACCAGCAAACGAAGGATGACAAACTGAATTGTGGTCGCAGCATAGGAACCAGCTATTCCTACAATCACTTCTATATTTTCCATGGTCAGAGCACTTGAGGTTAACAGTATTGGACTCATACCAGGAAATAAAAGTCTTTGATCAGTCCCACAGGGAAGGAGTGGGCACAGCCCACAGAACATCTCTTAACTGCATTTAGGGCAAAGACAGCACTCACCTTGAATGTTGGATATAGTCCAAAGAAATAAATGAGGAACAGCCCAGGTGCAAGAGAGCAATCCAAAAAGAGAAATGTAACAGCACAATTGCTTGAATCTTACCATTTTTGCAATTGAACAGAACTGGCAATGGAAGAGTATAAAAGGTGCCAACCACCAGGAAAACAGTAAGAATCCCAGCAGTCTACCTAGGAGGAATCATTTAGGCAGGGACTGTGTGGGACACAGCAGCTAGCTGGATTTCCTATGCCTTGGTTCATCACCAGGGGTTGGAAAACCACCACGAACATGGAGTGAGAAACTGCAAGAAGAAAAAAAGAAAGTCAGCATTTACAAACTCACAGGGAAACTCTTCATAAGGACCTGTCACATTTCTAGCTGAAGCCTGCTGCAATGTCCTTTCGTGTTTTGTTTAGGGTTTTTTTTATTAATCCTGATGTTATCCATTATCACAATCTGCTTTCTGTAATAATTACAGCAGATGAGAGAGATGAGCCTGAAACATCAATGGATGCAAGTAGCACTAGACTTTGGGGAGCTCTAAATCAATTCTTTGTAATGTGGGTGTATCTTGAGAAAAACGAAAGAAATTTGTTAGAAAACAAATGCAACAGAGAATGAAATGCAGGTTGCCAAGTAATGTAAATGAGGGCCCTGGTAGTCCTTTGAGGAGGACAGGACACAACACGTTACAGAGTGCAGATACCCAATCTCTTGCTAAATGAACTGGACCTGGTGTAAACTCAGAGTATGGTGTTCAGCCTAAACCAAGAAACACCAATCTCACAGCAGCTTAAATACATTTTAAATGGATTACCTGGCCAACACGCCGTTTCACATGGTGCAAACTCATGCCAACATGCCGTTTCACGTGGTGCCAGCTCATCTTCAGTTGACTTCTAACATGGGAAAAAACGTGGGCAATAAATTCCAGGATGCTGGCATAACATCCTGCATGACACCCACAGCTCTAGCTGCTGTCAATGGCATGCACTATGATAAATTCAAACTCATTTCTTTTTGCTTTAAGAAGCATTTGACAACCAAACAGCAACCTGCTGAGATGCTCTAAACCATCCTAGCCAGTACAACTAGGGTGAAGGTATGACCGAGGAGCCCTCCTTACTCTAAATTCTGGCGTTTCTCATGGACATTTATCAGCTTTGTTATCAGAGACACACACACGTAACAAACCTGGAGGCCCAATGCACGTTGATGTGGTACTTCACTGCTGAAAGCACTCATGTCTCTTGTTTCCACCTCCTGAGAAGCTGAATCTACAACTTGCTGTTCAAGGCTCCAGATATTCAAATCCAATAATTTCACTAGTGTCTCACCAACAATCGAGCATTTTCTCCACTGTTGCAGGTTATATTCTTTTCTAGCAGGTTATATTCTTTTCAAGAAATAAAAACTTGTCTTTCCTTGACCCAAGCGAGTTATACAATCAAGTAAAACTAAGTAGATTATGCCTAAAATGGTGACTTCTTTTACAATTGCTCTGCTAGTTACTCCTGACTGGTGTACAATGTCTTTATTAGCTGATTGCAAGTAAGATCTTGTCTAAATGGAGAGGAAGATGTGTAAACATCTGCCAGAAAAAGCGCTATGCAATTTCCCATAAAACTCTCATTTATCAGTATTTTAGTCCATGTTTAGCCTGCAGCCCCTTTATTCCACACAATCTTCATTAACTTTTAGTACTGACATTATTGTTGACCGAAATCTAAAGAAAAAGATGAACCTGAACATGTAAAACACTTGTACGTTTTCATACCTTCTGTGGTGCAGCACACATAAAAGGAATGTGATCTCTGTTTCTCAGCTTCCCTTGGGGACTTACTACTCCAAAGAATCGCACCATCTGTTGAAAATACCTTATTCCTTAGCTTTTTTTTTTTTGCCTGTATGTAACTGAGAACAAAACCAACAGACCTTTACAAGACAACCAAACTTCATACAGCGCCAGTACAGGAGGCAAACTCCTATGCAGTGCTTTTGTTCCCAGTGGGAGAGATTTCCATTGCATCCTTGCTAGCAAGAAACCATTTCACTGTAGCAGAGTTATTACAAATTCATGAACACACAGCAGAGATCACACTGGGGCCTGTCTCGTGTGAACCAGGCACAGTTTTTCATGCCATCCATGTAAGGCTTCTTAAGGGACCGTCTCTTAACAGTCTGAGAATAAGAAGAGTACGCTGTCATTCCTTCCTCAGAGGGAGTGTACCCCATTCTGCCTGTTGCCGTTCTCCAGTAATGCAGAAATACCGCGTATCAGAGAGAACAGCTCCACATAACACAGTAGGTAGGTGATGGGGAGGGTTGCAAACTAAACTCAACAGCACTGGAAGCTGTGCAGCACTCAGGCATCTACTTGCAGCAAATCCTGCAAGGATACTTGTAAATGGTTTTGGGTTATTTTAGCAGGAATAACATAATAGTCAAATTGGTTTTGCTCAGATCATTGTTACAATGCGGTCACAAGAAAAGGAGGAGCCATTACTTGCAGCCTTTCAGTACTTAAAGGGGGCTTATGAAAAAGATGGGAACAAACTTTTTAGCAGGACCTGTTGCAATAGGACAAGGGCTAACTGTTTTAAACTAAAAGAGGATAGATTTAGACTACATATAAAGAAGAAATTTTTTACAATGAGGGTGGTGAAACACTGACACAGGTTCCCCAGAGAAGTTGTGGATGCCCCATCCCTGGAAACATTCAAGGTCAGGTTGGATGGGGCCCTGAGCAACCTGATCTAGTTGGAAGATGTCCCTGCTCACTGCAGGGGGGCTGGAATAGACGACCTTTAAAGGTCCCTTCCAACCCAAACTATTCTATGATTATGGTCCCTCCTGAGCCTTCTGCAATTAAGTTAATTTTATTAGGATAACCATTACTGGGGTGCACCCAGCCCTGTGAAGACTTTTCTTTTCATGCATTAATGAATTATGTTTTAATTCCTCATTATCACTGATGAAAATAATATGCAGAAACCTATGCACACAGAGATAAATGGGACTTTGCACCCGTCTTTGCCAGCTGCCTCCTCTATGGAGTTATTGTGCTCCATGCTGTACTCGAGCGCCTGAACAGCCTGCTGACAAGCTGAGCTCACTCTCCACATTTAAATTAACAATTTTGTGTATCATTACCTGGACTTAATTTATTCTTGATCTTCGGCTTCTTAATACAGAAAAATGCAATAAGGAAGAGCCAGCCAGAGGGCTGTTTTTATCAATAGATTATTCAGTATGTTTTTTCCATTCCAAATTTGAAGCCCTTAAAAGCGCTCCTACTCCACCACCTATTGAAACCTGTGGATGTTTCTTATCTCATCTACTTTTCCTTGTCTCATTCTGTTAGAGAGCCTCCCTGTCAGATAAAGTCATCAGGTCTTTGGATGAGGAGAAGCAATTTCTTCTGCTTGATTAACTGCATGACTTAATGCTATCAGCTGCATTAGGGGACAGAAGCATGAGACAGGCTATCAGGGAATCAAAGTCAGCCACACAAATCTCTTCAGCAGCAGCACCATGAGGTTTGAATAATCAGTTGCACATTTCCAGGGAGTTTACCTGCAGTAACAAAAATATTTCTTGTAGCTTTCAAAGGAAATAGGTAGATTGACAATAGAGACAAAAAAAAAAAATCCTACAGCATCACTTTTTATATTATTTGCAGAGCTTGAGATAGGTAAGGTGTAAGTTTTTGGTAATCCAGATGTGAGACTCTGTTATTACAAAGATATGCTTAAGTAACTGCAAGTATAAAAATTATGGAAGTTAACATTGGCTCTACCCAGGTGTGACCAGGCAGAAGAGCATCCTTCGGAGAGTAAGCTCTCATCTGCCTGAAGCCTGAGAGTCCTGCCAACCTTTTCACACTACTAACAACTCGGTAAGTGCTTCTTAAGTAAGTGTGAGGCCTAAGCCAATGCTAATTTGCTGAACTGTTGAGTGTTTGAAAGAGAGCTGCCCACCATCCCAGGAAGGTGTTTTGGAGTCCCAGAGAGCAGCACAGTTATGCCAGCAGCGGGACATCAGCACACGTTGAACATGGCATGGCAAAACCTGAGCTTTCCCAGAATCCAAATGAGAGCCATTGCAGCAACAATGCACTCAGCCCCTTCTTCACCAATCATCTGCCCTAACGAAGAGTTCCTGTATCTTCAACATATGAACTGCTCAGCTGGAGTAAGGTTTAGAAGTTTTGCTGGGGAGGAGATAAAGGGGAGCATGCTGGCCAAGTCAGATAAGGTTTTTGCTTTTAAATCAAGCAGTTTAGTTCAAATCACTAATAATTGCAAGCTATTTTTGTCCAACAGCATTCATCAGTCAACTCTAGTACATCAGTATCCACATCAAAACTTTCATATGTGGTAGATGTCTCAGAAGAGGAACCAGGACTGATAAAGTCTGATAAAGCTAACTAGGGCTTCACAGAAACTCTTGAAATTTGGAGTCCAGTCAAACCACCCAAATTTGTAAGCTCCTGTCTGAGATTAAAACCCTTGTACCAACTGGGGCAGAAAAGCCTCCCAGAATAAACATCACTGTGGCTAACAAGAACATGGAGTGAACTGCAAAATAATTAAACTCATCATACGTCAGGGAAAACCTGACCTATTGCTGTAACTCTGATTAGTTGCTCACCCTGCTCTGGAGAGTATTAGCATGAGAGCAGAAGACAGCTTCAATATTTACTGAAATATCAAGGTTATCTGTTAAGCAGCACAGGAGAGGTTATGGGCCCAGAAGAGGCTTGTTTCAGCTAATTATCACAACTTCTTCCCCTCCTACTGCTGATAGGTGCCTAAGGGTGGAGGCATGGTTTCCCCAAACAAGAAACCAGTCCAGTCCTGGGCACTTCTGAGCAACTGCTATTCTTCATGTCTGTTGAGGATGCTTCTTTCACCCAGCTAAATGGTGCAATAACTTACTCCACTCTCTGCAGTAACTGCTTTCCAGAGATCAGGACTTTCAGCCCTTTTTTTTTTTTTATTATTAAATAAAAGAATTTACATCTCTAAGTCAATTCCCAGCCCTGCTGCAGTTCAGCCATTTGACAGAAGCACAACAAACCTAATGGGGGGGGGGGGGGGGGGGAACACGACACGGGACGACACCGATCCCAAATAAGATATATTCATCATCAAGTGAAGCCCAGCCTCCAGGCCTTTTTCTGAGTTGCTCAGCTCCAGCTGTCTGGCCTGCTGCAGGAGGAAGCAACAGGTCTCACTACCCAAGTAGATTAACTCTCCAGAGCTTTTCTAATTAGAGACACCAGCTCCATGCCAAGGAAATGTGCTTGCCACAGCTTATTTCAGCTCTGCAGTTCCAACAAACCAGTCACTTTTCTTCTTATGATCTTGTGTAATTAGAAGACAAACTTTTTCTGAATAATGAATGCTCAGAGATACCACTGCTCATGAAGCAATATATTTTCATGATAAAAACAGCTCTATAAAATGATAGCTTAACAATAACAGAATTTGCTCCTGTAAATCACAGAAGCAGAGAACAGTTGAGGCTGGCAGGAGGTGCCCACTCCACCCCCTGCTCATGGTGGGGCCACCTGCAGTATCAGATCAGGTTACTCAGGGCTGTGGCCAGTTAAGTTTTGAGTGTCTCCAAGGAGGGAGGTTGCACCACCTCCCTGGGCCCCTGTGGCAATATCTGAGGACCCTCACAGTGAGAACGTTTTTCCTGTCTAACCAGAACTTCCCTTACTGCAAACTGCTCACAGCCCCTTGCCCTCTGTTGTGCAGCTCTGAAGAGAGTTCAGCTCTATTCGCTGTAATTTCTCATTAGATGACACCACATTTATTATTTGAATTGCTATTTGATGCTCTCCCCATTTTAATCTTTTAAAAACCAGGCCTTATTTTGTTGTGAAAGTTACTGGGTAGAACTGGCAAGAGACTTTTTCTACACGAATGGCTCCTGTGCATGAGGATCGCTTCTGCAGAGCAATGTGGTGAATTAAGATCCTCAGCCAAAAACAGCCCTAACAAAAACTCATGTTAGTCAAAGGAATTAACATTTCTAGCTTACTTTTCATTTCTGCTTTATTTTGAGGGGCATTTGGTAGGGCTATTGCTCCTGGGAAGCTCAACTCGCATCAGCAGAAAGCACTGTGCCTGAGTCTCAGTGGCAATACAGCGTATCGGCCAAACAGTGATGAAGATTAGCATGTTTTCCTAACTCCTTTCAAGCTTTTTTCCTTGTACGGGGCCAGAATTCACAAAAGTTTCTAGTTCCTGCAACTTGTCCCAACAGACAAAAATGTTGTGCCTGAGGACCTTCCCCATCCGTTACTTACCATGTGAAAGAGATATAAAGTTGTTGTTCTTTCTCATTTAAAAAGGGGAATAAATGTTTTCTTCCCTATACGCCAACTCTGACAATGTCACACAGCCTCATATCCCACCACTGCCCATCAACCTGGGACCAGCAGGATCCTGTGTGCTCAGCCCCAAGGCTGCAGAGGGTTTCAGAATTTATCAGGCTTTTCTTTCCTCCTCCACCATTAGTTCCCAGGCAGACACAGTAGGCGTGCACCCTAACCCCACTGAACTTAAAATTGTGTCTAGAGAAGCTCAGGTAAATCCTTCCCAGGCATTGTTTCTAGCTGAGAGACTTCTGCTCAGCCGCAGTCCGTAGGATCCGTCGGTCTCAGTCCTCCTCCTGGTGGGGAGAGATGTAATAGCTCAGCACCGGGGGAAGGAAGAAGAGGGGGAATTGGGGACGGGATGTGCCTGGTGAATGAGCCACCCCTACCATCCCCTCAAGGAAGGTCTCTCCAGACCGACAGCCAAAACACAGTCACGGAGCCGGAGAGGAGCACTGTCCTGCTGTAAGCAGTGGCATGTGAGCAGCACAGAAAGGCACCGCTTCCCTGCCCGAAGTCTGCTCCGTAGCAAAGTGGGTGAGAAAGATCAGGCCCAAAAGCTGTTTCTCTTGCTCCACCACCAACTTTGACCAGCTCAGAGCTCCCTGATGTGCAGCAGGGAGCTAGCAGCAAGTAAACAGAGGCATGAGCAGACAGCGTCTTGCAACAGAGGGCTGAGGAGCCAGGTGATGGAGGTTAAACGTGCGCTGGCTCCTCAAAGGAGCAAACCAACAACGGGACAAAGCCAACAGCTCAGTGTTGGGAAGGAGCCCAGCACAGAGACAAGATTTCCAGTTGCCCTGATGATTTCTCTCCATGTGTTACTTGTGTGCCTCAAACTTCTGAACTTAAATCAAGAGCTGGGACTGCACTGCCCACCCTTCCCCACAGCCCCACAAGCTGATGTTCTGTGTGCTGCAGTGTTACAACGCAAAACTGGAGGGAAAGGATGGGAGCAAATAAAAGGGCAATACAATACAGAGGCATTAACAGAGTTTTCTGTGCTGTTTCCCTTGGATGACATCAAGGGCTCAGCCCTTTGTCTCAACGTACCACTGCAATTTCTGGTAGGTTTTTCATAGAAACAATACCACAGGGATATTTTTATTCTATCTGTTTCCTTTTCTGCTTTTTCTCATTCCCCACGCTGTCTTGGGAGTTTCAGCTATTGCCAACCACTGTATTAAATAATTTTAATAATTAAATAATTTTGGGTAGCCAAAACAAGCACAGTTTATAACTGAGCCTTTCACATCAGCAGATCACAAGGAGAGGTTGAAAAATTGACTGCGCACCTAAGCACATATGCATCCCACCTAAATATCAAACACTAATTTGAAGTGTTAAGTGCCCACAGCCCACACACTGCATCCTTCAAACTACAGAGGGAAGAACATCTGAGCTGGGCTGAATAACAGCTCAGATGTGCGCCTCACTGCTTTCTGCAGAGTGAGCCCAGGGGAACTGATGTCCTATCTCATGGAAAAAATGCCAAACCTCAGGTGAGATGAATCCAAAGCCCCATCCCAACATCCATAACTGCTACCAACAGTTCCACAAGAGTATATAATTGAGTCTTTTCATCATTTCTGTATTACTTAGAAGTTCAGCTGTTGATTCTAGCAGTCTGTCACATCGCAGCATATTGTTCTTCTCTATCTAACACGGATGGTGTGGGGTGAGGAAAGCAGCAGACACTTTTTTTCTTCTGTGTTTGAGTTTTAACTCCACAGAAGAGGTCCTTCTCCCCCAGACCTTTACACACTGCTCTTACGTGCAGTGCACAGGCTAAGACACTAACCCTGAAAGAGCTCACTGTACCATAAATTTAGCAGCAGTACCAAAGCTCAGAGCACCTCTTGTGATTCGCTATCTACAAATACAACATTATACATCAATCAATAGGTCAGAAGATTTCACTGCTCGCTGGTTTTGTGGAACCGATTAACTGGATGATAAAGAAGATTAATTTATTACAGGATCTGCTAGAACACTAATAGTTTGCAGAAGGAAAGAAATTGTTTACTTAGATTTAACAGAGGAATGATTCCCATTTATATATGTGTACATATATATGTATAATAAGATGTAGGAATATACGGACCTCAGTTCCAAACAGCTGCAGTGTGTGGTGTCAAGTGGCTTTGCATTACAGCAAGAAGCTGATGGCACTGAGGACAGCGCTCTGCAGCTGAGCCCCTCCACTCTGCAGCACGCTGTAAACCCTGCAGCAGCGCAAACAGCCCCAAGCCGCATCCATCGAGCGTGCCTGTTGGTGCATACTCAGTAATGTGTTCTGTGTTCAGTCTGAAAACTTCTGCTTGGGGATGGCTGCAATGTGTTTCAGTCTGCTGAGTAAGAAGCAGAGATTTAAGTTAGACTGGAGATGAAGGCTGGAGATTTTCCATGAACCTTCCTTCATTTGTATCCCTTCTGCACTGGTAGAAAAGCAGCACGGCTCTTCTCTGAGTGCGGAGATTTAGGAGCCTTTAAGTGGTAAAAGGTAATGAGAAAAACAGAATAAGGCACTTAAGTGGCTACCAATAAGCCTGTGTGAGCTGTGTTGCCATTAATCCCACAGGCTCGGCAGGGAGCCTGGGAGGCGAGCAGAGCACATGGCCCTGTGTAGGTGGGTAGCAGCACACAGGCCAGTGCAGCATGACACATGACACAGCTCCTGCATGACCGAGCTGCAGTTACCCTGCCCAGCAGCTACACAACTGGTTTTACTGTCTCAAACCAGCCGAGGCGGCTGTGCAGCATGCTGTGACGTAGATGTGCCCCGACAGCATCTGCGTCACTCCTGCTTGTGTTGCCAACCTCCAGGACTCATCTCTGCATTAGCATGTCTGCTGGCTGGGCTCTGCCAAGCCACAAAGGGTTTTCCCCTTAATTCATCTGCCTAAAAAAAGAGCAGCATTCTTCTTTGGGATTTAGCTGCAGCCTCACACAAGCCCTGAAGAGCACAGAGCACCTGGCACTAGTGCCACACAACATCACTACAAATTTGATACCACTGCTGGGAGGAGGGAGATCCCCAGCAGAGCAAAGATTCACCCATGAAGGCAGTGGCTGGGGGACCGTGATGGGCACTGACCCCCTCTGAGGCCACAAGTCCCTGAGCACTGGGCTGCAGCATGCCAGCAGATCACATACGGAGCTTGTAGTTCAGCCGAGATGAAGTGAAAGCCACTGCAGCATGAAAAGATTGGCATCTGCCCAATGGGGCTGCCGCTTAATGGACTGATTTTAGATACATATATTTGGACAAGGAACAATCAATATTGTGCAGAACAGCACATATATTGTCTCCAGCCAATTATGCTGCACTCTCCGCTATACAATATTCATTTTAATGTTACCCTGAAAAGAGGGAGCATGGCAGGTCAGCGAAGTGAAGCGAGAGCTATTGCTACACAACCCAGTCCTTGTTTCTTTGAAAACCCATGTCAATACAGCGCAAATCCTGACAACCAGGCCCTTACAAAGCACAGTTCTAGGAAATCCATTAAACCTTTACTCGGTTCATTGCCGTTTCTGGTTTCTCTTGCGAGTGCCACACGTGCCATTAGGGCTCTGCTGCCAGCTCCACTCCACACCCAGCACAGCATCACCTGTTCTTACCGGTGACAGCACACCCCAGCTCCCTGGGGAGAAGCAGGACAGAGTTCCAGGGACTCAGCTCACCCTCCTCTTCCTGACCAAGCACAACATAGGGTGCCCAAACTGAGCCTGGATACCTGGGGACCTTAGCCTGTGCCTGCATATCTGACTATAGATTCACCCAGCACAGGGCAGCACCATATGGCAAGCCATATTACGGCTCCAAGGATGCTGCTCTGAGCCAAGGTGCCTGTCCTAGACACAGCACTGCAGTCTGCTGGGTCACAGCAACCTTAACCTCTTTGTGCATCAAGTTATAATCTGTGAAATACCAGAACCATCCTTTTCTCCCAGTCCTCATCTGCGTCTTCCCCAAGGCTGAAGTTCCCTTCACAATATCTTCAGCTCTCGTAAGTTAGTCTTATACTACCTGGCATCTATTTTAAAACCTCAGAATGACAAAGGAAAAAACCAAACAACTACAAAAGCAATTATTTTAGTGACTCACCCATTACAAAAAGACCCTTAATTGTTCAAAGCCCATGATTCAAAGGTATGGCTGTTACAGGCAGCTGACCAGCACAATGTTCTGTGCAGTACCTGGAGGTGCTTCTCTATCCCAAATAATAGGAAATTAAAGTTCGCAAAAGGCTTTTGCGTGTTCCCAGGCAGGAAGCATTACAGGAGGCAGCAGAGTCAGTATTATTTATATAGATCTCATTATTACAAACTAGAACTCCACACCATCACTGTAATAAAGCATTACCAGGAGACCACTGAAAGATCTGAACGAAATCCTGTAATATGCTGGGATGAAATAAGAACACAAAAGGAGACAGCCTTTCAGATCATTTGCCGTTATCCCTTTAAACAGAGCTGCCTCGACATATGCTGTGCATCGCAGGGAATTGGCACATCAGCAGAGTGCTCTATGACAGTTGCAGGACTCTCAAACCCACCTTTTCCTTCTCACCTGTATTTCTTGGTTTAATTCTTCCCATTTTGCTTTTCTGCTGATGTGAATATGCCTTTTCCGTTGGGGGATTTGGCAGTAAGAAATGCCAGGGGATAGCTCTGGCAGGTACTGCCTGACTTGAAGGCAATACTGGACAATCTTCATGCAGCAGATCCCTAGCAGGGACAGACTGAGCCAAATTCCTTCTGAAAGACCAGGATACTGCTCTGCAGACACCCACAAGCTATTTCTTTTTAAGCAACCAGCTACAGAAATAGCATCACCATGTGCTGCAAAAATAAGGGCAAGCAGTTTCTACCTGTGTTTTACTGTGGTAGCTGCAGTGCCATCGAGCAGCCAGGGCTTATGCCACAGCACTGCCTATGCATGGCATGTATGTGCCAGCGCTGTTGGCCTAGCCAGTGGCTTTGCCTCTGCCCGTGCACTGCTACAGGCTTGGCTGGGGGTTAACTGTTTTTGCACCTCCAGCCAAGGTGGCTTTTTAGACACGGGTTGCTTGAACACAGTGCCTGTGGGGCCGGTGAGCCCCTCGCTTGGCTCCCACTGTGGCTCAACTCTACCACTGCAACTAAGAGACACGCACCCCAGGAGAGAGGGAAAGCCAATATTATTTATGCTGTCACTGAGGAAGCAGCAGAGAGAAGCTTATTAGTATTGACATAGAAACCCACAATCAGGACCCTTCAGTCCCTCCTATTTGTAGGAGAAATAACTCTCCATAAGTGCTTAAGTGGATACAGAACAGACCCCATGCAAAATAACCTCATTTCAGATCTGGATCCATTTCAGAGCACTTGTGGGCAATTTTCAACGTTTGGTGATTTGCAGCAGAATTTTCAGTCAGCATCTCAGTCATGCCCGTTAGAGACCCTAAGGAGCAGCTGTGCTGTTTCACTATTAAAGGAGCCAGGTAGAGGTTAAGCTGGGAGCCTGTAGGCACAGACATGGCCTGAACCCATAACTGCCCACTGCAGAGCCATCCCTCCCTGGGAAGGGAGGCTGAGCACAGGCAGCCTGCACGCTGCCAGCACGCTGCCTGCACACTGCTCTCCTTCTGGTTAGACGTGCTGGGGAGGGAGCGAGCCGGGAGAGGCACAACCCAGCAGAGCCACAAGCCAGCCGAATTAAACCCATCCAGAAGCACTCACAGAGCTGGGGTCATTTAAAGCAGCTAGTTGTCACCAGCAGAATTGTTATATTTTATCTCACAGTGTATTTCACAGTACTGCTGGGACCCAGACCTCTGGCCAGAATCCCTTCTCTTAGGAAAAACTCTAATTAAACAAACCCCTAAACAAGCAGGTTTGTATTCCTTCTTAGCAAACATGTGAAGACAAGTTACCCAGGAAGAGACCTGAACAGTTCATGCCAACTGTTAATACACTCAAAAAATATAGCAAGATCCATCTGGGGACTGTGGATAAAGTAATCCAATACTCTGTAATCTCTGTAATCCAATACTTATAAATAAATGGGCTATTGGGGAACTAAAGGTCGGCTAATCTGCATATCGTCATCAACCATGGAAAATACAATGTCAAATAAACCAGGTATTTTACTTGCATCAGTACTTCGTTTGACAGAGACTTAGTCCTGAAGAGGACTTCCACGGGCAGCAGATTTTCAATCTGTAAGTGTTTTATGCAAAATAAAGGTACCCAAATTATTTTAAAACTAGTTAACCAATAGGTACTACATGATAAACAAATGGCTAAATAGTTTCTGTCCTTGACCCAACCCTATTCGGTACATTACTCAATTATACAGAAAATACATGAAACCATTACTGATACAGCTTGCGCATGGCAGTATCTGGTGCCAGGAACAGCCTTAATGATGGGAACAGAGCTGGAAAGCTAGGTAATATCAGTTTATTTGGGCAAAGTGCTCTGAATAGCTACAGATAGAACATTACCTGTCTAAGGACCAAGTACACAGGTCATACTAATAACATGGACAATAGTATTTTGGCATTCGCAATTAAGAAAAGGAAATGGGGACATTTGTACAGAACCAGCTGTACATGAACACCTCACATGATGCTCTTACTAAGAGGGGAGAAGCAATCCAGAACTATATAAACAAGAGATTAACAAGCAAATGCAGGGAAATGGTGTTATTTCGGCATCCAGTATCCAAGATACCATTATTAAATGCTGTGAGCAGCTCTGGTGACAACATTTCAAGGATAGCCTTGCAAATATATGACGGATTCAGAGAAGACTCTGAAGTTATATTAGCTCTGGAAAAGTTGCCTGAGAGTAAGAGGGTTTCATATCTCAGAGCTATGCAGTTTTCTCAAGAGGTGGTAGAGATAATTCAGCCACGGTCTACCATTGCCTCTGAGATGAAGAAACTAGCCTGCAGCTCCTAGCCCAGCCAAAACGGATACATTGCAGAAGCAGTAAATGAAGCAAATATTTTGAAGCGGAGGGCAAACAGCTCCTGGAAGCATGGCCTTGGGGTGTGATCAACTCCACTCGGCTCAGCAAGAAGCGTGGGTGATGTGTGGAGAAAATGCCAGGGCTGAAGTTACAAGCCCAAAGCAGAATGTGCAGGTGATGTTTGGATGTGCAAAGCAGCACCTTCTGGCTTGGACACCTGATCGAGGCAGGCACCGGGGGTTCTGCGGGTAAGAAACCCCTCCCAGCCGTGCTTAAATGCTCTCCCCAGCTGCCCCATCTCTGAGCCATGTGCAACGGTGTCCCTTCAGAGTACCAAAAATGGGGCTGATGGCAGTGGAAAAACTTCCAAGTGAATAAAAGAAAAGGATGTTTTATGGACAGTACCTGGAAGCTGACTCGGGCTGCCTGCCGGAGCCATTTGTAACACAGAACAACTGAGGTCTTTTGGGGCTTATTCCTCTAAGGAGACACATGGACAATGTGAGGACATTTTTGGGCTGTGTTGCTTTACCTTCCCACTGAGACTATCGCAGGATACAATGGATTAAAAAAATGACAGATTATACACAGGACACTGCCTCTGACTGAAAAACATCATGCAAAGTGACTGAGCTCTGGAGGTGGGAAAGGGTCCCAAAAAAGTGACAGAATCCTCCTGTAGTAGTAGAAAACCCTACTGGGTCACTGTAGATTGCCTTAGAGAGCACCAAGGTCACGAGGGAAAAGCAAGCCTGTGCTCCCTGCATAGGGAACGCAGTTATGGAGCTGGCATGCTGCAAACTTCATACAACCTACGCCATTGGCATTGACAGTAACACAGCCCCAGACAATATTCACCAAACAATCATGCACATGAGCACCTGCATGCTTAACCTCAGCCCAGGCTCCTAGAAAGTGCAGCCGAATTCAGTATTGTTCATCAGGGAGGTCGATGCCACCCAGCTCTGAGCTGCCAGCAGCTTTGCCACCTCTCCCCAGAACCGCACAGTTTGCCCAACATTCAACCCCACAAAGCCTCAGCAAACCCACCGGCAGGGAGGAGCAGGACAAACCCCCTCCCCACTGCCCAGGGGTCCCACCCAGGAATCCCCCACCTCACTGTGCAGCTGCAAAACAGGCAGATCCTAACGCTGACCTGGACTGAAGGCAGAAATACTCATTTCTGCTCATTAGCAAGTCCACTGGGGTCAGGCTATCGTGCACGAGAGGAGCACAGGAGGACTCATCAAGCCTGTATGCCTAATTATATATAAATATGAACTACCCTCTCCAGTCACGTCTGTTGTGCTTTCCAAACTACCATGAGCGCTTCCATCAAAACCTGCGCATGCATTCACTGGGGGGACTCTACACATTGTCTAATTAAAAGGAAGGGAAAAAAATGTGACAAACCTCCAGAGTGATGAGGCAATGTTTCACATTTCAGAACAGCAGTTTTAATTCAAGTTTGGAATTTGATAGAAAGCTTTGACTAAAAAAGAAAGAAAGGCTGGCACTGTGAAAGAATATATTGTTAGTAACAGAGGTCTGCAGCATGAGATCTTCTCCAGGCAAAAACTACTTATGATAAATGATCTTAAAAAATTCAGTATTCATGTAACAATCCATGTGCATCCATAAAATGAGTTGCAAATAGATTAGGTTTAAAACAATCTCAGGAAAAAAGAGAACTCATTTTCAGTTAAGTTCCCCCATATCCTGCCCTCTCAAATCACTGTGAAGAGCGTCAGTATAGTCTCAGAAATCCCATTATCTCCCTGTTCTTGTCATAAATTCAGCAGTGTTTCTTTGATAAATTACATTCCTTTCTATCACATTATTTTACTAAAAATTACAAGTCAGAGTTCTTCTTAATTAAAGCCCACACCAGTAAATTTGATTTTTTTATAATTAGAATATATACACATGTATATAGTATAAATACAGTGTATGCACATATAGATGGGATTATGATGTGCCATTATCAAAACAGTGCTATCATTTCTATAGCTCTTAAAGAGCCTATTGTGATCTACGATTCAAGTGTTTTCAGGAGCTGTGTTTGTCACCCAGAGTTCTATACCTCCCTCATTTTTCTCGTTAAAATAGATGGGTATTTTTTTTCCACTTGTCTATGCAGTAAGTTATTCTGGAACAGTTATTCTTGTGTGGACACCCTCAGTCTGGAATGAAATACTTTATTATTTTGATTTAGCTTTATCCATATGCTCAAAACTCTAAACATTTCCCTTATTCCAGATGAGGAAACCAAAGAACAAGCCAACCAGCAAGCCCGACTCCAGCCCACACGATGGATTAGTCCGAACATCCTAACATTGGTGCTAGGCTCACAGCCTAAGGACCCACATGCTCCATTTACATAGGCTTATAAATCAGGGCCTATCCTGTGTTCATGCTGCCCTACGAAATTGATTTTCGATTATTTGAGTGTATTACACTAGGCAAATTTCCCACCCTCTCCACATAAAAAATAAACCCATACACAGAGCACATGGAATTAGAAACAATCTTCCCAAATTTCTGCCATCTTCCCATCTGGGAAGCAATGAATTCAGGAACCAGACTTTTGCTGCATGGATTGAGCACATTAACCAGCAATTTTATTGGGACAATTTTAAATATATGAGACTGCAGTATCATTTTGATTTCCTTCTGAACTTTTGAACAGTTACCCACCAACTCAGTGCTGTTCAGGATTTAGCATTCTCTCTCACACGCAGCCCACACCTCTGCATGCATCTTATTTACTCCAATAAGTCTTTCTTTTTCAAAATTACTAAGAATGTTGAAATATATAAAACAACAAAAAATACTACTCAACCATAAATAAACCATAGAGAAAAAGACATTTCTAAAACAACAGCAAATTTCAAGGAGCGCTGTGCATCCTTGGTACATCCTTAGTGATGCAGTGGGTGATGCGGGCTGATGCAATCAGGCATGTACCTCTGCTGAAACATCCAAGTAAAAGGAAAAAAAAATGTGGCACTTTGGTGCTTTGTGTGTTATCAGCTTGAAAAGGGAAAACCACTCCCTCTCTCTCCACCTGCCAGCCCCGCAAACTCAGCTTAGCATTGCAGATGTGACTTCACAATAGCTCTTCCCATCCACCTCTGCTCCCACTGCTCAGCACCAGTCCTGAGCTGCCCTCTACAAAATCATCTCTTTTGGCAAGTTAAGTTGAATGAGTTCACAGCATGGCCAACAGTGGTGATGCAGCAAGAGTGCAGGATGCTGCTCCTTGGAGCAAAGCAGGCGGCAAAGGGTAGGAATGGGCAAACCTTGACTTTCCCCGATACGCTGAAGCGCAGCTCAGGAGCCTTGCTCTTGCGCCAGCCAGGATTACATTCCTTACCTGCAACTCAAACACCACAAACTTGGCATCACTGAAAAAGCTCCTTAATAACAAAGTGCTCTCACATGTTAGCTGTACGTTGGCACCTTTCCACGGGGTGACTGGTCCAGCCGAGAGGAGAGATATGTAAGGGGAGAGAGAAGACTGCAAACACCATCACAAGATACAAGCACCTCATCATCATTCTTGTGTTCTCCATCGCATCTGTAAGTCAAATGCCGCACTTTCACCCATTTTACAGACAAGCGACTGAAGCGTATGTGGGAACAGAGATAATTCCTGTATCTGAGGGATTTGGGTACTCAAATCACAGACTTCCATCAAAAGCCCACAGTGATTTCAGCGACTTGCCTGGGGGCAGGAAAGGAGCTTGTGACGGTGCAGGGAATTAGCCCTGAGAGGTCCCAAGTCCAACTCTGGAACTGGCCATTGCTATTCTCCCACTTAATACAAAAGTGGCATCTTCAGGAAAAGCTTCAGTACAAGACTTTAATTTTATATGAATTTACCTAAAATTAGCTTGTGCTCTACAAGCATGTAGGAAACAAGCAATTAAGGAAAAGCATAGAAAGACTAGCCATTCATTTTCATGAGATTAGATTTATTTTTGCAGTAACCTGGGCAATAAGAGCGTGAGCTCTCAGCCTGCAAAGCAGCCAAGCTGCAGCTCTTTCAGCTGAGCACACAGCAGGGCTGGCACCGAGGCGTGGGCTGACACACTGACCCCCCAGCACACACTGCTCTGCCCTGCTGCATTCCCCCATCCCCATGTCAGAGGGCCAGGGCAAAGACTTTTGCACCGAACCCAAGGCTACCACAGCTCCCCGGCCCCACAGGCAACACACAGGTTCATCTTCCCTTTATTAACAGCAGTTTTGGCAAGACTCAGTGCCCAGGTTGGGACAGCAGCAACACAGGAAGCCAAGGAAACCCAAGTGGCCCCAGGACACACTGGCAAAAGCAACAGGGATTTTGTGTGCAGCATTGCACAGCACAGACAGAGCTCACGAGGCTGCAGAAGTGCATCCGATATCCTCACCTGCCCCAAGGAGGCGGTGGATGAGTCACAGCCATAGGTAGGTCAGGCTATGCGGCGCTGCTGGCAGGAACATGCTGAGCAGCCCCAAAAGCATCCCTGTGGGAGACAAGCAGCCAATTCACCTCTCTTCACAGCCAGCAAAAATGAAAACCCAGCCACAGGAGCTTTTTAGCCTCTTTATTTAAAAAAATAAAATGGAAATAAACTGTAGAATGACGTTAACTAAAACTTTCTAAAATAAAGCTTCCATTAAAAGAGGAGGCTGAAAGCAGATTATGTCTGAAGCTGCTGCATCCTTCACTTTACTCACACTTATCACATCCTGAAACCCTCCAGAGGAGCCACTACCTCCCCCTGCTCCAGCCTTGCGCTCCTTGCTCTTAAAAGGGAAGGATCATTGTCTGCAAAGACAGGCTCACAGGGAGATCGAGCTCCTAACAGTCAAGTCACACTGTCAGGTTAATTAGCACATAAATTAAGGAATGTTTTGCACGCAGTAGTACAAGGCTCAAACGTGGCCCTCCTTGACACAGCACAGAAGAAAGGTTGTGGGGATGAAATCAATAAATCCCCAGGGAGCAAGGGCATGACATTTTGCCATATCTAAGGCCCATGGTGCAGACAGTCTCAATAACAAAAGCAAATGTAAAAATTTACCTTGTTCCTAACCTAGCATCTATTTCTTCCTTGATTAATTTTTAAATTTTCTACCTAAAGAGTTGGGATGTATTTTCCAAATATTTCCAAATTGGGCACCTAAACTATGTTCCAACCACACTATTTCTGGGGCCAGACCATAGCTGAGAACCACTATGCAGCTCCACTATCAGGTCAACCCCTCGACCCCAACTGCAAGCGCCACCACATCAGGAGAAATTAGTACATCTACAACCACACTCCATCTCGCATTGCTCCCCTCACACCAAGACAGGATCTTTGGATGATGACGACATCATCCAAATACTTATTTTTTAAGATTATTTCTATTAATTTATGAAGAACCATGAATTAAATATCACTCAAAAGAAATCTAGAATGTGAGAGGTCAAAATGTGTCTGTGTTCAGAGTAATAAGCAATTCTACTCGGTTGCCTGAAATTTTCTTGAGGCTTCTTCTTACCTGAGGATTGCACAATCATAGAAAAGACTTGAATAAACATTCTTCTGAATGGAGGAAAATGAAAGAGGTCTTATCAGTATTACTGAGCCAGCCTGCCAGAAGAAAAGGTTTGGGGCGTGGGAGACAAAAACATGATTAATGATGCCTTAATCTTTTAATGCAATAATTTCTGCCTTCAAGGGACTTCTGGTAAATATCACAAGAATTCTCACCAGGAAAGCCCCATAAGCATTAATCTTGCTGCTGGGCCCTGGCAGGTTTTTGGTGTGGCAAATAGCAGTCAGAAGCTCCCTTGGTGCAGCGAGGGTATTGCTAGGACAACAGACAGACTGAAAACCTATTTCTGCTGCAAAAGCAGCGCAGGTTCAAAGTCTGCTCCAACTCATAACATGGGGAACCCCATGTGGAGCTCTGCCACCCTCTTACACACTGCCAGAATCCTGAAATTCCTCTTCTCCCCACATCAGCAGCTCCTCTATGGAGCCTGAGGCTATTTCTGGTGCTCCACCACAGAATGCCCAGGGAACCCTACTCACTACTCCCTGTTTGCTCCATGTCAGGACAGGACAGCCTCTTCAGGTTACTCACATCCTGCGTGAGCAACCCTGTGGTCCATCCTGTCACACCTCCCGGCCGGCATGACAAGTGACAACCCACTGGGGCCATACCCGTCACTCTTCTGCCTTCATCCCTGCGGGGCAAGCAGTCGGGGAGGAGATGGGGTGTACTAGCCAAAGACAACAGATTTTAAAACTGTCCAAATCAGGGTCAAGCAGCATTGAAGAAAGAGTGGGTTCACATGAACCCACCACAAACTGTGCTTTTCAGAGTATCTACTTTAGGAGCATCAAGCGATGCAGCTGAGGGTTTGAGCTGCAAGTCAAAGTGCTACCCGAAAGGCAGCACTTTGTGGAAGGGACCAATGGATGGGGAATGGAAGGACAGGGATGGAGAGAGAGGATGGGTATATGCATGTATATAGGAATATTTTCTTTTGACACTTCCTTGGTCAACAGACACCAAAAGTAGGAAAAGTTTTAAAACCGTTACATAATTTTATTTAAATCTTCCAATATGCACACACTTCATCCTCTTCTACCTTGTCTTAGCAGTAGCAGGCCTTGAGGGCAGGGATTTGAAGGACAGTGCAGCAGCTTTACAAAATCATTTCCCAGAGCTCTCATTAACCCCAAACAGGCAACAACTGTCAGGTGAACACAAAACAACAAACAAGGCACGCTGGTTTTGCAAGCTGAACCAGTGCAAATCAGCAAGAAATAGCTGTACACCTGACACTGCCCACACTACAGGTGTAGAAATTAGAAGGAAGGAGAACCTCAGGAAATGCATCCAGACACACAGGCAATCATGCCAGAGATGAGTAAGAGCAAAGGAAGGGAACCAGTGGGAGCTGGAGTTGGAGTGGGTGAGCCACGCTCCCACCACCACCCCAGGCAGCACACATGGGTGTCCAGGGCAGAATCACAAACTGGTGAAAACAGACATTGGATCGACAAGCCCACTGCTACTCTGATAATTGCCACTCAGCAAAAAGCTGCTCACTGAGAACAGCATGTACTGTGGATTTGTACTGGGATGAGGCCATGGCCAAGTGCCCCAGCATGGAGAAAGGTGGGTCCCTGAGGCAGCTTGGGGTACTCTCCAAGTGCCACGTGAAAGCTAAATGAGTCACCAACAGTCAGAGAGGACTTGATTAGAGCAAACCTACAAGACATACAGAGAAATAACTCAAGTAAGTCTCCCCTGACATCATTCCCAGCACTGATGCCTTCAATTAAAAGCAGTCACACTCCAAACAAAGGCCACTGACAGAGTTGCTCCAGATTTAGCAAATACTGATTTCAATCCTCAGCCACATAGTTCCCCTTGCAGGCAAGGACCATATGGATAGACAAAAATCTCCCTTCACCAACACGTGTTAAGGAAAGGAGACCACCAGGAAGTTATACAATATATTCATCACTTTTCATCCCATTTAGGCCAATATATTCCACAGTTCTACAGTAAGCTATACAGGGAACTGCACACATGTTGCATATGCACCCTGGGCATCCCCAGACATCTGCCTGGCCAAAGATTAAGGTACTTGATTTTCTCACATTCTGAAGTCCATGCCATGAACTCAGACCATCAGAAAGATGGCACCAGTGGTATTCTGCTTTTACTGGGGATGCTGGCATCTTAATGCAGTTTAAAAATGCACATTGCTGATCCCAGTGCCTCCCTCACTTTTTGTACTTCTACCTCACTGCATTTTCCCTGGTCATTTTAGCACATACCCATACATCCCTTTCTCATCCTCCCCAAACTGCCTTTATCAGATCCTGCTTTGTATTTGGTGCCCCCAGACATTCCTCTTGCTGCCTGAGAATAGCCAGAAAAAATAAACTCATAGAAGGCGATAAATTTGCCTTTAAAACTAAGAAAGTACTACCCTGGGACAGCTCCACTTTCTGCAGTATGTCAGTACCTAAATAATAAGCATCTCTGCTTCTTTTCTAACCCCTTTGCTTACTTGCAAGCCTTTGAAGGCCAGGCTGTATGACATGTAGTGACCCGGGGAACAGAAAGAACGAACAAGCTCCAATAGGCCAAATATCCGGTACCAGAAAGTCTCAGAAGTAGCACAACCTACAAGGACGAGAAATAGGTGGGTGAGTGGTAGAACTGGTCAAGGAGATGACGAGGAGGTCTGACTGTACTGCAGCTTCCTGAAATACGCAGCACATATTTATCAAGTGAACATTAACAGACCAGCAGCTGCTCCAGCAGAAAAGGCTATTATTTTCTAAGGTCCCAGAGTTTATAAACCCTAAAAAATTCCATTGATGTCATTTCTTTGCCCCTGCTCTCCTCCCTTTCCTTTCCTGCCCATTCATGTAACCAGAGTTTGACAAAATTACAACTAAAGATTCAGGCACTGGGCTCTGATTACTGAAACTTCAGTCTCCACTTTAATTTGCAAAAGGCTTTTTCAGACTGCAGAGTGCCATCTAGACGAAGGAAGGAGGATTTGCTGTGAATCAGCCAGCTGGAGGTAACAAATCCTTTGGGGATGCATCACAGAATGCCTACAAGAAGCTTTGCAGAACAGCTCTTTGCAGACTGCAGATGTTCTGTGGCATTCTTTTTAAAGCACTAAAATCCTCCTGTGGCTGAGTGAGCAATGCTTTCAAATGGCTTGTGGGATGAGACGAGAGCCCTTTTAGTTTAGCATTTGAGTATTTATGCATTCTCATAAAGAAACATTTTAGGTCCTTATTTTTTCCAAGATTTTTAAGGGTTCGGCTGGTTCAGATGGACACTGAATCTGGACAGTTTTTGAGGCTGGATTTCCAGGCAGACCCTCATTAAAGGACACATGGATGGGCACAACTGGACTTGAATGAGGTTCTGCACATAGATGAATGAATTTTTTTACATATGTGCAAATATTTGCCTATGGGGAGGTACTAGAAGTCATAGGCTATACGAGCTGTTTAAGAGGCTAAAAATCTTGCCTATATCATGAGCGGAAAAACATTTCTCCAAGATAACTACAGAGATGCAGTGAGCAGCACCTGCTGCAGCAAAAGGGGACTTCTCCAAAAGAGAGTCCTCCCACAAACCTGCCAAGCAGTGATAAGGAACCAACAGCATGTGCACTTATCTTCTGTGCCAAGGCAACCATGTACTTACAGACTGAGCATTTTAGTTTCTGTGAAAAGGTGGTGGTGCAGGAAAGCATCTCCTAACTTGTTACCTTTCCCTTACACCGAGTTGTGCACGAGGGCAGATCACTGAAGATGCCAACCACCACACAGAAATATTAAGAACAACTCTGGAAATGCAGCAACCTCCTAAACATGCTTGCACAAGACCCAAATGAGCAAGACCTGAGTGCGCCCTTGCTGCCCAGGAGGTTCCTTCTGGTTTAGATGAGCCTGAGGACAAGGCAATGATGCAAAGGTCACCAAAGAGGATTAAATCCCCACTGACCTGCTCGGGACAGGAAGCCAGCTCCTGCTGTCCCATTACTTCGTTAGATCCAGTGTGGAAATCAGCCAATTGCACCTTGCTGGCTCCCCTTGCAAGACAACCCCTAAGTTAAGGAAAACTTCAGCTGAAGCTGGAGCAGGAGAGATGGCAAGCAGCATGAATGTGAATTGCCTTTCTCCTGGGCCCATGTCAAAGCCCAACCTGACAAATTCATCGTTTAAAGTAAGCAGCACTGAAATAGCCAAACAAACGTCTCGTATCAACAGCCCATATTTAAAAGTCAGGCTGCAGCAGCACAAAGCCGCCCTCCAGAGGCACAATCATTTCTTTGGGAGTTTTAAAATGATACACTAGCATGGCAATGTAATAAATAATATAACCTGGTGAATAATGCAAATAAAACATTTTCCCTTCCTATTTTTCATCTTTGTAAATGTATTTCCTTCCACTGCATTTGGGCCCTTTCTGCTTTGCCTTTCAAACCTTCATGCGGTGCAGTGACTAATTACAAAGAGACTTGGGAGAGAAACGAAGGGGCTGCTGCCACCCATGCCTTGTCCCCCCCTTCCCTCTGCCATGCCCTGATGGGACCAGGAAGCCAGGGGCTGATTTGGATTCAGCAGGGAGGCTCTCCCAGCCTGTAATTATGCCACAGCTTTACTTTGGGTCTAATTAAGACTTGTTAGAGTTAAAAACAAACAGAGTTTGGTTCTTTCCGATACTATAGACCCTTTACATGTGCAAAGCAAAAAGATGAAAACAAAAAAAAAAGGAGGGAAATTACGAAACCGAGAGGTCTGTGCCCAGCATTTTCATTCACGGCAGGAAGCCCTTCACCAGAGGTGGTGGGATTGTAGCTGGAGGGACAGAGCCTCACCCAGTGCTCCTCACTCACTATTTAGGGGCCACTTGCTAATCGCTTCCCAGCACACTGTTTGGTAATGCTGTGAAGCAGGAGGGAGATTCCGTGTTTCCTAGTTTGATGGCTGGGGGGGTTGGCAGGAGGACAGGCAGCAAATACTGGCTCTTGGGGTGAAGGACTGCACACCTTTACAACTGCAGAGGAGTCTGCAACGACCTGAGCTTCCCTTGGACAACATGAATGTCACCTTAGTTTGTGTATGGAATACCTAATGTAGGTGCAAAGAAAAGGACACTAAATCAGAGTTTTTAAGAAAAACACTCACAAGAGCTGTAGCAGACACGAGCAGATAAACTTGCCTGTGTTGAATGGAAAGGGGCAGGTTCCTACCCGGTACAAGTGGGTGCACAGCTGTTTAGCCCCAACCCTTTGAACTCCCCGTCTCCAGACAATAAACGCAGTTCATTCACTCTTTGCGTAGGCTCGTCTCTCTATGAAGAGCATCAGATGGCAAAGGTGTGCTCTGAGCTGCGGTAGCTCAGCCCTTGGCACCGGGCAGCGCGCTGAGCCCAGCGCAGCGGCTGGAGTGCCAGTGCCCTCTCCTGCTCAGCGCACACCAGCTTCCCCTGCTTGTTCCACAGCGTGTTTGCATGCCTTCGGAGGCTGGTAGGAAATAGTCCCAAACAGCCCGACACCCTGCCACTGCCTAATCAAAAATGGTATTTATAAGGTTAAGGAAAAAGTGAAAACGCTGCAGAACTTACTTGGCGCTGCATCCTCGTCACTGCAGTCCAGAAAAATTATCACTTTCGTTGGGCCATTTGGGAAGAAATAATCCTCAAACTATCTCATTCCATTAAGTACAGCAAGCTTGAATCGTCTTTCCAAAGCACATCTTCAGTGACATTCATTTTTACTTTCTGTGACTGAACTCGAACTCCAGCTGCTGCCAAATGCATTCACAAAGTCACAGAGGAGGAAACTGAAGCCAAACAGGAGTCATTAGTAGGTCTGACATCAGGGAATTTTATGCTCCTGTTATACCTGTTTTCCAGACTTTTCACACCATTTAATTATGACAGCACAGACTCACCCTCATTTTGCCACAGTATCAAAAGCAGTGGTGATGCTACAGAGTGTTTTCTCACAAGTCTTTTTTCAGTTTTGCCAAAGATTTCTGAAGGGGAGCTCTGATGAAGATGCTTTCAGGTCTAATACTATCACCCATCCGAAAGAATCTGAAGGAATCAAAAGAATGAGCAGAAAACCTTTTCCGTGTTGGAGGATGGGTATATTCCCAATATGTCGAAGTCCCTCAGATGCCTTTGGATGGGCAAAGTATCAGTCGAAAATGGAAAAGAGCCCAGAATTGTTATTGATACATAAACCGAGGGAACTTTCCTTTCTTCTTCTAACTCACCACTGCCTGGAGTCACACTGTAATGTGGAAATTTCAGCTGCCAGGCTCTTACAGTGAAGGTTTCCAACTCATGTTTGGAGAGAACTGCTTGAAAGCATGACATCTAAAGGCTCAAAACTCAGAAGACAAATAAAAAGAACACAAAGATCCCCAAAATGAACTCAGCTGAGCAAGTGTTCTGGCCGTGCCTGACACCCAGAGCCAGCCAGCAGCTTTACAAGGCAAACTGAGCAGTGAAGACACTTCTATCAAATAGGATTTTCTAATTCCTGGCCTGTACTTGTACCCTGAGTAATTACCATTTGTCACATCACTTCTGTGCCACGGCGCTCATACAATCTCAGTTTCTCAGGTGTCTGGGGCCACTCAACAGCTAAGGAAGGAGCGGGGTGAAATATAAAACTGCTGCCCAGTCATTGACTATTCAACTAAAGGAAGAAACACAGAGACTGTCTCCTCCCTACAGAGAGCACACTTCGCCTGGCTAATGAAGGCAACCCTAATAAGCTGAAAACATGGACAGTAAAAAAGATGGAAGTAGTGAATGAACATGTTTAGCACATTTCAGCCTTAGGAGGCTTGCAAGCAGGCTTGTGCATGAAAGAGGAGCTCCGTGAGACACCGCTGAGCAGAGCAGGGCTTTGGCGACACTGCTGCCACCAGCGCCAAGGAAAGTCTCCCCACGGGGACTCGGGGTGGACGGTACCTCCTGGCAAAGTCAGGCTCTGCTCCTGAGGATGCTCTGCCTTCTGAAACCTAAAATGCTCCAACTGAAGCAGTACC
This sequence comes from Sula dactylatra, assembly GCA_013389905.1. Taxonomy (NCBI): domain Eukaryota; kingdom Metazoa; phylum Chordata; class Aves; order Suliformes; family Sulidae; genus Sula; species Sula dactylatra. The sequence continues at coordinate 20,661 of WEKW01007907.1, read as the reverse complement.
AGTTTGACCAGTTGAAACCCAGGGCTCAGATGAGCTGGCAGACACAGTTCACCCAGTAAAAGTGGCTCTTGGGCCACTCAGTTTCAGAGTTATTCTCACCATCACCAGCAACAACCAGCCATAGACAACAAAAGCCCAGAGCCTCTGTGATTACTGACGGGCAACCTTACATGTCATATTATTCCTTATATTTCTCCTATGCTGTTACAAGTAAAGTTGACAAGGTCAGCCAAAAATTCATACCAAAATATTACCTAGTATGTAGCAGCAATATTTCTATAGTCTCCCTGGCTTTTAAGAGTTCTAGTAACCTGTATAGTAGCTTAAATTAATTATCTGTATAGTAGCTTAAATTAATTTTGCTTTGTGTTCTGCCAATTAGAAACAACAAATACAGCTGCTCTGTTATCAGCTGCCAAGTTTCCTGCCACTATCTTTCTGTAAACCTATTTACTGGGAGCTCCTTCTGGGAGCAGAGACCTGGTTTGGGGTTCACAGGGGTCACACACTCCAGCAGAGTCGATACTACAGGGCACAGCAAAGCAAGGCCACACCAGAGCTGTGCTCACATGGGTAACGCCGAGAAGCCCTGGTTCGGCCAAAAAAGCAAAATGCGTAGCACAGAGCAAGGATGCAAATGCCTCATATGGTAACACCCAGGAATTACCCACAGCTCCTCACGTGCAGATTTTGACCTCTCTAATATATTTTTTTCCTGCAACTCAAATCCATGAAAGAAAACTAATTTGTCCCAGTTCGGATGCTCACATAAAAAAACATCAGTATACTAGTGTTTTTCTAACGACAAATTTTGGGTTTTGTCAGTTCTTCACATAACATATGTTCCTACAGTGCTAATTAGGACCAGATCTGGAACTTGCTGAAAGCCAGTTGGGAAATAGGGAGGTTTATCCAAGAACAAGTTTTGGAGATCTTAAGAAACAAGGGGGATATTGCACCAAAAAAACCCCTTAAGTCTAGAAGATACTAAAGGTGTTTCTATACCATAAGCTGGGTTGGCTGGAGTCTAAAATGAGTCACATGTGATGATTTTTGGCTGTAACTCCAAACTCTCAGCAGCCCTACAACACATTTTGGAAAAGCCCATCAATGAACTTCCATAATCAGCATCTGTGGATGCCAGACAGATGTGCAAGCAGCAAACAATGCTCCATATTTCTGAGAAAAGCAGTCCCAAAGTAAAATATGAAGGGAAAGCTGTACATCTAGCAGCCTACCTGCATTGAAGTGCATCTTCGTCAGATCAGAGAAAGCAACTCCTTTATATCAAGACCACCAGACTTGGGGTCTTCTGGCCTGAAACAGCAGCAGCTGAACTGGGAGCTTCCTTGAGCTGTTTCACGTGCTGTGCGTAAGTGCCAGCAAGGGTGTAACCCAGGCAAGGATGGAGCCATTCATTCGGGAAGTGACGTGGACTGTGAAAACAGACATTGAAGGTGGGCATGTCCCCTGCAACTGAGGTTTCTGCTGCAGCCTCATATCAGCCAGTGCAAAGCAAATTCAGAGCACTGCTGCCCAGGATCTGTTGCAAATCCCCCCCCCACAACTCCCCTCCTTGAAGCTCTGCATGGGTGCTAAGGGAGGCTGCTGAAGGTTTCCTTCTCTGTAGAACACAAACATTATTTAATCAATTACTTTAAAGCCATTTAGGGCACAAAAGGTCTCTCCTGAAATTTCTAGTTACAGCTGATGCCAATGCCTAACAAGCTGCTTTCCTTTATGAAATCACTGCTGACACAGCGTTTTCCTTCCACCTCTTCTGCAAGGAATGTGATTTCCAGCCACTTTCCAGGTCCGTGTGCTCAGGGTGACTTTAGGCAGTAATTACCCCCATGAAATGGCATCCATGCTTAGCTTAGGAGAGGGACTTGCTGTGCTGTAGCATCACCACCGCAAGAACGACACCATCCTTCATGTTCCCCATTCAAAGAGCCTCCTCAGTAAAGCATCTACTTTTTCCTCTTGTTCATGGCCAAAAAGCATCACTTCAAGATATAACTCTATAAATTGTATAAATAAAGAGGCAATGTATAATACTTACCTGTGTTAACTAAAAATTCATTCATATCAGAATTACCAGCCTCATAGTCTCCAAAATCTCTAAAGAACCTGAAAGTAGGAAGCATTTAATTGCAGTCTGAGTAACTGATGGATTTCAGTCCATCTGTAATACTTGGACTTAATAGTTATCTCTCATAGCTACATCCACATTAATAAGGGAAAAAAAGTCAAGTTCAAAGCACACTGAAATCAATACAGCTTTAAATGTACTCATTTGAGATGAATCTAAATCCCCAGACATTAAAAAGTGCCGGCTAGACATTTTTCTAGGAATTGAACCACCTACCCACTAGTACCACAGGACTCCAAAGTGTTTCACAGAGGGGGAAGATGTCCAACAAGAATCCTTAAGAATAGAAGAAGCCCTCAGGGCTGCAACAATCCCTAGGTTCTGCCACGTACTTCCAAAGGCAAGGGAAAAATAGGGACTACCCAAAAGAAAATTCGGGAAACTACCAACTGAAGGGCTGTTCGGTGTGCAGATTCTCCTGCTTTCTTTCAGAGGGAAGAATTTTTTCTTTCAACTTCATATTTAGAATTCTAAAAACATGAGAGAAAACAGTGTAGCAAGTCAGATCAGATACTCGTATTTACTGATGTTTTTTGATTGTAAGTAATAGTGAGACCCAAAGTCTTGGCGCAAAACCGTGTAGCTCCAAGTCTCACCCACTGCATGCGGCATTACAAGCGACAGCCGTGTTCACTGCAGTTTTGTTTTGCAGGTTTTCGATTATGCCTCCACTACTGAACACATTAAGTTTTGATCAACCCAATGCTTATACCAAAAGAGCAAAATGTTGTAGCACCTGTATACAGGACTGATTCTTAAGAAGCGGGGGGAGGAAGGAAAGTTACCTGCATGGCTTAACTTCCATAAGGTTTCCTGCAAGAATATGTAAAACCATTTCAAGTGTGATAGAGCTTTTAAAATCTGATCCATAGTTCATTCTACAGCCACAGCACATTAAAGATATGTCAGAATCTGTGCTTTAAATTGCTGAAATTCATCAGAATCAATGAGGAACCTGGAACGAAGTAAAACTCCCGTCCAGATTAAAACATCTAATTCCTGCCGACCCTTTGTCAAACTGGCTCAGCACCGTATGGACTATGGACTATACAGATCATTTCAACACAGACTTATCTAAAACAATGCAAGAATTAGAGGATGTGAGGAAAGGGAATAATGACAGAAAACTTGAGGAATTTCTGAGTAAGGGCAGATTATGGAGGTACTGCCAGGAGGTACAAGGAGGAAGGGATTTGCAAGAACAGGATGCAGAGCCACAGCAAACTGCACTGCCTTAGTTTTACTGCCACAAACAGCTAAAAGTAAGAGGCAGTTAAAAAATTTACTCTCTATGGCTGTCGTATTGCCTGTTCCAAAGTAAACATGCTTTGCAGAGACCATTCCTTCAATCAGAAAGGTCACAGCAATACCGCTGTGGAAGAACTGCAGCAGATATTGATCCGGACTGTTAAGTGACTAGTTCATCTATACTGATGGACAGCAAAATGGCCCTGGCAGCTCCTCTCCATCTGTCTCTGACTGAGACAGCCAGCTAGGAGAAATTTAAGACTGTATGTAAATTCATTTAACCAGGAGTTTGAGCTCAGGGTAAAATACCAGCTGGATTTGCTGAGGTCCAACTCATGTACCAGGGTAAGCTTAGGGCAAACTCATGCAGCTTCAGTACACTCAGCCAGGCTTAAGTTTAATGCATTAAAGTGAGATACACATTTGCTGTGCTTTACAGATACGAAGTCTGTGGCAAGTAGTATGTAAAATGGAATTTCAGTTACACCTGTGCTGGAACTACAAAAAAATTTTCCTTTTCTTTGAAGTCCTTGATGTGGGGTCAGAGCCATTAGTGCAGATTTCAAGCTTGGGATTGATTTCAGTCTGAATTGAACATCTGTTCCCTAACTGTGCCCCGGAGCCCAGGCAGAAACCAGCCCGCAGCCTAGCTTTGGCTCACGCTTTCTCTAAGTACATGTAAAAACTTCTTGGATCTACAGAAAAGGACTGTTTAATATAAAAGCAAAGCAAACAATGTGGTAAGGTGCACAAGCCCACCCCCAGAGGTGCTCAGCGGTGTTTTGCAGAAGCAGAGCACGTGCTACTAGTAAGGGTTGCTCTGCAGAGAGCCCTTAGTTTGTGGCTTAAGTCACTGCCAGCCATCTCTGACCTCTTTCACAAAACATGACAAGCTGCACAGGTACCTGCAAACAAACAAACAAAAAGAAGTACATGCCCAGCCACACGTGAAAGGCTGATCTGAGCTCAGGGCTACCCTCAGTGGGGACAAGGCACCTGTAGCCTATGAAGGCAGCAATGGTGCTGCCTGCAGGACACAGACAGCTCGTGGCAAAGCCAGAAACCAACTCCCCATCCCCGCAAGACCATGCTAACCCCCAAGTCACAATACAATGCTCTTCTGTGGGTTTTTGGGGGTTTGGGGTTTTTTTGTTGTTGTTGGGGTTTTTTTGTTGTTGTTTGGTTTTTTTAATGCAGCTTTTTCCTTGGAATAATGTATTGTAACATAGTGGATATGTGTCTAGACTCCAAGTGCTGCTCTGCCCCAGCAGCCACGGTGTGCTTCAGCCTGGCTGTCCACATACCCTTCCCGAGTGGTGCTGGGGGACTAAACCCTGTGGAAAACACTGTGGAAAGTATTTTAAGAAGGTGGCTGCTGTGCGCGCAGTGAAGCCTTTGCACGCTCGCCCCCTAGATGGCAGCACCATCCAAAGAATGGGCCTGGAAACCCACGCTGTGCCCACGGTGTGCCAAAAGTCTGCTTTTTACCTTCACATAAATCCTATTTGAAGGTCTCCACCTAAAAAAAATAAATTCTGGAATCCTTAATAAAAGGTGCGTGGTGTGAGCGCCAAAGCGTTCCTGAGCACTTGGGAAATAAGGAGCCTGGCAGCGGCGCAGGTCGCAGGGACGCTGCTGCCTTCGTGCCAGTACGGTAAGTACGGAGCCAGCTCTGCCAGGGCAGCCTGCAAAGAGTGCAGCAACAGTCTGCACCCTTCTGTAACCAACATGCTCTTCTGGCGCAATAATGGTGATAAACCTGCTGTAAAGGTACCACCTTTGTGTAACCGGGAGGGCTGAACCGCTGGGTAAAGATGACAGCCTCAACATGGAGGAAATCTTGGCCCATTTCCCTGTGTAATCATTTCTAAGTCATGCCCATATCTTAAAATATTTTTACTTGTTTCAGTACCGGTACGCCTCTTGTCCAGCTCCCCTAATTTTTTTTTCAATACCTGGACAACAGGAAAGCCACAGCCAAGGAGCGCAGAGAAGGCACAGGGTATGTTTCGGGAGATAGTTGCAGGAGGACAGTGCTGGCCAGCAGAAGCTGCAGGGACATTCCTGTTATATTCACCCAACAGCAGTGTAAGCACACCCTGTCGGGATTTTTCCAGGACCCACACAGCAATAGATAATGCCCAGTGCCATATGCACACTGGCACGCAGGACAGGCACCACACAGGCACTCACCTTGCCGTGCAACGTTTGTCAGAGAGTTTCAAACAGCCCAGGGAAGTCAACTTATACCAGAGCCCTGTGTAAGCCCCAGTGCAGGATGGAGAGACAAAGATAAGAGTTTCCGTGTTATTTACCTGCCAAGGTGAGACTCCTGCGAGCCAGCAGCAACAGCAACCACTGTGGGCAAGGTGAGGATCCCAAGACCAAATGCAGGGCTGAGCAGGCACACCCTGCCCACCTGAAGACAGACAGGCAGAAGTAAGGCTGGCAGGGACACCACAGTGTCCCCAGGGACATGCACAGCGAAAGGTGATGTAGCAATGAAACCCTGCACTGTGCCATCTTCCCCATACCTCCCATACGAGGAGGCTTTTCCAACACAGGACAAGGATCTCCCATAAAACCAGGCAGGTCACGACTTGGGACATGCAGACTGGCCCTTCCTCCAAGCTCTGCTCTTCTCGACCCTTTCCCCTATAACAGGGAGGAAGATGATGGCTAACTCGCATCAGACATTTCTTCTCTCCCTGCCTGCGCTTGCACTGCCCTCTGCTCTCCAGCTTTGCCTGCAAACCCTGCATTACCCTGAGGAATTGCAGTCACAGCTGCAGTGAACTCCTAGGAGTGAATATCCCCACACCTGGGGCCATGTAGAAGAAAAGCAAGCACTATATTCCACCCCCTCATTTTGAAGAGCATTAATATTTTACCGTCAATGAATATTGACTTCCTTTTTCCATCTTGCATTTCTTGATCACGTCCTGTATGGAAACAAAGTTCAGAGAAAAGAGAAAGCAAATGATGTAATTTAATTTGCAATGTATTATTGGTTTCATTATGTGAAATGCTAAGCCCGGATTTTACCACATGGATTAAATGTCACTCTGGCAGATAATGGAAACAATACAACGACAACTATAAAACTGAGAATGAGATACAAGTTGCAGAAGTGGGAAGGCGCACGGCATCACTCCGTCCACTGCCTCATACATCACCCTGCAGCAACCAAGGCACCAGCCTGAGCCTCCCCCAGCCGGGCAGGGCAGTGCCTCAGGTTGTAGCAGACCACCTGGAAAGCATCTTGGCCATCTTGTCACCTGTTCCATTGCTGTCTGAGGAGAGTTAACTTTGGGCTAGTTATGCAAGAGTTACTCTTGTATAATGAGATTATGATTATGGAGATTACACCATAATCATAATTACATACATTTGAAAGTTTAAACCTAGGAAACACTTAGGATTAACAAAAAGTGACAGTTCCAGCACCAAGCGCTTGCGAAGTTGCCTTCAGCCACTGAGAAGGGAGAAAAGCAGGTTGTCAAGATATATTTTGATCTTCACAAAGAACAGATGACAGCACGTAGCTTTTAAGGATACAAATACAGCTAGTAAATTCAAGAGAGATTTTCTGTTCCATGGTCCTGTTCATCTGATGATCTTAGAGGTCATGAGCTAAAAAAAGCATCAATTCATCATTGGTTGCACTAGCGGGCAAAGGCATTTTTAGGATGCAGACCCAGCCCTGCCATCGCACATCTCAGCACAGCCATTGGCACAACCTGATGGATGCCACAAAGCAAAAAAAAATCTGGCCTAAAACACAAGCAGCAAAACTCCTCCAGAGCTTGGGAGAGCCAGGATTCCTTCCCCACACCTTGGGCTGCCCGTCACCTCATCTGTTCTCTGCCAATTAATGTGGGGGTTCATGCTGCTTTTTTAAAACATTATTTAGGCAGTAGCAGGATCACTGTCTCTTTATGGGTACGCACTAGGGTGAACCTCCCAAAACATCAGGGGCTGCACCACCACGTGGGATTTACAGGGCACATCATCTTTGCTGGATTTTCTCCTCTTCCTCTCCACTTGCACACTGTAAACATCAGAGTGGTGCAGTCAACTCATCACTGGGAGGTTCACCCCTCTCTTTTCCTGCTGCTGACCAGCCGTGAGGCTGTGCCATGGGAAGGAGCTTCTCTGATTCACATTCCCAAGCACTGCAAATGGGCACAGCTCCATAAAGCAGCTGAAGATCTGGCTCCACTTGACAGTAGTTTTATCTGAGATTGCAATGAGCTTGACTAGAGGGTGCCAGCTGGATTGCTCTGGTGGACCATATTTATAGATAACACTTGAAAGGACAAGTTCAAGGTCATGGCCCTCTTCATATTCCTTTGAGAGATCCTTATTGACACCTATCCGAGTGCTTGCCAGGCAGGTTGGAAAGATATCAGAAAATGGAATTAAGGCATAAAGGTTTGGCTAAGTCCCCTCTGTCTACTTCTGTTCTGGTATTCTGTTAACTGGAGCAAGCAGCTACAACCCTACAAGATGAAAATTGTAGAAAATCTTATCATATAATCCATTTTTGTTTCTGACAAATTACACACCATTCTCCCTCCATACCAGATTTTATTTCTTACCAAACATGAGCCTTTGCAGAAAACAGTTGCAGACTTCACCTGCAGCCACCCCCTTGTCAACACTTGGGCACCAGGATCTATCTTCTCCAGCCACCCAACAGGTGCCCCGCTGCCACTTTGCCCCGTACCACAGCCATGAATCACCTGATCTGCGACGTGGCTACACATTCTTCAGGCCAAAACTTCATTTTTGTGGCCAGAGCAGGACATTTCTTTCCATAAGCAATGAAACACTCAGTGCAGTAACAGCGTATCAGCACTTTTTACAGCCGTTATCTTCCTGCCTCCCAGCACAGCTCAGGTGACTCATTACTTGAGGCCGGACATTTTGCTTTACAAAGAACATTTCAAAATCGTTGGCAAGAGTCAGAGGGATTATTTTTGCTTGCTGAATGAATGGTTTTCAAAGGGGTAAAGGCACTGGGCATGGCAGTTAAATAATCCCAAGGGCTCTTTGCATTGCTTTAAAGCTTTGAGAAACCCAGAGATACTTTAAAGCACCAGCATCATCCCCCTTGAAATCCCCTGTGATAAAAACAGACACCCCCACTGAGCCTAAACCACGTACCAAACTATGGCTTAAAAGGGATTCTTCTCCATACTAGTGCATCATGGCTTTATTTGGGAATTCAAGCCACTATTTTACATAGCTCTAAGTAATACAACATGTGGGCAGTTGTAAAATTGACATTTTGAAGTCACCCAATCCATCAGTAGGCCAGTACAGCCAATGCTGAACCAGGAACGGCAGGAATACAAAACGACTATGGTCTAAGCTTAAGTGTTACTGTAGTTGATGGCTGTGACAGCTGATGGGCAAGTTCACTTTACCTTCCAGTGCTCCTGTACCACCTTTTGCTCATCATTGATTCCTTACATTCTTCAAGACCATCTCCTGCTGACCATCTGTACCGTTTAGGGGTCTCAGTGGGGCCTTCTAGCGCCCCCTTAATGCAACTACCACAAGGACTTACGGGTTGACCTAGAGCACTGCACTAGGCAAGTTTATGGTTGTGCAGGTTGTGGGAATCTGCCTTTAGATTTGTCATCTCTGTTCAGAACAGCTGTAGCAAAATAGCTGCACAAAAATGTTGACAGTATTATCTCAAATCCACACGCACAGGTAAATGATAGGATGGAAAGTTAGTCTCATTTGAAAGCTGCTTGGTCAATAGACAACCTGGTGGGTTACTCACCAGCAGTGCTAGGAACCTCATGCATCTTTACAACTGCATGAACATTTAAAACTAATCAAACATAACTGCAGAACTTAGCATGATCAAACCTACAGATACGTATTTACTCCAGGTGGTATCAGATCAGCCTCTGATGCACAGACAGGTACCAAAGCTATCCACCCTTCTCATATCTGCCTCCCTTTTTGGCACGCTCTAGTGACATCTCTGATCTATCCAGCCCACCTTCTGGAGATGCAAGAACTGTTGGCTGTGTTAAAAGTATTCCAGTATTGTCATAATGACATCATAACCTGGGAGTCCAAGTACAAAAAAAAAACCACCACTGCAGTATGCACTTACAAGAGCCTGTGGCCGACAGGTAGTATCTAGTTTCCTCCTAAGCCAGAATATTTAATATGCATTCAATACTGTTTTTTACATTTGCCACTAGTTTCTGTTGTGAGTTTGACATATCCTTGAAAGGAAGGATGCTTTAGCCAGGACCTGCTGCTTTAGTCTCAGTGGAATACGCAAAAGTCTGAGTATTTCAGGAAATAAAAACTTAAAAGTAATACAGTTCCAGTTCATTGCAAACCAACTCAGGCACTGGAAAAACCTGAAAAATCTGCATTTCTGGAGATCTTCGACTGGAACAGAGTGGCTCTAATCCGTGCTCTATGTTTCAGGCAATATCCCAGGTTTGTGAAAAACATCTTGAAGCCACCATTAATCCACCTGGTGCTTTTCTGAATCTTCAGCACAGACTGTCGAGTAAGTGGAAAGTTTGAGACCTTTGTAACTCATCATTTTACCATTTGTCTCCATTAAGTCATACAAGAAACAGACATAACAGTTAGAGCTTTAACTGATTATACGTCTAATCTGTGTTGACCGTTTCACTTTACCCCATTTCCCCTATTTCAGATCACATCGAAATGTATACCAACGGAAGCTTACATACAAAGTTTCACTCCAAATTTTACAATATCACTTACCAGTCTGCCAGAACATTAATGAGGAGGGGCTTTGGCCTTAATACAGAAGGACTTAGCCACTCCCAATTAGAATTTCACCTCTTAGAAAATAGCATTGTCACGACTTATCAAAGCCAAGCTCTGGCAGACACTCCCATCCTTCAGAGGCGATGCTTCCATTGGCTGAGCAGATGATGTAGTGCAAACATCCACCACAGCAGTAGCTTCACAATTCAGCCCAAAACAACTCTGTTACTTCAAAGCCTATGAAACATGCGACACAGGCAAAAAATTCAAGTAGTCAAATTTGGGACCAGTTTCTACTTTGCAGGGCTGCATATCCTTAGGAGGTTATGAAGTAGCAATTTTGAAGAACACCCTTTAAGTTTCCAGAGGAGAATGTGCCTCATAGGAACAGACAATTTTCCTTTCCTAAGTTACCAGTGGTTGGTTGTTATTTGAGCAGCAGGTGTTCCTTGGCAGCAAGGACACCAGTGTCTTTTACTCTTCTCACGGATAAAACTGCTTCGAGGACAGCATATAGTGAATCCTACATTAATTCAAGTGGAAAGTGAGCCTGGGAGGTTACCTGGTCCAACCCCTGCTCAAAGCAGGACCAAGAGCAGGATGCTCGGGGCTGTATCCGCTTCAGTCCTGAGTATCTCCTGGGATGTAAACCCCACAACCTGTGGGCAACCCAAGATTATGTTAATTTAAAAGAAACACCACACATATCATGTACAAGCACTTACCAGAAATATCTTGACGTTCAGACACGCTGCATTCAGCATAGGGAGATGCTCCTTGCACAAAGAGGTCAGAATGGGCCACAGTCACAAACAGGAGGAAGAAAACCAGATGCAGACATGGCTTGTTGGTGTGCGCTTTAGGAAAGATGAAATCAACCAGAAAACTAACGCTGAAGGAACTCTTAAGCCCTCTTGTGTTCAAACTATTATTAAAGATTCCAGCTATTGGGATTCAAGTATGTTGAACCCATTTCCCTGGAAAATTTCTACATGGGAGAGATGAATTGCCCATATTTTGGGAAATGCACCTAGGCCTAAGGAAATCTGAACTTTGACAAGACCACATCCAAAGCTGTTACCCAGCAAGCAGAGGCAGACAAATCAGGTTTTAATAAATAATTTAAGACTCCAAATGAGTTCCACCACTACACTGTCATCTGGCAGCACAGAAGCCTCTGCAGTTACAATATTCAGAGCATCTGCAGCAGTTTCCTAGTCTGAAAAGTACAATCACTTAAGTCAAAGACTTTAAAATTCATTTTAGCAGAGAGAAATGCATCTTCACTGATTCATTTTAATGACAACAGTTTCTCCAGCGAGAGGAAAAAAAAGCCTGCCTACCATGGGATATCATAGATGCTCTTCCATAGGAAATCATTTAAACATAGCCATAAAAGAGCAGACTTAACTGTGTGAGCTTTTCCAGCAGAAAGGCTTAGAGATGGGAAAAAAAAAATACAAACTGTGGTTCCCTCGGTAAGATGGAGAGTTGGATTACTGGCAGCATATTCAATTCAAGTCCCTAGAAGATGGTCCACCTTAGCTGAGAAGTCCACTCGCCTCTAAGCACAATCCACACATTTATTTTTGTTGGTGCTTTTAGAGAGAATAGGAAAACAAGTTTTAGAAAACTTTTGTAGAAGACAGCATTAGTTATCTTCAGCTGTGCTTTATGAAATAGATACAGGGCGATATCACTGTTGCCAACTTGTGGCAAAACTCTTTCCCTAGAGCTTTAAATTTTTCATTATATTCAAAAAAGCACAGTAAGTATTTTTAAAAATAGCTACAAGACTGGCCTAAAGCATTCCAAAGATGCAAAGATTTTTGTGGTTTGAAAGTCGTCTAAAAATCATTAACTTGCAGAGAAGCAATACTATACAGAACTGGAGTTATTAACTATATGAGATCAAGTAATAACTCAGCTAAACAGCAGGACAAACTTAGTACTTTTTCCTCATCTTACTCTTGCATACTGCATTATAGATAAGTAAGACACCAGGAATTCACTTCAAAACAGGAAAGCTAGGTTCAAACAGTTACTAATATAAAAAACAAAAGTATGTATTAATCAAGTAACACATGCTAGCCTTTGGACTTCTCAGTATTGCCCATATTCTGTGAACAGAGGTACACACAGCTGTACAGGCAGGAGCTGGAGATGACCCTATCAAAACTCCAGGAGAAACTTAGAACAAGATTCTTAGAATACCCAGTTTAAATGCAAACATTTCGTATCCTCTGCTTTAATGCTTTGTAAAAAGGACCCTAGACGTACAAAATACCAGAACTCTTGCGGCTCGAGTTTCAGAGCTGGAGAATCATCGGGAGTTTCTTTCTGACAAAGATGCAAGACAGTGTTACGCCATGACAACACTAATGAGGACCCCAATATTCCCTTTCACGCATACCCTGCAGTTCTGTTTTCTGGCATCCAGAATCAGCTTTGCCTTTACACTTACAAAAGTCAATATAAGAATAGTGAAATATTACAAAGCATGATTAAGAGTGGTCTTAGATGCCATCTAACCAATTGATCAGTACTATTTTGTACTGAAGCTCAAGATTTTCTACAAGCCATAGTACCTCCCCAATGGGCTCACAGCAGATTGCAACAAGGTCATTCTTGTGCACTCCCCCACCACATCCCATCTTAGCCAATGAAATACAGTCCTTATGTACAATCCCAGTGTTCAAAAAACCCAGATAGATGCTGTAACATCAGCCACAAGAGCAGCAGCATCACTAGTTGAAACAAAGTCACATAGGAAATGCTGGAATCTCATTACCCACTCAGAAACATTTAGCTTCCAAGTCTCTTGCAACACAGAGCTAGGTGGTGCTTCCACACTACACAGATGTGAATTCGGTTGATTTATTCACTATTACTCTTAAGAGTTTGAGACACATTTAGTTTCCCTTTTGAGATGGTGTGAAAGGGGCCCAGTGAGAGAATGAAAGCAGAAAGCACCAGTGTTGACTACAGAGCCATTTCATCATAAGCTCCCACAGAAAGTTTACCAGCCTCAAACTATCCAGAGTTATATTCACAGACAAGGAAAGCTTTAGAGAGAGGCACCAACAAGTGCCAGGGCCTTCCCCATCACCTTAAATAACCAGAGGATCTGGAATGAGCACACCACTAGGCCTCGTGGCTACCCCAGACAACCACATCAGCCCCACCTGGTGCAGTGAACTCCATGGAACAAGTCAGGTGTGCATTCCTTCTTTCTGCCAAACTATTACTAGCTCTAGGCTAACATTTGAAAGACACTGTTTTATTAGAAGTCATTTAAGAATACTTTCCAAACCCCAACTGGAACATTTCATTGGCTAGAAATGAAAAATGTTAACATTAATTTAAAAAAAAAAGACATTTTTAACTTAAAAGCTCCTTCATAATGAAATTCAAAGACCTGCTGATACAGCAAGTAAGTGGAAAATAGTTTGCAGGTTGAAGAACACCCACATAAAGCAGGAAAAGCTGCTAATGAAAGCACCTACTTTCACTTAAGTGCGGAGTCTTTTGTAAGAGATGGGAAAGCTCTACTGTTGAAGTCAATACCACTTAGCTTCCTAAACAGGTTTTAAGTGGCATAGTTGAAGATGCTTTTCCTAACTATCAGCGATGTTAAACTCTGCAGAACATCTTGTACAAAAGCAACAGTATGCCCCACTTCTCAAGACCTTCATTAGTCCATAAAAGAAAGTCTAAGCGTAGCTAGACTGAACAGCTCCCATCAAATTACATTCCTAAAGAAAAATCCTACTCTGCAGAACCAAATAAGCCTGTCAGCTCATATTAATCATATGTTCTGGACTTACTGATGGACTGTGTTATTCAGAAACTTAAAGAACTACAAAGCAGCCTGATTAGTTGCATTTATTTTTTTTTATTAGGTTTATTATGACTTAGAGTTTCTATTACTCCAGCTGGGTAAACCACATTTGAGAATAAGTTTAACTGCAGGACTTCAGTTTCAGCCAAAATCATTTTTGCATTACTTTATTGTAATATAGATTTAAATTTAACATTTAAAACTTACTTCATTAATAAGCAAGCCAAGCTCAGTAGCTTCAGTGCAGGATGTACTTTATGTAACTTGCCGCACATTCATGTTAGATTTGATGTACATGGAGAAGAGACCGGTCAACTATACGATTCATAGGAGAAAGCAAAAATAAGCACCATTTTTACCAAACTAAACAGTTCTCAATTCAGTGTTTCTTACAGGAAATCAACTCACTTCTGGCTCCAGGAGCTACAGTTTGGGTAATAGCTGAAAGCTATTTCCAGAACATCGATTTTCTACACTGGCACAAGAAATAGTCTTCAAAGCAACAGGTACTGGACTTTTATTTTTTTTGTGAGAGACAACCTGTTTTCCTTGTGTTTCCCAGGTGAATACATGCATTTTTGATCATTCTGGCAGAGGTTAACAAAGAGCAAACAACAGTTGGGGCTAAACAAAAAACAATCAAAGAGTTGCCAAATATTTAAGATACAAGCAAAAAATAATAAAACCAGTTTAGTATCTAAGCCTGTTTTCTTTTAAAGAAAAGTGGCACAAATAAAAAGCCAGACAAATTTAGTTTTAGGTGGTACTAGACTGAATTAACACTTCAAAGCATTAACAGGATTTATTTCACTGCAAGGAAGGGGAGAAGTAGTTTGAACAGGCTCTGTATATTTGGGCTAGACCAGAAGCACTGTTACAGTTCAATCCATGTATGTAGAACTGATACCAATATGATGTTAACTTTACCACATGTAATAGTAAAGTGTGTTAGAAGTTGCGGAGCATAAGCATCTTAGTTGTACAAGCCAGTTAATGAATAAACAGAAGAGCTGAAGAATGGTTCTCACACATGTCCTTTCTGTTCAGGACTTCAGATTCTTCCTTCTGGAACAGAAAAATCTCTCTGCCAACAGACTAATAAATACTAACATATATTTAGATACCATCTTCAAAATCTTTGTTGAAAATGCAGTCTCCAAACAAAAACTAGCTTTATGCAGTATTAATATTTTACAGAAAATAAGTCTTATGAATCGTAATTAATAGCAGTAACTGAAATTAATGTATACTGAGTCTTCGGGTGATGTGCAAGTTCAGCTATGTAACACAGGTGGGGGCTTTGAACAGTTCTTACACTTGTCCCATGAACTACAGAACCTCTAGCTACAGTATTGTGCAACTGTTGACATCTTCAAGAGCTCTTCAATGTAAAGAAATTTGATGGAAGCACCACAAAGCAAGGAAATCATGCTCTTAGAGAGCCTTGAATCATGAGAATTTAACACATTGCTGTCTTGCCTTGACTACAGAACACCAATGAGAGGACATCAGGGTAAAAAGGAAGAAAACTACAGTGAAGTCTGCTTCAAACAGGGAAGATAATACAAAAGAGATCTGACTCTACAAGCACGTAAGCAAAAGTCTTGAAGAGCTGTGTACTAACATGGAGCTCAGAGTGCCTTAACTTAGCTAGAACACCACTTTTTTTAGTATTGTGAATCTAGCATAGCTGCATTTCATCTAAGAATCAGCCTATGCTTCCAGTTAAAGCATGCATACCACCTTGCTAAATACCCCTTCCCAACTTGCAGGTTTGGAGCTCTTCATTTTCTTATTCTTCCTATATTATTATCCCTTTCCTAGGCAGAGATTTAGAGGCCCTAAAAGCCAGAGCTCTCCAAAGACCTGCTGCATCTACATGTAAAAAGAATTAGGACACTCAGACTGACACATATCCTTCCCCATTCAGAAATGGATTTGCAGCAGATCAGTCTTAATTTCTAGTTCAGTTTTAGATTATGCTTAAGTTATGGCAGCCAGAGTTCAATCCTATGAATGTAAGCTCAACACAAAAAGAAAGCCATTTATCCTTTTTAATTCGTCCAGAGCTTTATAATCAACTTCCAGTTTTAAATTATTTTCTTAGCACTTCACAGAACCTGCATGTCCCTCCCTCCTGAAGGAGATGGCATCACAAAGAATCTTGTTTAAGTTAGTCCAAGTTTCCACATGTGACCAGAAGTCTTACTTGTTAGAACACACCCCTTTTCCAACTATTCCCCCTCATTCCCTCTCCTCCCGCCCCTCCCCAGCAATGGGCAATTACTTCACAAGAAATGTAAAATGGGATATGGGTGTACACAAAACCTACCCTTCACTAATACTGAACAGAAAAGCCTATTTTCCAATTACAGGACATCTTTCTCTAAATTTAGGTCAGCACTGGTGCAGTCTGCACTGTGTATTATTACCACAAGGATAATACCGATAAGTACATATATTTTCTCAAACTGATTTAAAAGCCTATGAAGTTAATCGGGGAAAAGTTTAATATTGCTACTTCAGAGCACTAAAACACACAAAGTGAATCCAATAAAGATCCTTGTATTGATTCAATGTTAAGTATTAATTGCATGACCATCATAGCACCTCTTTACATTATCACACAATCACCAGAATTATCAACTGCTTTTAAAACTAAAAAGGGTACAGTCCAATATTTATAACTTGCACACTGTTACTATATAGAAACTAGGTGCATGGTACAGTGCTGCAAAAATGGAAGCCTGCAGTTTTGACAAAGATGCCAAGTCATGTTGTAGACAATTTCAGTCAAACTGGCAATACTGTTTAAGCAAATACTCAACACAGCAGGAAATAAAAGGACAAAAAAAAGCATCCTATAACCAAATAAACATCTGAAATTTCCTTTCCCTTTAAGAATACAAGTAAGGTCACTTTTAGCCTTGGAACGGATACATGTTTGCCTATGATGATCTTGCTAACTACTACACAATATCTGATGTCCTCTGCTAAGAATATAGTTTAAGAAAGCCGCAGTTACAAGAGGCATCTAATGTAATATCTAAAATTTCCTTTATGGCAATTATTGAACTCATTTGTCTTAAACAGTGAATATGGAAAGATGGCCTCATGTTTCCTTTTTAATAGTACTCTGAGGATCAAGTGGCTTTCAAGCAGCATGGTGGGTTTGAAATTTTTGCAGTTTAGATCATTCTGTTGCGTTTATGAGTTGGTGAGTCTGTAATGACATCGCCACACTGGGCTGAGGTACGCTTTCTAGTTCCACCATTGTCCAAGTGGAGTGCCATTTCTTCTGATATGAAAGTGTTCAAATCAACATCATGGAGTCCATTTCTCCTTCGACTAGCATTGGAGCCACTGCTCACGTGAGTGGGCGAGCCTGGGGTACTTGAGCGAACACTTATACTAGCCATTGCACCACTAAGACCTAGGGGAAAAAAAGAAAAAGCATTTAGGTCAAACAGTAAAGAAAGTTTATTTCCCATGTGTGGCAGAAGGGATGACATCTTACTTCTAGGGAGATGTTAAATGCACTTCATACTATTATTTGTACCAGACTTACTTATTTGAAGTCCAGATCACACCTTCCCAGCTTTTAGTCCACATAAGAATTTAGAAACTACTAGAACTGCTTTCTATTAGAAGTGAACTTATACACCAGGTTGTAACAGCACACTACGGCAAATGCTAGCTCCATGAGCATGACATGCTATTCAGAACACGCATATGTACTTGAAGTAGAGGCTTCACACTAGACCAACAGTTACACAGAAGGAAAATCCCCCTATCAAGGGCTTTCTAGGTTGGCTTGACTTGGTCTTGTTTCAAACACCACCACCCTACTCCCTTTCACTGCCTCAGTGACCACAGTTCTCAAGAAAACAGTAGTATAACAGCAGATCTCAGACAGGTCTATACCACAGCTCGTGTTTAAATAAAAGCTTTATTTCATGGTTGCCACTATAAGCCAACACATCAGTATCATCAGAATTCAGAAGAGTACTTACAAATAAAAAATAAGCTAAGCAAGACCACATGACAATCCCCCCAAATTTGCTATTGATAGATGTGATCCAGAACACTGTCACAGGTACTCTCCAATCACTTTGGTTTGTGTTCAGGTTATTAATAAAATGTTTAATTAAACAAGAAAACCATGAACTTCATACAAATTTAAACCTTGTCTTCAGTAATGTTACTATTACAACTTTGCAAATGCAGAACATTCCGAAACATAAGTTTAGTAAGGGCTAATACATGAAAGCCTAATAATTCTTTTCAATTTGGAATTCAGGCTACAATTGTAGATAAACAAGAGCTCAGAATCAAGACAAACATCTTTGCTATCATAACTTCTTCAAAGCTGAGTATTATTAGGAAAGTACAAAGACATCTGTTGGCCCTAGAAATAAACTACCAAAGCAAGAGTCATGCATGGAGATGAACAACAGCAGAACAAGATCTACATCTGTATATTTTTCTAGCAATAATAACAAGCAAATGTTAAGCTGTCCAGGAAGATTTCTGTCTTGGTAACCTTCAAATTCTTGAGCTTTCTGAGAGGTCTTCCCGAGTCTCAAACGCTCTATACCTTTGTTCAGCCATCACACATCTTGTGAGTGTGCAAAGCCATTTAATACACATCATCATATATAGTCAAGTAGGCAGCCAGAAGTCACACACTGACAAGTAAAGCCTAACAAAACCCTATCTATTAGCTGTTGATATGCCAAACAAGCAACTTCAGAGGCTCTGTGAGAAGACTGCTAGGGCTACTAGATCAGTTGCCAGAAACCTCAACTGGAAGATAAATTCCAAAGCCATCTGCAGCAATGGCAGGTTGATATACAAGTCAGGATAAAACAGGCCAACCAATTTCACTCTATTGTATGTTAACTGTAGAATGAACATTTAAAGTTTAGATCTTGTAGCAGCCCAGAATATACTTTTACACAGACTGGGCATTATGCAACAACCAGTAGAAACAGACACTAGTCACTGGTGCTTTCTTAGAGCTTTTGCTTAGAGCTCTAAGTGGTGTTCCAACACAACTCAGAAGCATGGTGTGAAGTCTGATAGCGACCCTGTGGGTTTAATTGGTATTAAAATAATCCGTCGTTAAAAATGTTCTGCCATTGTGAAACAGCAGAAGCTGTTTTAGTGAAAAGATAATTCAGTAACAACATTTGTTCCAGTACTCCCAGGATTAAGGTCAAGCTTAAATTCAAAACCATTATGAAAAGACCTACACACCTACCAAAAAAAGTAAACTGGATTGACAATGTATGATCAAAAAGCCAGTTCAGATACCATAACCTGGTTAAACCACCAACATGCAAAATTTGGGCACGTAACAAATCACTTCACAATTCAAAGACATCAGCAAGTTTAATTTCAACTGGCATGACATACATTAGAAAAAAAACATTAATTCATCCTGTACATTTAGATCCAAAAAAATGACAGTGCACGGAAGGTGACATTGTTTCAAATCGAAACTGATCCCAGAGATTTCCCCCCACATCACTATTCCAAGCAAAACTGCTCTGAACACACAAGTTCAGTGTTGTTACTTCCACAGAGTCAACAATTTACAGCACTTATCAGTCATTTACTCATATTATAGAACCCATAACCAAATGGCCAATATACTAATTCAGTTTTATCATGACATCTCATTATGTCTAGTGCCAAGTAAGGAGAGAAAAATTATTTTAAATAAGCCCCAAAACTGACCTGGGATGTAATTCATTTTTTGGCATCACTCAAGAACTATGTTCTTAAGTAGAGCCTTTTCAAGTAACAGGCATTGTTTTTTTCTAAATAGTAGATATGTCACAATTAAAAGATGCATCTGTAATATGCTGCAACATATTCTAAAACAGACTGCCAAGGTTTGCAAGCAATGCCTCAAGCAGGCATTGACTTTCCAATATTTAAGTAATACTGAATCACCATACGTTTAAATACACAAGCAACCTTCAGGAGATAATCAAGTTCAATCTTCAATCAAACCTGGTGTCAAAGGCAGGAGAGCAGTTTTGAGTTAGTTTCTACAGAGACAGGAATACAAGGATATCGCATCACAACACGGACTTCTAGTTGTAGTTTAATCTTGCATCTCATACAGCTATTTAACACTGAACTAGCAAGTAACAGTCATTACTGAGTATACTAACAGACTGAGTGACAATTTGGTATCAGTTACTGGCAGTTAACCATATTACACAGCACTACACATCAATCCAAGAGAGCAGAACTGTCAAATGAAACATTTAGATCACAGTTTAAGATTGGGTAATCAAGGTAACATGGAAGAGTCAGAAAG